>JAJQQW010000016.1:5684369-6201869 GCA_025583905.1 Ia io
TTGAGGATAATATATGGTAAACCTCCAAAATAACGAATCTATTCACCGAGTCCAGGGCTTCCTGAACCTCCTGTCTTTGGGAATCATTTAGGAGATTCTGGAAAATGTATATTTCTAGGAGATTTAGTTCACATATCCATAATTTTAGAGCATAAGCACCTCCATGCCCCAACCTATTATTCTTATGCACTCAGTCCAATATCTGGGTTTCTGGATCAGTTTTCCACGTCTAACCTCTTAGTCATGCAGAGGAAGGGAGGGAGTTCAAAGGGCTCAGCCACCCACACATTCCTGGGCAGTTTGGGCTGGGGAGCAGGTGTTTAAGAGCACACAACAGGGAGGGCAAGGGATTGGAGACCATAATTCTGACCATGACTTTAGCCATCTCCTGCAAGACACTTTGTGGACACTTGGAAATTAGAGTTCTAGGTGATTCAGCCCAGATACACAGAGGATTTTCACTTTGTAAGCTCTGAGGTTAGCCTCGCTTATATATCTTCAGAAATCTCCTTGCCTATGCTAAGTATGCACCTTGGGAGTGTTTGCTGCCTTCTAAAGCATCTTTCAGCCCCTGCAAGTGAGCGAGCAGCCCCCTTCTTTCCTTGTTAGGGGAATAGGTTAGGAGATGGCTTAGTCCCCAGTTAGAGTGTGGGCATCCAGGCAGCAGATGTTTAATGCTGGTCCTGACCCTACTGAGTGTTAAATTCAGAAATCCTTACACACCTGGAAGTATAGAGTTACTCTTTCTAGATCCCACTCCCCTTCCTGGTACCTACTAGAATGGAGGTGCTCACTCATTGAGCTTCTTGCAGGCACTGAATTCTTCCAGGTCCTCACAGCTCCTACTTCCCTGCTGGCTCCCTTCCCCTCCTGGTGCTCACCTTTCCTGCAGAATTGGTGACAGGCTCTGACACTGGCCCCAGAAGCCCCTGACCTACTGCTGTCCTCAGATTGAGAGTGCAGCAGGCTCTTTCTCCAAGCACACAGGGAAGTGTCTTGCTTCTCAGACCTCAGAGGGCAGGAAGCCCAGGGAGGGAGGTCTAGGGATGACAACTTAAAGAGACAGGAACATTTGCTACTGAGGGAGTGGGATGGAAAGTTTCCATTAAGAAACCCTGCTTTGGACTGTGGTAATTTCCTCATAAGGTCACTGTGACACCAGCACTTGTCTGCCTCAGGGGCTATAACTTCAGAAGAGAAGAGCATTTTAGGTTTCTGAGCCTCTTTTCACTTCTATCCTTGATCACTAATCTTAAATCCTTTTGATTTTAGGTATTTTCCTATAAAATGACCTCTTGCAAGCCTCCTTCCCTGGGACAGGGCCACCAAGGTGGTCCTGGTGCCAGGACATCACCTGCAAAGTCCCATTATTCTCAAAGGCAAGGAAAGGCATTTGCAACCATTCAAAATGGGAGAACAGGGAGAGGATAAAAACTTTCCTTCAGGGCTTCCTCTAGCCACTTTGTAGGTCTCTCCCACAAGAGGGTCATGAGAAAGGTTACTGTATGGAGGGAGGGAGGCTAGAATAGGATTATGATGATGGGGACCTGACTTGGTTAACAAGGATGTGACCGTGCCTAATTCACTCAATCTCTCTGGAATTAAATTTGCCCAGAGTGAGGTGTTTTACTTAATCTGAATCCAATCACCTGGGTTCTACTTTTTACCCATTCTTGCCAGCTCCTTCTCTGTAGTGAAGAACCACCTAGTTTTACCCTATCAGCTGTATTAAGACACTAGAGGCCCAGTGCATGGATCCCATGGGTGGGGGAGGGCTGGGATACCATCAGCCCTCTGGGAAGGCAGTGGGATGCCCTTGCCCCTGCCAGCCCAGGATCCAGATTCGTCCTGCTGACATCCATGCCAGTTTTTGGGAGCCACCTGGCAGCTGCTTTTACATCCTTTCTTCTTTGTGTAACTTCTAGGGAGGGGAAGTGGCCTCAGTGCCCAAAGCTGACTTCCAGGAAGCTGGAAGTACTATCAGGATCATGCCGGCAGCACTGGTCCATCAATGCCTGGCCTGTTCTTCAAAGATTGGACCTGTAGGACTACTGAGGGAGTGCCTGCCACCAGGCTGGTGGGTCTCTGGGATGGTTCTGTCAGCTGAGTGGCACTTCCACTGTGGGAGCACACTGACCACTAGGGGGGAGCTTCTGCATTGAGCATCTACCCCCTGGTGGTCAGTGCACATCATAGCAACTGATGGTTTGGTCGTAATGGTCACTTAGGCTTTTATATATATATAGATATTTGACATGGATCATTGTATAAGTTTAAAGTATACAATGTGTTGATTTGATATGTTTATATATTTGGAAATGATCATCACCATTTGCTAACACCTGCATTAGGCCCATTAAGATCTACTCTCTTAGCAACTTTCAAATATGTAATTCAGTGTTATTAACTACTAGAGGCCCAGTGCACGAAATCATTCATGGGAGGGGTCCGTTTGCCTGGCTGGCGATCGTGGGTGATTGGGGCTAATCAGGGACAATTGGGGCCATTTCACTCACTCCTGCTTGGGGCTGATGGGGGCTGGCTGGCTGGTGGAGGGAGGGATTGTGGGAGGTTGGCTGGCCATGGGAGGTTGGCTATGGAAGCACACTGACCACCAGAGGGCAGCTCCTGCATTGAGCATCTCTGTCCCTTGGTGGTCTGTGCACATTATAGCTACCGGACAGTCATACGGTTGTGCAGTTGTAATGGTCACTTAGGCTTTTATATATAGAGAAAATCCTATGCTGTGCATTTGATCCTCAGAATTTATTCACCTACAATTATGATTTAGTACTGTTTGACCAACATTTCCCCATTTCTGCCATCCACCAGCCCCTGGTAACCAACCATCTCTGTACTCTCTATTTCCATGAGTTTGGCTTTTTAAAATTTCACATAAAAAAGGATATCATATAGTATTTATTATCACCTGTCTCACTAATTTCACTTAGCAATTGCTCTCAAGTTCCATCTTCATATGGAAAGATATCCTTTCAATCCCCAGGGCAGAATATACACCACACATACACCCACTCACACACTCATGCACACACACACACACACACACACACACACACACACACACGTGGGCAAAAGAAGGTTTAGAATTTTGATTACTCAAAAACACAGTTTATTCTTACATTATCATTTATTAATTATTGTATTCTTTGTTTTGCATACTTACAACTGTAAACCTACTTTTGCCCACCTCTGTACATATATCTCATATCATCTTCATCTATTCATCTGGAGACAGATCCTCAAATTCTTTCCATATCTTGGCTATTGTAAGTAATGCTGCAGTAATTATGGCAATGCTAATGACTCCTCAAGATCCTGTTTTCATTGCCTTTGGACATATTTCTATATGCATCCTATATTAGTGCTATTTTTTATTTTTTGGTGTTTCTTCATACTATTCTTCATAGTGGATGCACAAATTTACATTTTGAACAACATGAAATGAAGCAAGATCTGTATAATAGGGGTGCCAGGACAAGAATAAGAGCACAAATTAGAAAACCTATTTGAAGAAATAATGAAGAAAACTTCCCTGGCTTGGGGAAGAAAAAAGTCACACACAGAGAGTCACAAACAAGATGAACTGAAAAAAACCCACACCAAAACATGTTGTAATTACAATGGCAAACTTGAAGACAAAGAGAGAATCTTAAGGGCTACAGTAGAGAGACAGAAAGTTACCTACAAGGGATCTCCCATTAGGCTATCAACTGATTTCTCAACAGAAACACATCAGGCCCAGAAAAGGATGGAATGAAGTATACAAACTGATGCAAAGCAAGGGACTGAGTCTAATAACACTCTATCCAGCAAGACTATCATTCAAAATTAAAGAGGAAATGAGGAGTTTGACAGACAAAAAAAATAAAAGTTTAAGGGGATTTATTACCACCAAGCCAGAAATGCAAGAAATGCAAAAGGGACTGTTATAAAAAGAAGAAGTAGAATGGGAATAAGGAACATAGGCATAGAGAATAAAAATGGGAACAAATAAATACCTATCAATAAAAACCATAAAGGTAAATGGATCAAATGCTCCAATAAATACATAGGATAGTTAAATGGATAAGAAAACATGACCCATATATTTGCTGTCTACAAGAGACCCACCTAACAACAAAGGACTCACACAAACTGAAATAGGAAAAGTGGGGGAAAAAAAGTTTATCAGGCAAATGGAAAATGAAAAGATGCTGGTGTAGCAATATTTATATCTGACAAAATAGACCTCAAAGTGAAGGCCATAACAAGAGATAAGAAAGGCCATTCCATAATACTAGGAGGATCAATAAAACAAGAAGATATAACTCTGGTAAACATGTATGCACCAAATATAGGAGCATCAAAAAACATAAAAACACTTCTGCAAGATATCAAGGAGAGACTGACAGAAATACAATCATAGTAGGGGATTTTAACACCCCATTGACATCGCTAGATTAATTCTTCTAGACAAAAAATCAACAAGGAAACAGCAATCCTAAATGACTCACTAGATCCTATGAAATTAATTGACATCTTCAGAACATTTCACTCCAAAGCTATGGTATATACATTCTTCTCAAGTACACATAGAACATTTTCAAAGATAGACTGCATATTGGGACACAGGCAAAATCTCTCAAAATCCAAGAGTATAGAAATCATATCAAGCATTTTCTTAGATCACAAAGGCATAACATTATAAATCAATTACAATAAAAACAATAAAAAAAATTCAAATACTGGGAGGCTAAATACCATGCTGTTAAACAATGATTGAGTTACCAAGGAGATCAAAGAAGAAATAAAAAAACATCCTGGAAACAAATGACAGTGAAAAAACACAAAATCCAAAATCTATGGAACATAGTGAAAGCAGTCCTGAGAGGGAAATTCATAGCTTTATAGGCCTACCTAAAAAAGAAAGAAGGAAGGAAGGAAGGAAGGAAGGAAGGAAGGAAGGAAGGAAGGAGGAAGGAAGGAAGGAAGGAAGGGAAGGGAGGGAGGGAGGGAGGGAGGGATAGAGGGAGGGAGGGACAGAGAGAGAAGAGAAGAGAAGAGAAGAGAAAAGAAAAGGAAGAAAAGAAGAGAAGAGAAGAGAAAGAAAAGAAAAAAAAAACAAAAGGAAAGAAAAAACTGGTAATAAATTATCTAACTCTACAACTTACAGAGAAAGAGAGCAGCAAGAAAAACCCAAAGTGAGCAGAAAAAAGGAGCTAATAAAGATCAGAGTAAAAATAAATGACAAAGACAAAAATAAATAAATAAATAAAATCAATAAAACCAAGAGCTGGTTCTTTGAAAGGATAAACAAGATTGATGAATTTCTAGCCAGATTCACCAAGAAACAAAGAGAGGGCCTCAAAGAAACAAACACAGACATGAAAGAGGCGAAATAACAACGGACCCCCAGGAATACAAAATATTGTAAAAAAAAAAAATACTATGAACAACTCTATTCCAACAAACTAGTCAACCTAGATGAACTGGACATATTCCTAGAAAAATACGACCTTCCAAAACTCAATCAGGAATAATAAAAACATCTGAATAGGCCAATAACTATGGAGATAATTAAAGCAGTAACAAAAAAACTTCCAACAAACAAAAAGCCCTGGGCCAGAAGGCTTCAAAGGAAAGTTTTACCAAACATTCAAATAAATTAAAACCTATTATCCTCAGACAATTCTAAAAAATTTGAGAGAAAGGAACACTTCCAAGTTTTTTCTATAAGGCCAGTATTACCCTAATCCCAAAACCAAATAAACACACTACAAAGAAAGAGAATTACAGGCCAATATCCCTAATGAACATAGATGCTAAAATCCTCAACAAAATTCTAGCAAATCAGATCCAGCATTATATTAGAAAGATCATACGCCATGACCAAGTGGGATTTATTCCGGGGAGGCAAGGCTGGTACAATATCTGCAAATCAATAAAAATTATACATCACATAAACAAATTGAGAGGCAAAAATCACATTATCATATCAATTGATGCAGAAAAAAGCATTTGACAAAATCCAGCACCATTTATTGATAAAAACTCTCAGAAAAGTGGGAATAGAGGGATTATACCTCAACATAATAAAAACCTTATATGACATACCTACAGCCAACATCATACTCAATGGGCAAAAACTACAATCTTTTCATCTAAGAACAGGAACAAACAGGGATGCCCACATTCATCATTCCTGTTCGACATAGTACTGGAATTGCTTGCTATAACTATTAGACAAGAAAAATAAATAAAAGGCATCCAAATTGGAATAGAAGAAGTAAAATGGTCATTATTCGCAGATGACATGATATTGTACATATAAAATCCTAAAAATTCTATCACAAAACTACTGGACTTAGTAAATGAATTCGGCAATGTAGCAGGATACAAAATTAACAGGCAAAGCCCAGAAATCTATGGCTTTTTTATACACCAATAATGAACTCACAGAAAGATAAATTAAAAACAAATCCTATTTACAACTGCAACAAAAACTTAAGATACCTCAAAATTTAAGATACCTAGGAGTAAAGTTAACTAAGGAGTAAAAGACCTGCACTCAGAAAACTACAGGATGTTGAAAAAAGACACAAAGGAAGATACAAAAAAGTGGAAGAATATACCATGTTCATGGAATGGTAGAATCAACATCATTAAAATGTCCATACTATCCAAAGCAATCTATAGATTCAATGCAATCCCCATTAAAATACCAACCACATATTTCACAGACCAAGAAAAAACACTCCAAAAATTCATATGGAATAAAAAAAAGACCCTAAATAGCTACAGCATTCCTGAGAAAGAAGAACAAAGTAGGAGGGATCTCAATACCAGATATCAAGCTATATTATCAAGTCACTGTCCTCAAAATTGCCTGGTACTGGAACAAGAACAGAAATATAGACCAGTGGAAGAGAACAGAGGACCCAGAAATTGGCCCAAGCCATTATGCTCAATTAATATTTGACAAAGGAGGCAAGACCATACAATGGAGTCAAGACGGTCTCTTTAATAAATGGTGTTGGGAAAATTGGACAGACACATGCAAAAATATGAAACTAGACCACCAACTTACACCATACACAAAAATAAACTCAAAATGGATAAAGGACTTAAACATAAGTCGGGAAACCATAAAAATATTATAGGAATCCACAGGCAAAAAAATCTCAGACGTATGCTGAAGCAATATCTGCACCGATACAGCTCCTAGGGCAATTAAAACTTAAGAGAAAACAAACAAATGGGACTACATCAAAATAAAAAGCTTCTGCACAGCAAAAGAAACATCAACAAAACAACAAGAAAGTCCAATGCATGGGAGAACATATTTGCCAATGTTATCACCAATAAGGGTTTAATCTCCAACATTTACAGGGAACTCATACAACTTAACAAAAGAAAGATAAACAACCTAATCAAAAAATGGGCAATGAACGTAAATAGATACTTTTCAAAAGAGGACATTAGGAAGGCCAAGAGACATATAAAAACATGATCAAAGTCACTAATTATCCAAGAGATTCATATCAAAATAACAATGCAGTACCATCTCACACCTATCAGAATAGTTATCATCAACAAATCAACAAATGACCAGTGCTGGTGAGGATGCAGAGAAAAAGGAACCCTTGTCCATTGCTGGTGGGAATGCAGACTGGTGCAGCCATTGTGGAGAATAGTATGGAGTTTCCTCAAAAAATTAAAAATGGAACTCCCATTTGACCCAGTGAGCCCACTTCTATGAATATATCCCAAGAAACTATAAACTCCAATCAGAAAGGATATATGCACCCCTGTGTTCATAGCAGCACAATTTACCATAGCTAAGATTTGGAAACAGCCTAAGTGACCATTAGCAGATGAGTGGATTAAAAACCTGTTGTACATGTACACAATAGAATACTATGCTGCGGTAAAAAGGAAGGAATTATTACCATTTGCAACAACATGGCTGGAACTGGAGAGCATTATGCTAAGCAAAATAAGCCAGTCAGAGAAAGATAAATATCACATTATCTCACTCATTTTGGGGATTATAATGAAGAACATAAAGTGATGAGCAAAAACAGATCCAGAGACAGAGAAGCATCAATCAGACATTCAAACCTCAGAGGGAAGGTAGGGGAGGGTGGGGATAAGAGGGAGAGATCAACCAAAGGACTTGTATATATGCATATAAGCCTGATCAATGGACACAGACACCAGGGTGATGAGGGCATGAGCAAGGGAGTGAGGGGCGCAATGGGGGGATAAAGACACATAGGTAATACCTTAATCAATAGAGAAAAATGTGCCTAGAATAAAATAAATTAAGATACTTGGGAAGAGATAGTTTTAATTCTAAGAGAGCTAGAAATTATTCAGGAGGGGAAGATCATCACCTTTTCTCTTCACTTTATCTCTGCCCCTTTCATAGCATCATATTCAATATTCTTGTCCTATACTTTTGAAAACTTTTTTATGTTCAAATAAATGTACATTTACAGGGAGTAGAAAAGACAGTAAAGATACATGTTACATAACTCTAGAGCAATATATGAGCCAGGAAATTGACATTAGTTCAAAGTGTGGGTATAGTGCTATGCCATTTTATCAGATGTAGATTCCAGTAATCACCACCACAATTAAGATACAGAACTATTTCATCCCAACAAAGATCAATTGATGTCAACATTGTATCACTTTGAGTAAAGTATGTTAGAGAATGTTATACATTTTCTTTCCACCATCAAAAAATGTAGAAAACTCAAGGGAGAAGGATAGTCTATTATATTTACCCACAATTTTGCTCTATTTTTCTTTCGTCCTGATGTTCCAAAACTTTTTTTTTTTTTTAATTTCCATTGATTTCTTAGGCCAGGAAAGTGGGAGACCCAAGGGAATACACCCTTTGATTAAAATATTCTTCATCTTCTTTAGCAGTCAGAGGAATGGTGGCATGAGAGATCCCCTGGGCCTCTCCCCTTGAAACATTAACAAATTGATCAACTATAACTCAACAAAGGAGTCCTTGCTCAATAGAGAGGCACACCTGAGAGACCCGGGCATTGAAGCACCTATTCTCATCATAATGTTCCAAGAGTCTTCTAGTGGGGGGGGGGGGGGGGGGGGGGGGGGGGGGGGATTAAGATAGGGGGGGGGCGGGGTGTGGGGGAGAGGGGAAGGAGGAATGGGAAGAAACGGGGAGGCAAGAAAAAAGGAAACCTTAGCTACTCTGCAGTCCTGCAGTGGGAGCTGATGGCCAGCTCAGCCTGGAGAGTGAAGTAAGCTAGTGGAAGCAAGCGGGTCCTTCCACTGGATGCTATGTTAGTGGGCACTCCAGCAAGGTGAACAAGGCAAACAGTGGCCGAGCCAGCTGAGAGACTGGGCCAAGGACACAGAGCAGGGGTTCTACTGTGGCTGTCCACTGTTGGATGGTAGGTGTTTCAGACAAAGAAATGGCGCCACAGAGCTCTGCTGCCCCCTTGAACTCACCTCCTGTCCCTCTTGGTGTCAGGTTGAGGAGCACATTATCTGTAAACTGAGAGATAATGCAGCAGAGTCCCTGTTTCCCTCTGTGACTATTCCCCAGTTGAGGTACATGGGGAGGGGGAACCTGTGGAGGTCCAGGATCACCATTAGGATGAGGGCAAAAAGAAACCCTGCCCCAAGCAGTGTGACTGTACTGTCTGATGGCAGCCAAGGAGGCCAACTGTGGGAGGTTGCAGAGGTAAAAATCTTGTGATCCAGTGCCATCTAGTGGAAAATAGTAGCAAGACCTCTTCAGAGAAAGCTGTTAGAGCCAGTAACAGATGCCTACACAGAGAAGACCAGCAAATGCCATGAATAACCATGGCAGCAAAGCAGCTCAAAAAAGAAAATGAAAAATCTTCAGAAAGCAAACTGGAAATATGTTATGTAAATGACACAGAATTCAAGACTACAGTTGTATAAAAATCCCATTGATTAGTGTAGTATTCACTTCTGATTGGTTATTTTTTATGGATTCTCTCTTTTTAAGTTGTTTAAGTGCTCACTAAGTTCCTTGAGCAACCTTATAAACATTTTTTTGAATTCTATATTTGGTAAATTGTTTGCCTTCCTTTCATTTAGCTCTTTTTCCAGAGATTTCTCCTGTTATTTCATTTGGGGCATGTTTCTGTCTCCCCATTTGGGTTGCTTCTTTCTGTTTGTTTCTATGTATTAGATAGATTTGCCATGTCTCCAGGTCTTAGTATGATTGCCTTATGTAGTAAGTGTCTTTGTGGGACCCTATGATCACTAAGCTGGGAGCTCCATGAATGTCGCTTGTGTGGGTTATGTGAGCCTTCCTGTTGTACTTGAGTCTTTATAGCTATTGGCTTGTTCATGTGTGAAGAGGACCCTTAGCTTAGGCTGGCTGATTGTGAGGACTGACTTTCATGGCAATATATGAGCTGCTGTGCAAATGCTGACTACACAGAATCTATTTCACCTTTCACAGGGTTTTGTGCCTACTGAGATCACTTTTTGGATATGTTGCTTGTTAAACTAATTGGATCCTGCTCCGATGTTTTCTGAAACTGGTAATTGGTTGTGTTGGTTTCAGAGACTTTGGGGAGGGTCTTTGGTGCAGGTCAATGTCAGACACTGACTATGACTGGCTTTGGGAAACTTGTTTAGACATACAAAGCAATCCACAGTTTTTGCTGTCTTTGCTGGGCCTGGGTTATGTGGAAAAGAGCAAGCTGTGTGTCAAGTTTTTGCTTCCACAGGCACCAGGGAAGGTGGGCTAAAGGCCCAAGGCCCCCAGCCTGCCTTCATGCTAGGTTCAGTCACTGAAAAATCCTCTGGCAGTACTCAAGTTGCGTGGGGTAGGTTCTCAGTGAGTCACCAGATAGGGGCAAGCAGTGTTCACCAGATTATTATAGGTTCAAACTTGATCCCAGTGTTGGGTCTGAGACAACTCTGCCAAATTCCAGGGAATCCCAAGTCTAGCTGCCCCCCCACCCCCCCGCAAGTGCCCACACTTGGTGGTGGGCTTGGGTCTTAGGGAGTTTTCAGGACGAGGCCAGCAGTTTATCAGCCTCTAACAGACCAAGATTTGGTCGTGTGAAGGGAGGTTCTGGTTGGATGTTCCACGAAAAAATAACCCTTGTTCTTGAGCCACACAATTCAAGTCTGTTTCAGATTTTGCTGAATCCTCATGGAGAGCCAAAGGATGGAGCTGGTGAATCTCCTGTGAGGAGGAGGCCTGTCAGACACACAGGAAGGTGAGGGAATGGCCCATGCTCTAGAACCGCAATGGTCACTGGTATCCTTTGAGTCTGCCTGGACTTCTACATCCCAGGCTTAAGTAGTTGACTTCTCCATAGGGTGTGACCTTCGCAGGGTACAGAGACAGGGAGTGTGGACAGTGGGCTAATGCATCCCCCCAGGTTGAATCCATAAGGAGGGGAGTTCTCCATCCAAAAAAAAAAAATGTCTGCAGTGTGGGAAAGGTTCTTAGCACAGGGATCCCGGTGGTGGTCCCCTCAGCTCTCTTCCTAGTGTCACAAACTGGTCTCTCCTCACATGGCTCTAGCCCACTCAGCCTGCCTCTTTTGGAAACCAGACTGGATGGCTGCAAATGAAATGTTGTGCACTGGCCCTTTTAAGGGGAATCCTGTGCTTCTCAAAGGCTTCTGTCTCTCCCTGACAGACTGAATCCCCACTGATTTTCACGGTCAGATGTTATGTGGTGCCTTCCTGGGTCTGGTGCTCTGGGATGAGGAGCCCTGTGTAGGATTGACGCATGATCCTAAAGCTGAGATATCACTCTATAATCTCAGCCACCACCTGTGGGAGTGGGGCCAGACCTGTTCATTTCTCCACCCTTCCTACTGGTCTCAGTGTGGCTTCTTCTGCAAATCCTTGGTTATATGACTTCTGTTCAGTTAGTCTTCAATTGGTAATTCAAGTTAATTGTTCTATATTTTAGTCATAATTCCAGTTTGGTCCTGGGAGGAGGTAAGTGTACCTTCCACCTACTTTGCTGCCTTCTTGGATCTCCAATACTCTGTATCTTATTTAAATCTTCTGGTTTAGCAGACTTTCTCTGACATCATATAACCTGATCAAAGTGGGGAGATATGTAGTGTGCCTCCTCACTTCTGCCAGGTGGTAGGAAGATTCAGGCTCACCACTCAGCTTCTTTTAACACCAAGGCAGGGAAAGGGGTACTTCATTACTGTAGGCTCTACTGATACCATGGGGGTGGGAGGGCTTATTCCTGATTAATAGGTTGGAAAAGTAGGCTCCAGAAGTGGCCTCTACTGACACCATAGTGGATGGGGTGGACCATCAGGCAGGAGTAAAAGTCCTTCTCTATTCCCACCCAAGCAGAGAATCCAAGGAAGCCTCATTACAGCCAAGCAGGGGTGGGTACTGTGGTCTTTTTTACTGTATTTGGTAAGAGCAGTTCTTTGCCTTTCTTGGTTGTCTCTTTCCTGGTCCTTTGGCTGAAGAGAACAGGCTTTTCATGTCTGTTCCCATTGGTGTTTCTGGGGAGCGTGTTTTGCCAGCACCCAATATGGGATAAAAGAGGCAAAAGAAAACCCAGGGAACTCACGGCTGTGTTATTACTTGCATCCCAAGGTCCTTAGCCAATTTGCCTGTTTCTCTTCATCTTTCAAACTTTTCTTATATTTCATACATGTGCAGGATTTTAGTTGTACTTAGTGGGAAAAATACGAAATTTGTGTACTCCATCATCCTGCCTACTTTATTTTAAATAGTGAATTTTCTGAAAATGTGGTCCTTGGAAATGGCTTATTTTGAACATAGTTTATAAAATGGAAACATATTTTAAGTATTTTTAACACAGATGAACTTTCATAACATCTCTATTCAGCTCAGGCAAACCACTAAGGACATATCCTATCTAACAAAAGGGCAATATGCAAATTAACCATCACTCCATCATAAAGATGGTGGCACCCATAGCCACAAGGTGGTGGGGCCCAGTCCTCTCAGCCCTGCCCGAGTCCCCCAGTCCTGGGGGGGGGGGGCGGGGGGGAGCTGCTGAGAGCGGGCACCGTGAGCGGCTTGGTGAAATGCTTGCCTCGTTGCTGCGATGACAAGGCAAGCATTCCATCTGCGGAGGGCCTCTGGGCAGCAGGCACGGAGTGGCTGGGGGTTGGGGGGGAATGCTTCTGTCATCACCCTGGTGATGAGGCAAGCATTCCGTGTCCGGCTGCGGATGGGCCTCTGGGCCACGGAGAGCCTCTGGGCAGTGGGCGCAGAGCAGCCAGGCCCCGCAGAGAGCTGCTGGTGCACAGATTCATGCCCAGGGCTACTAGCTGAGTAATAACTTCCCCCACCCTGCAACTACAGTACGAAGTAACAATATTAGTTAAGGAGTCATCAGATGGTTTACTCCTTAAGTCTGATATGACAGATATTTTAAATCAAGACAAAAAGACAATAGAAGTTTTTAAAATCTCTAAATTTAATTTACACAAAATAATCTTTTGGCCAAACTTTTGCAATGATAGTTATAGTTCTCCCGCTCCCCACCCTCCACCCCCCACTGAATCCCTCTACGCTGCTCCCTCTCCATCCTCAGGCCTTCACTGCACTATTGTCTGTGTCTGTGGGTTATGTATACATCCATGTTAAGTTCTTTAAAACAAAGGTACCTGACCTCTAGTTTTTGTAGGCTCTGGTGCTCAGAGGGAAGGAAGATCTTTGGCTTTATAAAACAGTCCCCTTATAAAACCACTAAAAAGCTAAAGGTCTGGTTCTCTAATATGTGGTTAAGTTGGCTGGAAAGCGAGGATAAGGACCTGTTAGTTCTAACTTTCTTATGTTTTACATGTGCTTATGTACTGAAACAAATTTTTTAGGCTTTCCAAATGTTTTAAGTAAAGCAGCTATTTTTCAAACCTTTAATTGGGCAGACAGTTGATAACTAAAAAACAAATTAGAAAATAAAACAACAATGAAGCAATAAGTTACAAAATGAGAATGTCCACAAGCTACTTAACAATATAAATTCAGGGTAGAGTGACCCATAGAAAAGGCTGTACTTCCTGAGAAGTCTAACATTGACAATTAAAAACCTCTTTAGTAAATCTTCTTCTTCTCATTGATGGAGCTGAAAAATAGGAGCACTTGGAGAGAGGAAAAGAAAAGAAGTGAGAACAAGCAAATCAACAAACATCTCATTAATACTGATGCCTTTTAGTCTGTGCCTTTGTAGAGAACTTTCAAATAATTTTAAACTTGTAGTAAACATTTCTGTCTGATTAAATAAAACCTCAATAGTGTTTATTGTGGTCAAATCATAATTTAAAACAAAATTACCATATGCCAGCACATATAATCATCGCTCTGGTGGTTGGAAAACTGGCTCGAAGACATAGAGGGTACATGTTGATGAGGGAAGGCCATGCTTGGAGAAAACTGGGTCTTTTTGATCACCTTTACTCCATTTTTACTTCATCACCATTCTCCTGTCTGAGCTTGAACACGGGAATCTGCTGGCCATCCTTGAGCTCTAAGAAGACCTCCTGAAGGTGCCACCTGATAGAAACCAAAAGTAATCCAGAAAACACTGGCAAACGACATGGTCAAAAGGGAGGGGAAAACAGGTGTTTGGAATACTGTCTTAAATTTTTAAACACTAATTTATGTTATAACTAGGTGAACATAACGTTTTCACATTTTATTTATTTTTAAAGAATAGTTTATTGATTTTTCAAGCGAGAAGGAGGGAGGAAAACAGGGTGGGAGGGCAGGAAGGAGAGAGAGAGAAAATCAATTAGCTGCCTCCTGTATACCGCATACACAGGGATCAAGCTGTAACCAGGGCATGTGCCCTTGACCGGGAATCTAAACAGCAAACTCCTGGGCCAGAATGATGGTTAGAGCGAGCCATACTGGCTAGGGCTTAACGAAAGTTTTATTATAGGCTCTCATTATTTAACCAGCATCATTTCAAGGCAAGTTACCAATGAATGACTGATGGGTAAACTGAAGGGGCCTCAGGAAAAAGGAGCACCTTACTCCCCATGTCCTAATTCACTTGGGCCTTCAATTCTTGGCTGGAACCTGGCCAGCTCCTCCACTAATCCCAGACTTTTGAGTCAATGTGCTCAGGGGAGGCACGAGGGGGGCCACCTAACGGTGCCTACTCATTTTGTGTTGGGGAATTAAAACACATCCTGACTAAACAGCAAACATCTCTGAGAAAGCTTCCCTGGGGAAACGAGTGAATACAGCGTTTGGCAACAGGACAAGAAAAGCCAATCAATGGTATGCAAAACTTATATAAAGAATGTGTTGAATGATTTTGGAATAGGAATCCATGTCTTTATTTATATGTAATGATTGAGGCAGTAGTGTTAGAAGTATAAAATTGTAGACCTACACTGTAACTGTAAAGTTCTTCATATTCAACAGAATAAGGGGTAGATAATTTGATGGATTGCATTGGATAAAATGTCTGGACTAAGAGCCAAAGCACTAGCTTGCTGTCCTGGCTGTAAAACTTTCCAAGCTTTGAAAACATAATTCTTATTACCATAATTACATAACTACAAATGAAAATGGGAATCAGGATTGTTTCCATCAGGAGGTCCCCTTCCTCCATACCCACTCACTTTCCCCTAATACCTTTTAAAGGGGGCATCTCTGGAGGAGATGACATAGAGATGGCCTGCTGCCTTGGATCCAGAGACAGGAATCTTCAACTAGAAGTGTAAAATGAGAAATATAATTGGATAAGTTGCTGTCCTCTCAAGAGATGACAAAATGACATAGAGCTAACCCTATAAAAACCAGTGCTTATCTACAGAATCTGGCTATTTTTTAACTTCAGCCTTCCTGGAGAATCCACCTTATTTTCTTTCCGGCCCCCTCCAAATGTCCTGCTCCTCTTTGGATGGTTTGGTGAGGTCAAAGGCAGCCCTCTTGTTTAGCAAGGAAATCTTATATGCCACACTCAATACTCAAAGTACTTGCAATGATTACTTAAAAATCCAGTTAGAAAAGAACAAACTACTGATACATGCAACAACATGGATGAGTATCAACAACATGCTGAGAGAAAAGAGCCTCACCCAGCAGGAATTCCATACTCTAGAACAGACTCAAGTACACTGGGGGGAAATATCAGAGAAGTGATTGCCTCTGCTCGGGCGGGCAGATGTGAGAGGGGACCAACTGGGAACAGCATGAGCGAACTTTCAGATGTTGGGAACAGTCCACATCTAGATAGGGGCTTGAAGGGTACTTATTAAAGTTCATCGAATAAGACACATAGATTTGTACTTGTCACAGAATGTAAATTTTACCTAAAAAAAAGAGCTATAAACAAATATTAAACTCTAATTAATGATATACATTCTTATGTGTTTAAAGATAAAGTGTATGGATGTTTGAAAATAATAAGGTGTTCATGGACAAACCTTATTATGGCTAGATGAATAGGTATGGGATAAAGCAAGTAGAGCAAAATACTATTTGTAGAATTCAGGTAGCTACTATGTGGGTTCCACAGCATACATTCTTTTATTTTTTTCTGTATGTTTAAGACTTTTCACAATACAGTAGAAGAAGAAAAAAAGGCCACTGTTTAAAAGGGGAAACTATTACCAGCAAGTTGGTACACATTTTAACCTGGACCATAAAGAGCAGGTCTTAAGAAAAAACATGTAAAGGCTCATTTGGGAAAGACAAGGAAATCTCGGTTAGTTCATCCTCACCAGTCACCCACCACAGGCTGGGCTCACCCCACGTGGCCAGGTGCTGCCTGGATGCTGCCATGCCCCGAGCCTAGGGAGTCAGCCTGGGAACCTCAGAGTGAGCTGGTAGGTGTTTACTAATATGCTACTATTTAAAAAATATTGGCCGAAACCGGTTTGGCTCAGTGGATAGAGCATCGGCCTGCGGACTCAAGGGTCCCAGGTTCGATTCCGGGCAAGGGCATGTACCTTGGTTGCGGGCACATCCCCAGTAGGGGGTGTGCAAGAGGCAGCTGATCGATGTTTCTCTCTCATCGATGTTTCTAACTCTCTATCCCTCTCTCTTCCTCTCTGTAAAAAATCAATAAAATATATTTTAAAAAAAAAATAATAAATAAAAATAAAAAATATTGAATGCAACCTTTTGTTTCTCAATGAAAACTAAAGACAATTTGAGCCAAGTGAAGGGGACACAATGTTGTAACAAGGAAACCCATCATAAGGTGCTTCCCAGGGTGCCTTCCTGTGCCCCAGGTGATAGGCAAAGGTACTTTCATGGGCTAAGAGGTGGTGTATCTCATCCACAGCAAATTGTCACCAAGAGAAAGAGTGCTTGGGTACACATATTAGTGTTTTCCAAAAATCCTCTTTCATTTTCCACATATTTTGTTTTCCAAAATCCTCTTTCATTTATTTAAATACACTTTAAAGACACAGACTTTGGGAATGATGGCTCCACGCCCAGAGTCACACTAAAGTGATTCTCCAGAGTCCTACTTTTGGAATCAAGCCACAGCTCTTCTCAGGGGGTTATACAATTAAGCAAGAGAGCATACATTGAGCGTCTCTGCATGCTAAAAGAAAAACAAAAAAAGGGGTATGTGTGTGTGATAAAAGGGCAGAAGTAGGATTTTGAAGAACAGCAAACAGAGGGATCAGTGTCTGAACTTCGGGCAGTTGTGCCTCTGTGGGTGATGAGGTGCTTTACAGACTGGGTTCTTCACTGCCCAGACTTTGCCAAGAGTAAAGCAGGAGGTCTGATAAGCCAACGTGTTGGTAGTTAGAGACAATTTCACACATACACTTGGGAGGAAAACCCTTCAATATGAAAACTCCTTATGAAAAACTGAAACTTCTCACCTCTGAACAAAATAAAGAAACTCCAAATAGGGATTGGGGATAGGATGCCCTGTGTAATATAGAGGCATCCTTATAAATACCCGATTCTAAAAAAAGTGAAGAACCCTGACAGGGTGTCACACATACTTCACAAACTGGAAGAGCAAAGCAAAGGCTGGGTCGAGAGGAGACTCTGGGGAGCAGGCCTTGAACTCCTGTCACTGTGCTCTCACACTGCTCAGCAGCAGCAGAGGCCAGTGCCTGGCACCACAGCCAACACAGTCACACAGTGCCACCGAGGGCCTGGGCTGCAGGCGGGAAGAAGCCTCTCAGCAGCAGCGATGTGCTAGAAGACTGGGCCAAAGGAAAAGCTGGGCCTGGACAGCTTTTAGAGAAGGTTCTCCACTAAAACTACATTGCGTCAACCAGCCACTGGATCACCAGATCAGAGAGCTGATGCTGCATCAACCTGCCTTCAGCAAAGGTGCTTGCATTGCAGGCTTCTTGAGCATCGCAGCCAGACCCTGTGCTCTGAGCTGAGAGACACCCTGAGTAGCCAGACCCAATCCCTAGCCATTCAGAGTCCTTGTGTTTGCAGGGATCCAGCCAAGTGAATAGAGATGGCGAAACACAGAGGAGCCACACCACATAGTGTGAGGAAGTTGAAGACAATGAAAATAAGACTATCAGGCACAGAGCAAGCACTCAATACACGTTCACGCTCTTCCCTTTTCTCCTCGGGGTTCCCTCTCTCACTTAATGGCACCACTACCTTTCTACTCATCCATGCTAGACATTAGAGCATCATCTCTGACACACTTCTCTCCTGCTATAAAACTGTTACCTAGTCCTTAGTCCTATCACCTGGCAACCACCACACTCTTCATATCCATCTCTCATTCCTCTAGACCACAGCTCTGGATCATGCTCTCACCAATGTACACCCATAATGCTCTCCTAAAGGCTTCCAGTCCCTGGGTATTCCCAATCTGAATGAATTACCATGCTTTAAACCAACCGTAGAAAGCGGTTATAGGGTTAAGCCTCGGACTGACCTGCTGGAAAAGTTGCAAACAAGTCCCAGCTTGGAGGGGATAGCCCTCTAAGCATAATTAAGCTTGATCTTGTGACTGCTCCCTAGATCTTTCCTGGGTAGCTAATGGGCTGTGGGAGGTGCAGCAAGTGCTGCCAAAACAAGTGAAACTTATAAGAACATTGTAAATTACCTTGTTTACCTCTGACTATAAAATAAACCATCAGCTTGCAGTCTGGATCTGTTCTGTGGCCTCAGCAAGGCACAGAAGATCCACCTAGACCCAGCTTACTCTCTGTCTTTTCTTCATCCTTCACCGGCCCTCCCTCAGGCTCACTGAATCTTTGGCTGTGCTGGCGCAGCACACCAGATCAAATATTTATCAGAATACTTGAGCACAAATTGCTACTATAGTTAAGAAAAAAACTATTTCCATGAAAAATAATAACAACAGTAACAAAAAAATAAACTAGGTCAAAGCATCACACTCTTATTTTCAAAATACTTCAGAGCTCCTGCTGGCCACAGAATCAAGTGTGTGCACCTCACATGGTGAGGTTGCAGCCCTCTAGTTACCCCCAGTCCACTAACCACTCCACCCATGGCCTTTACTCTAGTATTTGCTTCACCCTGTCTTATTCTAGAATTTGGAATTTTAAACTATAAACTCCCAGAAAGCCTTCTGCATTTCTATATTCCCCACACAGCTTAGAATCACTTTTCTAGCTCAACACATTCTTGTTAAACAGAAGAACAAATGCATTTTATATTCTGCTGAGGTTTAACAGCTAAACTATAGCTGGAAAAAATAGACTGGCATTCCAGACAATCAATGTAAACAAATAAGCTTCAAAACTAAAATTTAAAGAAGTTGTTTACATTTGAATAAGAGTTAACTGGCTGTAGATATATTTCAAGTTCGAAGCTGAAATACGTGGTGGCAAACTACCACTGGTCATTTCTCTATCAATTCAAAATGGCACTTGAGCACAAACACTGCATTCCATGCCACATCAATTGTCCTAAAAAGAAGAAAAATGCACAAGAATAAATTAATCCCCAATTTTTTTAAAAAGGTCCCAAGTTGTACCTATCCCAAATCCTTACTCCTGCTGCCTCTCGGATTAGGGCGGCCCCTCCTATCCTTCAGGAGGCACCTAACCTAGTTTGCTGGGGGAGCATGTTACCTTGGCATCAGCAATGTCCACAAAGTTGTACTTGTCCATGAGCTGGAGATAGTGAGTGTTAAGAGGAGTGCCCAGAGCTTCCAGGGCCTCAGGGTGGCTATGCAGCTGCTCCAATCCCAGCTGGTAGTAGGAAGCCCTGGAAAAAGCTTCTAAATGAGAAAGATTGTTGTCTTTATTGAACTTGGTCAGGCAGACTCTCTGTAGAAAGTTAGATGATACAATATATGTACAACATGGAAACAGATACAATTATGAAATTTATAGATGGAAGAATTAGGGAAAATCTAAACTGTCCATTTTAGAGACTCCAAAATCAAAGTCTACAAAGTCAGGATCTATGGGGATGTGGTCGACGATGCTGGGCTAAGTACTTAAACCTTTCCGTGCCTCAATTTCTTTTTTTTTTTTCTTTTAATACATTTTTTTAAAATATATTTTGTTGATTTTTTACAGAGAGGAAGGGAGAGGGATAGAGTTAGAAACATCGATGAGAAAGAAACTTCAATCAGCTGCCTCCTGCACACCCCCTACTGGGGATGTGCCCACAACCACAGTACATGCCCTTGACCAGAATCAAACCTGGGACCCTTCAGTCTGCAGGCGGACGCTCTATCCACTGAGCCAAACCGGTTAGGGCTAAATACATTTTTTAAATATATTTTATTGATTTTTTACAGAGAGGAAGCGAGAGGGATAGAGAATTAGAAACATCGATGAGAGAGAAACATCGATCAGCTGCCTCCTGCACACCCCCTACTGGGGATGTGCCCACAACCCAGGTACATGCCCTTGACCAGAATCGAACTTGGGACCTTTCAGTCCGCAGGCCGTCGCTATCCACTGAGCCAAACTGGTTAGGGCTCCATGTCTCAATTTCTTTATCTCTCATTTCCTCACCTCATTTACTACCTCATTTCTTCATCTAAGGGGTTTGATCTTCTCTCAAGCTCCTTTTGGTCCTAGAACCATAATTTTCTCAAAGAGATACACCTGGCTCAAGGTAGAGCTGCAGCCAGAATCTGTGACTGAACTTCCACTAAAATGAAGGTCATGATAAACCAGCATGAAATAGACCATAACATCATTAACAACAAAACCCTCAGCCAAGGTTATAGAACATTAAAATGCTATTTTTTCAAGTTTACAGGTTTATGCTGACATTTCATGTAGCTAAGTTATAACCTGCTCTGTCTCAGGTACCCTTCTTGGCCCAAAGTCTTTGAGGAACTCCAGGAAGCCCCTCCCTACAATTGCAAGGTACTGGGGAGATAGCCTCTTGGTCAACTGAAAGAATGGTGGAGAGGACACTGTGCTTTGTTCGGCTATCTGTTGGTGGTTCTAACATCCTGGCAAAAAGCAAAAATGCTGTAGAGTGAGGGTGAAGAGCCAAGCTGAGAGGGCATAGAGGAGCTTCAAAGAAAATCATTCTGGAAAGAAAAAAAAATGCTGCTGCTTCACAACCAGTAGCAATTAAATGACCTTACATGTCTTGGTTACAATAAATATGGCTTGTCTTTACAAATTCACACTTGAATGCAGTGGAGCTGGAAGCCACATCTTCAAGATTTTGCCATCCTGGACTCTTATTTTTACTTCCTTCTCTCACCAGAGTCCCTTGCTCAAGGTCCCCTCCTCCACTAAACCAACATCAAAGAATGGCTGGACCAACAGGCTGAACACACTTGAGAAATAGAGTTTTCCCCACCTGTGAACCATCCGGTATCTCTCTGTTCTTTACATAATCTCAACCATCTTGGATCTCCTGTGTACACTTTGGAGCAGACACCCATCTTGCTTTTTGCAAGGCTTCTTATGCAGAGAAATTGGGGTCCTTTTGTTAGCATAGGTAGCTAGATATTAATAAAGGAAGGGAGCAAAGAGAACCAGACATGAAGAAGCCTAGCAAACTGGGAAGCTGAATTCAATATTGAGCCTGCTTAACTGGAAAGCTATAGCCCTATTCGCCTCTGCCTCAGCCCCGCCACCCTGGCTTTGTCCAGAAGAATGTCCAAAATGATATCCAGTCTAATTAGCATATTACCCTCTTATTAGTATAGATATGCCTGCGGGTTTGGGCCTAAACTGGCAGTCGGACATCCCTCTCACAATCTGGAATCGCTGGCTCCTAACCGTTCACCTGCCTGCCTGCCTGATTGCCCCTCGCTGCCCTCCCCTGCCAGCCTGGTCGCCCCTGACTGCACCCCCTGCCAGCCTGGTCACCCCTAACTGCTCTCCCCTGCTGGCCTGGTCACCCCTAACTGCTCTTCCCTGCTGGCCTGGTCGCCCCTATGTCTCTACCTCGGCCCCGACACCCTGGCTTTGTCCGGAAGGACGTCCTGAATATGTCCAGTCTAATTAGCATATTACCCTTTTATTAGTATAGATTTTGTCAGATATGAGTATTGCTACCCCAGCTTTTTTTTTTTTTTTTTTTCCATTTGCCTGGAAAAATGTTGCATCCCTTCACTCTCATCCTGTGTGAGTCATTTGTTCTGAGGTGGGTCTCTTGTAGACAACATATAATTGGGTCATGTTTTTATGTCCATTCAGCTAACCTACTAGTATGTCTTTTGATTGGAGCATATAATCCATTTACACTTAAAAGTTATTATTGATAGGTACTTATTTATTGCCATTTTAATTCTTTATGCCTATGTTTCTCTCCCTATATATTTTTTCTCATTACTGCAGTCCCTTTAGCATTTCTTGCAGTGCTGGTTTTGGTGGTGATAAACTCCTTTAGCCTTTTTTCTTTTCTGGGAAGCTTTTTCTATTACCATCTATTTTGAATGATGGCCTTGCTGAATATAGTAATCTTGGTTTCAGATCCTTGGTTTTTATTACTTTGAATACTTCATACCATTCCCTACTGGCCTGTAGAGTTTCTGATGAGAAATCAGGTATTGGCTTTATGGAGCTCTTTTGTAAGTAACAAATTGCTTTTCTCTTTCTGCCTTTAAGATTTTCTCTTTGTCTTTAATTTTTGGAATCTTAACCCTTTGCACTTGCTTGCTTTTTTCTCGATTCCTTTATTCTACTCGGAATTTAATGCTAACCGTGTCGAGTCACACTCGACATCCGAGTGCAAAAGGTTAATTATGATGTCTCTGGGCATGGCCCTGTTTGGGTTCTTCTTGCTTGGGACTCTCTGTGCCTCCTGGACTTATGTGACTTTTTTCTTCACCGTGTTAGGGAAATTTTCTGCCATTATTTCTTCAAATAGGTTCTCTATCTCTTGCTCACTTTCTTCTCCTTCTGACACTCGTATTATGTGAATTTGTTATGTTTCATGGTATCCCAGCTCCCTTAAGCTGTCCACCTGTTTTTTCTTTGTTTTTTCTTTTTGGTTCTCTGATTTTTTTCTCCCATGTTCTAATTCACTGATCCAATCCTAGGCTTCCCCTAACCCGCTGCGTATTCCTTCCACTATGTGCTTTCTTAGTGCTATGTCATTCTTCATAGTTACTATATATTTTATCATGCTGTTGAGCATATTTGCCATCATTATTCTGAGCTCTATGTCTGTTAAGTTTCTTATCTCCATTTCATTTACCTCTTGTTCTGGAGAATTCTCTTGTTCTTTAATTTGAGCCTTGTATTTTTGTCTCCCCATTTTGGCTGTCTGTTTGGGTTTGTGTCTCTGTATTAATGATCTGATATGAGTCCCAATCGCCAGTGCAGGACAATGTCAGATGCTGTTACTGTACTGAGTACCCTGTTTGGAGCTATCAGCAATCAACAGCTGGTGGCTATCTCTGTTGGGCTGGATGCCTTTGGAAAGGACCAAGATGTGCACCAGGGTCTGCTTTTCCTAGCCCTGGATTAGAACAGGCAAAGACCCAAAGCCTACAGAGACCCACCACTGCCTGCAGTCCAATGACACTCAGTTTTGAATAGCCTCAGACTATATACCACAGCGTAGGGCAATAGGTCCTCCAATAGGGTGGGGCAACTGCCTTCCCCCAAGGCAAACACCTCCTGAATAGCAAAGATTAACCAGAGAAAGATGTCCTCTCTAGTGTGAGGGAATGACAGCACCGCAAACCAGGGTGGCTGCATTCCAAGTTCCAATCCGAGGCCCCAAACCTGGCTTCTGCTCACACAGCTCCAGCTCACTCTGTCCTCACTCTGCCCTCCCTCTGCCCTCCCTCTGCCAGAGCTCAACCCACATGAAATTTTGTGGGTTGGCCCTTTAAGAGGTACCTGCATTTCTAGTCTTCTCTCTCTGGCAGAAATAAACCCTGCTTCTTTTCACAACCAGATATTATGTGCATGCCTTGCTCAGTTCTGGTGCGCTGGCTGGGGAAACCAACTGGTTTAGTCCCCAGAGTTCTCAATGGGAACCCTCTACAGCTGAGATATCCGTCAGGAACTTCAGCTGCTGTCTGTGGGAGCCTGGCCAGCCCTTTCATGCCTCCATACTTCCTACCAGTCTCTATGCAGTCTCCACTTTCCATCCTTAGTTATCAGGGTTCTCTCCAGCTAGTTTTCATTGGCCTTTCAGAGTGGTTTTTCTATACTTTAGTTCTATTTCCAGTTTGTTCCTGGCAGAGTATCAGTGTAGCTTCCATTTACTCCACCGCCATTTTGGAATCTCTTTTTTAATTCACACCAAAGGAGATGTTTGTTGATTGTAGAGAGAGAGGAAGGGAAACAGAGAAACACTGACTGCATGCCACACATATGTGCCCCAACCAGGAATCAAACCTGAAACCTATGCCCTTACCAGGAATCAAACCTGCAACTTTTTGGTGTATGGGATAACACTCCAACCAACTGAGCCATCTGGCCAGGACTAGAAATCTTTTCTACTGGCTCAGAAATTGACTTATGATTAGCAGTGTTCATTAACCATTGTATTTTTTTTTCTTCCATTTTCACAGCTTTATGTCTATGACATTATTTACCAAACTAGAGGCCCGGTGCATGAAAATTCATGCACTGGAGGGGGGGGTCCCTCAGTCCAGCCTACCCCCTCTCACAGTCCAGGAGCCCTCAGGGGCAGGAGGTGACCCAGCGATCAGGGGAAGGCAACACTTCTGTCACTGCCATCAGCACAAGCCTCGGCCGGCCCTGGTTACCTGAGCCTCGGGCAGCCCCGGGCAGCTGGGCAGCCGCCATCCGAGGCTTGCCTGCACCTCGGACCAGGCCTGGGCGGCTGGGGGGCTGAGATGACTGGAGGACTCCGGAGGTAGGAGTGCAGAGCAGGCAGGCCCAACTGGGGACAGGCTCAGCCTTGCCACATGCCTGCCACCCCAGCGGGGCTAAGGGGACTGGGCACTGCCATCTTGTGGCTGTGGGCACCGCCATCTTTGAGGGAGGGGCAGTCAATTAGCATATCCCTTCCTTATTGGCTGTGGGAGCTGCCATATTTGAGGGCAGGGCAGTCAATTAGCATATTCCCTCCTTATTGGCTGTGGGCGCCGCCATCTTTGAGGGCAGGGCAGTCAATTAGCATATTCCCTCCTTATTGGCTGTGGGCGCCATCTTTGCAACCGTGTGAGGGTCAATTAGCATATTCCCTTTTTATTAGATAGGATGGTTTGTTTACAAAGTCTGAGACTCACTTTGAAAGCCTATCTCATCACCACATCTGAAAATGAGACTCAGGTTTGGCTGGATGGACTTATTATAAGGACTAAATTGCGTCAGTGAAGTATAAAGTGATCTGTCCAATTCACTTGAAACTGCTTTCCCTTTTCTGCCCAAGTTGTGCAGAAAGAAAGGCTGCTTCAGAAGGGAAATCTTAGAATGTTCCCTTTAGCCTTATTTCAATTTAAGTATGATAAACAAGAGAGATTCAAACATATGACAGGGAAGCTCCTCATCCAATTTAACCTGGAACACTCCATCATCTGGTTCTTACCACTCACTACCCCTTTAGTTGCTATATTTCTTCTCATTTTTGAACTAAGCCTTTTTAATCTTTTTGTCAAATTTGTCACCTCCAGAATAGAAGAATAACAGCCTGTCCAACAGCGCCATCCTCTAGATATAACATGTGCCGCCTCCCAAGGACAGCAACTCACTAACCTGGACTTTATAATAACCCCTTTTCCTTGTGTGAGGTCTCCCCCTTTTTGCTCTTTTCTTTCTTTGGCAGATAGGAAGAATCTCTGGGTCTGTGGACCAGCAGGACTATGCTCTCTAACAACAAGAAGATGTTACAAAGATGAGCTCTCCATCCATTTACTACCCTTATAAAGTTATAAGGCCCAAGGTTCTTCAGGGGGGAAATATGTTAGTGTAGGTAGCAAGATATTAATAAAGGAAGAGAACAAAGGGAATTAGAAATTATGAAACCTAATAAACTGGTAAGCTGAATCCAATGTTGGGCCTGCTTCACTAGAAAGCTATAGCTTCACACATTCCCCAGGGAACAATCGATCCATTCCCCCTAGATTACTAGGGGTGGGACAGAACAATAAAGAAGAAATTCCTCTGCTGGATGCATACCTAGTAGAAGCCAAGATTGTATAGGGGGAGGTGATTCTACTATGAGGCATGCACAGAAGGAGCTAAGATTGAAACCATAAAGACCTGTATTTCTAGCCTGGAAAGAGGATCAGACTGGATAAGGGACACAGGCTGCCCCCCACCACCAAAAAAAAACAACCTAGAAAATGGGTTGGTTAGGGGGATGAAACCAGCAGAAGCAAAGGATTGGGAAAGTTCATTGGTTATTTTAAAAGGGCACCTTGTCCTTCCCAAGCCCGAGATAATATAACCCAAGCTTATTTAACAAATCTCTTGCATTCTCTCTCTTGCTTGGTAACACACACTCACCCCATTTGTTTGGCATTCTCTCTCCATAGCAGCCATGCAGCCAGCAGTTGTGCAGACTCCAACCACTGGCAGCATCAGCCAGAGTACAGCCGGGAACAAACTACACTAGCTGGATGAGGACAGATATGGCCGAAACTGGATGAAGCTTCGACATGGGACAGAACTTTTGGACACAGGACTTTGTACTGGGCTTATGAAGACAAGGCTAAACATTTTCATGGCGATGGACAGAGATGAGACACTGGGGACCTGGGAGTTGCCTTCTATTTCTACCCAAATAAATCTTACCACCAGACCTCATCCTCCTATGTGGGTTCATGGAATTGCTATTCTCGTGACACTGCAAGGACCCATTTCCACCAGCAACACTTTTATTTGCACTTGTGGCTCCTAAAAAACTGGGATTATAGGATAAGAAATAGGCCACAGGAATGGAATGGTGTTCTGGTTTCTAAAAACAACCCCCTTCTCCTTTCTAATCTGCAGAGAGCATGTGAAATATTTCCTATGATTGAGGAACAAGGGAAGAGAGTTAGGGTGAGGCCATGCCTCAGGCAGTTTGCTGGATACTTACTTTGTGTAAGGTAATACACAAGGGCACAAACCCCACTAGACATCACACTGGTATAAAGGACCACTTTTCCCAGAGGCATTTGCGGCATCCTGCTTCGTAGAGCCTTAAAAACAAAAGGTTAAAATTGACTGTTAGATTCAGATTGTGTGAAGGGCTTTGTTGGTCTAGATTGGGCCCAAAAGGAAAAAAAAGCAAGGAGGAAGCCTACAAGGAGACAAGGCCATCTTTCCTCCTTTGCTTCCTGTCAGAGGCCAGGGCTGGTTCCAGAGCCAAAGCAAAAGTGTCCTTCTGAGGGGGCCCCAATTCAGGACCCATGCTATGGGGGTAGTGGCTGAGCACACAGCAAGCATTTAGCCCTGCTGTCTTGACAGACAGAATCCCAACTTGTGTGCCAAATGCTGCCCAGCCAAAAATCACAGCTACTTTGTGACATGCTGGCTCCTTTTGTGGCAAAAGTTGATCTTGTAAGCCATTGAATGGGTGGCCACTGACTGCTTTTCTTTCATATCTGGAAAAATGTCCTACCCTGGGGATGAGGAAACTGTGGTCATGACGTTCAGGCTGAATGAACAGACAGAGAAGAGTCAACTCAGCCAATCCAGAGTACCATAACCAACCCTTGCATAACTCCTGTCCCCTAAAGGTCTGGGTGGGGCTAAGAGCAAGATGTAGGCTTTGATGTGGCCAAACCTCCTCCTTCTTGGAGACCATTCAACCAGACTCAAAGCTGTAAAATACTCAACCATAAAACAGAGTAGTATAGGGGTTTACATCAGGGGTTATAATTCAAAAGCCCAAAGTGCTAGAAAAAGTCACACAAATGAGAGCAGACATGTGGGCCAAGTCTGAATGAGTCTTCCAATTTTTCAAATGGTTTTTCATGTGAAATTGCCTAAATTCTAAAATTTGATAACCAATTTAAAAAGAAAACTAACAAAATACATCTGTGATTCAGATTATTTCTGTGGGCTTCTAGTTTGCTATGACGGCTCAAGCAGCATGAGGACATCCTTACCCTAGGTGAGAAAAATTCATCTTTGTCTATCTTGGTTGACATTTCTCAAAAAAAAAAACACAAAAAAATAAAAGAGAGAGAGAGATTTTTGAGCTGACATGGAAATTCCAAGTTTAGGTAAAGGAAAAAATGACCATAAGTATTTATGTCCTGAACAATTAACCTTAGATTTTATGAGCTTCTTTAGAAAACACAGCCTTTGATGTGGCTTTAATGGAGTGGGAGGCATTACATTGTAGAACTGGATATAATGCTCAATCTGTGAGTTAAGGTGAACACACTCTTACTGTCAACTTCTCTGACTTCTAGAATATGGAGAGTAATAACAACTGTCTACCTATTATTTCCAGAAATATGAAGGTAAATGAATCCTCATGTGAATATTCCTTCTGGAAACCAACAATTAAACAGACCCTTAAGCAGTGCCAACATTGACTAGTTTCATACAAAAATAACCTTGAATCCAGGTTTATGTATATAAAGAATTTTGATCAACTTATAAAATGAGGCAAGGTGAAGGTTTCGCTTTATCCACGTATTATATAGTTTTGTTTAACTAAGAAAAGGCAGCTGAAGCCACAAATAAATGTACTAAAACTGCTGTAAAGAGTTTCAGCTGGTGCAATATAGCATGCAAGAATATTTATCAAAGTTTAATGTAAAGTCAATTAAAGTAATGTAATCTGGAAAAAAAACATTTAATCTAATAATGAAAATGGTCTGAGCATCGCCAAAGAATGCATTAGTCAGATCTTTCCTAATTTGAAAGCATCTTCAACAGAGTAGGACAATGAGCAAGAGCTCTGCAGAGTTCCGCACAAGACTGTAGTTTCTAAAGTTAGCAGGAGGCATGAAATAAAAGACATCCTGGAACAAGGCAGAGAACAGCCACCCCATCCTTCATGTGAAGTTACAACCACAAGTGAAAATTAATGACCAGAAGAAACTCACAGCTATTCAGGCAGCAATTTTCATCTACTGTCTTGAAAGGGCAAAGCAAAACTGGCTATCCTCCATCTTGCGGAACGACCCCCCCCCCCCACTTTTGCTGGGAGTGGCAACAGGAGCACCAGGAATGTCCTAACTCCCCCAACCACTGCCTGAGTGGACCAATGAGGCTCCAAAGGCGCAGCTAGGTCCTGATAAGGCATATCTACAGGATACTCCCTATACATCACTGTTGACCGATCAGGAAACAATGGGGGACGGCTCCAGCCTCAGAATGTACTGGTCACTTCCTAACTTTTGTGCTGTAAGACCCTGCTGAAAAATCCTGGCCTATTAAGGTGATCTCTGTAACCCACGTCACTTCCCTAAGCCCACCCAACTGTCCAACCCTTTATAACCCATCGCTCCCCCAGGGATCGCTCTCTGGCCTCACTGCTGCATCAGGAGGAGGCTGGGAGCCAAACCCGGGTTTGAATAAAGACTCTTTGCTTTTGCATCGGAGAAAAGGCTTCCTGTTGGTTGATTATTGGGGACCCTGAACTCTGGGCATAACATTTGGGGGCTCGTCCGGGATTCCCCAATACCCACTAGGGACCCGATCCGAAGAGTCTGACTGCTGACTGACCGCGGTAAGTGTCTGTATTGTCTATTCTCTGTATTGTTTATTCTGTTCTGTGCGAGCTCGCTTCTGAAGCCTCAAGTGCCCAAAAACGGTCTAAGTGGACGCACAGGTGGACCTTGGGTAGGAGGGTCAGAGGACGCTCTGATTCTGTCTGGAGGGGCGTAAAAACCCCCGTCTGGAGGGGAGTGGCTTCCCCTCAAAACTCTGGGACGAAGCGGGTCGCTCCCGCTGGTTGGCACAGGGCCATCGTCCAGTTTTTTAGTGTCTTTTGTTTGTTTGGTTTCTCTGTACTTTTATGGACTCACTGGACGGACGTTATGGGACAGACTCAGACTACCCCCTTAAGCATTATGGTTGATCATTTTAAAGAGGTTAAGGGAAGAGCTAACAACCTTAGTGCAGGAGTGAGGAAGGGCCGATGGCAAACTTTCTGTTCCAGCAAGTGGCCAGCTCTTAATGTCGGGTGGCCGCCGGAGGGGACCTTCAACCTCCCCACCATCCGCCGGGTCAGAGAAATTGTTTCTCGGCCAAAGGGAGGCCATCCTGATCAGCTCCCTTACATTATTACTTGGCAGGACCTCCTGGAGGATCCCCGCTCCTGGCTTAAGCCGTTCCTGGCTCCGCGCCCTGCGGAGCCGGAGCCCATTCTTGCCTTACAGGAAGCAGAAAAGAAGAAAGAGAAAGAAGCCACCCCGCCGTCAGCCCCAGCTCCCCTCTACCCGGTTTTGCAGTGGGGAACTGGGGAAGAGCTAATCTTTCCTCCCCCGTACCAGCTTCCCAGGTTGCTGGAGAGAAGTGGTGTTTCGGCGGCAGCAGTGGGTGGTGTTCCGGCGGCAGCAGTGAGTGTAGTTCCGGGAACGGCCGCGGTTCCGGTTCTGGTGGCCGCGGTTCCGGTGGGAAGCCCGCCCCTTACCAGGCAAAGGGCTCAGAGGGAACTGCATGTCGCAGCCCCCGACTCCACTATTAAGACTCTGCCCTTGCGAGCCGCGGGACCCCCGGATGCGGATGGCAATCAGCCCCATCACTACTGGCCTTTTGCCACCAGTGACCTTTATAACTGGAAGGCACAGAACCCTAAATTCTCTGAGAAGCCAGCGGGGCTTATCGACTTGTTGGATTCTGTCCTTTTCACCCATCAATCCACGTGGGATGACTCTCAACAGCTATTGCAGGTCCTGTTCACGAGGAGAGAGAAAGAATCCTCAATGAGGCTCGGAAGGTGGTTCCTGGCGTGGACGGGAACCCAACCACCAACCAGTCCCTGATTGATGTCTCCTTTCCCTTAACTAGACCTGACTGGGATTTCAACACGGCAGAAGGTAAGGAGAGGCTCCGAATTTACCGCCAGACGCTAATGAGGGGTCTCCGCATGGCTGCTAGAAAGCCTACCAATTTGACCAAAGTAGGGAACGTACAGCAGGAAAGGGATGAGTCTCCGGCTGCCTTCTTAGAACGGATCATGGAGGCCTACCGCACTTACACCCCCATGGACCCAGAAGCCCCTCAGAATAAGGCAGCTGTAGCCATGAGTTTTATAAACCAGTCAGCCGCAGACATCAGAAAAAAAATTGCAGAAAGTAGATAGATTAGGAGAAAAAAGTCTGAGGGACTTGCTGGAGGTGGCCGAGAAAGTGTACAATAACCGGGAGTCCCCGGAAGATAGGCAAGCCCGCGCCATGGCCGCTGCCAGTGACAAGCAGACCCAGAACCTGGCCAAGATCCTGTTAGCCACTACCAGATTCCTCTGAGAAGCGGACTCGCTGCCTTCGCCAGCTTGCGGACGACCAAGAAGAACGTAAGAGGGCCGTCAAGGGCGGGAAAAAGAAGCTGCAGCGGAACCAGTGTGCTTACTGCAAAGAGATAGGACACTGGGTCTGGGAGTGCTCAAAGAAAGATGGTAAGAAGGGAAACAAGACGGACCAAGTAGAAGTCTTAGAACTAGAAGAGTTAAGTGATTAGGGGAGTCGGGGTTCGGACCCCCTCCCCGAGCCCAGGGTAACTCTTAGAGTGGAGGGGACCCCCGCTGACTTCCTTGTGGACACTGGGGCCCAACATTCGGACCTTCGTACACCTCAGGAGAAACTAGCCAACAAGAAATCCTGGGTGCAAGGGGCGACTGGCATGAGCCAGTATTCATGGACTACCCGAAGAACAGTAGATCTAGGAACGGGCCGGGTATCCCATTCATTTATGGTAATACCAGAACGCCCCTACCCCCTACTAGGATGGGACTTACTAATCAAGATTGGAGCCCAAATAACTTTCAGACAAGAGGGGCCCCAGGTCACCGATGGTAAAGGCCACCCCATCCAGGTTCTGACTCTGAGACTGGAGGATGAGTATCGTCTCCATCAAGGAACGCCCCCAGTAGAAATTACTGTGGACAGATGGCTACAAGAATTCCCCACAGCATGGGCAGAGAGACGGGGGGGGGGGGGGGGGGGGGGGGGGGGTTTGGACTGGCTGCTCACAGGGCCCCAACCCTGGTGGAGCTAAAACCTGGAGAAGGCCCAATAAGAGTCAAGCAGTATCCTATGACCCAGGAGGCCCGGAAGGGAATCCAGCCTCACATACGGAGATTGCAGAGCCTGAGGGTGCTGGTCCCATGCCAATATGCCTGGAACACTCCCCTCCTGCCAGTCAGGAAGCCACACACAAATGACTACCGGCCAGTACAGGACCTCCGGGAAGTAAATAAAAGAGTCATGGATATACATCCAACTGTTGCTAACCCATACACTCTTCTAAGTTCTTTGACACCCTCTAAAGTCTGGTATACTGTATTAGACTTAAAGGATGCCTTCTTCAGCCTGCCGCTAGCGCCTCAAAGCCAACCCTTGTTTGCCTTTGAATGGCACAACCCAGAAGAGGGCTATAGTGGACAGTTAACCTGGACACGACTGCCCCAAGGGTTCAAGAATTTGCCTACCATCTTCGACGAGGCACTGCATGAGGACCTCGGTGAGTACAGGAGAGAGCACCCCAGTATTACCCTCCTACAGTACGTAGATGACATCCTGATTGCTGCCGATACCGCCAAAGACTGCAAGCAGGGGACCAGGGACCTGTTGGCCACCCTGGGGACCTTAGGGTATTGGGCCTCCGCGAAGAAAGCTCAATTATGCAAAGAGAGGGTGAGTTACTTGGGATACATCCTGGAGGGTGGACGGCGACGGTTGTCAGATGCTAGAAAATAAACAGTCCTGAAAATCCCTACTCCTACCTCCCGGAGGGAAGTTAAGGGAATTCCTAGGGTCGGCTGGCTATTGCCGCCTCTGGATACCAGGTTTTGCTGAGATCGCCAGGCCCCTATATGAAGCTACCAAGGAGGGGAAAACATTTAAATGCACTAAAAAAGAAGAAACTGCCTTTAATCAGATAAAGACAGCCCTCTTGGCTGCTCCAGCCCTGGGGCTGCCAGACATTACTAAGCCCTTTTGCCTCTTTGTAGACGAACGCAAGGGAATAGCAAAAGGAGTTCTAACTCAGGCTTTAGGCCCCTGGAGCCGCCCAGTAGCATACTTGTCCAAAAAGTTAGATCCAGTAGCTGCCGGCTGGCCGCCGTGCCTGAGAATCATTGCAGCAACTGCGCTCTTAGTCAAGGATGCCGACAAACTGACCCTAGGACAGGAGATCTGGGTCACAACCCCACATGCCATTGAGGGGGTCCTAAAACAGCCTCCTGATAGATGGATGAGCAATGCACGTATGACCCACTATCAAAGTTTACTGCTCAACCCTCCCAGAGTACGGTTCCATCCAAGCGCAGCCCTTAACCCCGCTACCCTGCTGCCTAACCCCGACCTGGATGCCCCGCTACATGACTGTGCAGGAATCCTGGAGCAGGTGCAGGGACTTCGGAAGGACTTGACCGATAGGCCCCTCCATGACGCAGAGGCCACCTGGTTTACGGATGGAAGCAGCTTCGTGCGGGACGGGTGCAGGTATGCGGGTGCAGCAGTGGTCACCGACACAGACACTGTATGGGCGGAGGCTCTGTCCCCTGGGACATCAGCTCAACGAGCAGAACTTATTGCACTCACCAAGGCATTGACACTGGGGGCTGGGAAATGGCTTAATGTCTACACAGACAGCCGTTATGCATTTGCTACAGCTTATGTTCACGGAGCAATCTATCAGGAAAGAGGGCTATTGACAGCAGAGGGACGGACAATAAAGAACAAGCAGGAAATTCTCAACCTGCTTGCGGCCTTATGGCTTCCCACTAAGCTAGCTATTATCCACTGCCAAGGGCACCAGAAGGCAGATGACCCAATAGCAAGAGGTAACCAGAAGGCTGATCAGGCAGCCAAAGCAGCGGCCCTCACTTTGGTCCCTACCATGACCTTACAACTACCAGACCCCGGGGACCCAGTTTTGCCAGATCAGCCGAGGTACTCTCAGGAAGAGTTGCAGCGGATCAGGAGGCTCCCCCACATCCAGGAAATAAAAGGATGGTGGTACACACCAAACAAGGAGCTCATCCTACCGGACTGGCTTGGGGTTACAGTGTTAGAGCGCATGCACCAATCCACCCACTTGGGAACCCGGAAATTGAGAGACTTAATCCAGCATGCTAAAATCAAAATTCACCAACAAGACTCCAAAATAAATCAAGTTGTAGCCTCCTGCAAAACCTGCCAACTCATGAACGCAAGAGCTAGGTCAGGGAACCAGGCTCAGAGGCACCAAACCAGGGGCACAATGGGAGGTTGATTTCACTGAAATCAAACCAGGAAAGTATGGTTATAAATATCTTTTAGTATTCATAGACACCTTCTCTGGCTGGGTAGAGGCGTACCCAACCAAGCATGAAACCGCCCAGTCACCAAGAAGCTACTGGAAGACATTCTACCCAGGTATGGTTTTCCAGCCATGATAGGATCAGACAACGGACCAGATTTCATTTCACAGGTAATGCAAGAGGTAGCCAAGGTCATAGGGGCAGATTGGAAATTACATTGTGCCTATAGGCCCCAGAGCTCAGGGCAGGTAGAAAGAATGAATAGAACTCTAAAAGAGACCCTTACCAAATTAACCATGGAGACTGGCGGGGATTGGGTGGCTCTCCTTCCATTTGCCCTGTACCGTGTGAAGAACTCTCCTTACACCCTGGGTCTTACCCCTTACGAGATCATGTTTGGCAGACCTCCCCCTATCATTCCTAACCTCAAGGCTGAGCTTCTTGCTGAGTTTGAAAATCAGGAAATATCTTTTCTCTTGAGAGGGCTCCAGAGGATGCACGAGGACATTTGGCCGCGCCTCCGCGCCATCTATGAGGCTGGCCCAACCCCGACGCCTCATCAGTACAGACCGGGAGACTGGGTGTTCGTCAAGAGGCACCGCCGGGAGACCCTTGAGCCACGCTGGAAGGGCCCCTACGTTGTCGTGCTGACTACACCCACCACCCTCAAGGTAGATGGCGTCGCGACCTGGGTCCATCACACCCACGTCCGCCCAGCTGACCCCTCTGCAGTCCAGGAGAACTTCATCACGCGACGGAGCATCGATCAGGACCAGTGCAACCCGCTCAAGCTCAAGCTACGGCGCGCTCGGCCTGCCTGATGCTGGTAATCTTGCTCGCGATCACTCCTGCTGCCGGGAGCCCAAACACTCCCCATAAAGTTACCTGGCAAATTATAAACACCAAATCGGGGGCAGTTCTTAATCAGACTTCTCAAATCCATCCCAAAGACACTTGGTTCCCTGAACTGCGAGTAGACCTCCTGACTCTCAGAAGAATCTATCCCGAGCCATTCTGCAGACCTGCTGGGATAGGCCAAGGGATTGGGGACTCAAAACCATTAAGGACCATCTATTTCTACATCTGCCCTGAACCCTCACGAACTCAGTCCTGGGGGAAGAACCCCTGCGGAGACGCTGGAGACTATTTCTGTGCTTCCTGGTCATGCGTCTCAACTGGACATATTTGGTGGAAGGCCCCGAGAAAAAGTGACCTAATCTCCGTTGGACGGCCATCTGCCCCACCTTGTCCTCGTTTTGGACGGGTCTACTGCAACCCCGTGAGCATCTCCTTCACGGAAGAGGGAAAAAAGGCTACCGGATGGGACACCGGAAAGATTTGGGGACTCCGACTTTACCAGTGCAGAGAATTTGGAACGGTGCGCGTCACTGACCCTGGAATATTGTTCACCCTCTGGGTCCAGAACACTCCCCTCGACCATCACGACCCTGTGGGAATAGGGCCCAACCGAATATGGTTCCTCGGCCTCTTCAGACTACCACACCCCGAGTGTCCACACCCGGAAAAACCTGGACCCCGGCATCTCGGCCTTTTACCCCACTTACACCTGCCACGGGGAACCTGATCTTGGGTTATACCTCACCGTCTAAGGTAGACCCCCTTTGGGGCATAATCATAGGGACGTATTATATTCTAAACGCCTCTAGGCCCGACCTAACTGAGTCTTGCTGGCTCTGTCTAGATGCCAAACCACCGTACTATGAGGGCGTCGCAATTAAGGGCAATTACACGGCAGCCTCGACTGCCAACTCCTGCAGGTGGCAGCAAACGGCCGCAAAGCTGACCCTCCAGGCGGTGACAGGGCAGGGAACTTGTATAGGCAACGTCCCCTCTGAACAGACACATCTCTGTAACAAAACTCTGGCTGCCCCTAGGGTGGCAGCATATCTCTTGCCCCCTGAGAATGCATGGTGGGCCTGTTCCAGTGGCCTCGCTTCTTGCGTCCACTCTTTAGTCCTTAATTCCCAAAAAGAGGGTTTCTGCATACTTGTGCAGTTAATCCCTAAATTAATATATCACTCGGGGGAAGAAGTACTTAACAGAATAGACACCATTAACCCCCGAAGTAAAAGAGAGCCTATTACTGCCCTAACTGTGGCAGCTCTCTTGGGGCTAGGACTAGCGGGAACCGGGACTGGAATATCCTCGCTTGTCATACAAGACAAGAACTATGGAACCCTCAGAGCAGCCATCGACTTAGACTTAGAAAGGATTGAGAAATCCATCACCCACTTGCAAGAATCCCTCACCTCTTTGTCTGAGGTGGTGCTCCAGAACAGGAGGGGATTAGATTTACTGTTCATGCAGCAGGGGGGCTTATGTATAGCCCTAGGGGAAGAATGTTTTTATGTTGACCATTCAGGAGTCGTCAAAAAATTCATGGCTCTCATAAGAGAAGGATTGCAGAAGCGAAAGCTAGAAAGAGAGCAGTCTCAGTCATGGTATGAATCCCTGTTTAATTGGTCCCCATGGTTAACTACTCTTATTTCCGCCCTCATTGGACCCCTTATAATTCTCCTGATGTTGCTGACTTTCGGTCCTTGTATTATTAACAAACTAGTTCGTTTTGTCAAAGAACGCATAGGAGTAGTACAATTAATGGTCTTGCAAGCCCAATACCGGCCTTTAGCAACAGAAAATGGGGTAGAAATGCAGCCCGTCTCATGATTGAGCCGGGTGTTCTAAGACAAGGGGGGAATGAAAGGGCAAAGCAAAACTGGCTATCCTCCATCTTGCGGAACGACCCCCCCCCCCCCCCACTTTTGCTGGGAGTGGCCACAGGAGCGCCAGGAATGTCCTAACTCCCCCAACCACTGCCTGAGTGGACCAATGAAGCTCCAAAGGCGCAGCTAGGTCCTGATAAGGCATATCTACAGGATACTCCCTACACATCACTGTTGACCAATCAGGAAACAGTGGGGGACGGCTCCAGCCTCAGAATGTACTGGTCACTTCCTAACTTTTGTGCTGTAAGACCCTGCTGAAAAACCCTGGCCTATTAAGGTGATCTCCGTAACCCACGTCAACTTCCCTAAGCCCACCCAACTGTCCAACCCTTTATAACCCATCGCTCCCCCGGGGATCGCTCTCTGGCCCCACTGCTGCATCAGGAGGAGGCTGGGAGCCAAACCCGGGTTTGAATAAAGACTCTTTGCTTTTGCATCGGAGAAAAGGCTCCCTGGTGGTTGATTACTGGGGACCCTGAACTCTGGGCATAACAGTCTAACTTCAGGGTACCCTGGAGGATTCTAATGGGGAACCTGGCCAGGAACATTCATTACCTTTTGCCACTTTGTAACACGGCTTTCTTGAAAATCATCAAAGGAAATTTGCCCTGCAATTAGATAATGATTTTATATTAAAATCACTTTTTCAAACCCAATTCTCTCTGGTGTCTAATTTTATAGAGCCAAGATTTATTACCAATCCAAGCTTTAGAACGTGAACGTGAAGTTAAGTTTAACCTCTAAAACAAGCCTTGTCTGTAAAGGGCCCCAGTTTTCCCCTTTCTCTTCTGCCCTTAGGAAGAAAATCCAAAGCCGGCCACCAGAAAACTGAGGTGGGCAGGGGAGGGTCACTGCGGCGACAGTAGGCGTGTGACCTCAGTGCACACAATCATGGGCCCTGTGAGCAGCCCACCAAAACAAGATGCTATCAATGTAAGCTGTACACCCTGGATTAAAAACAGCTTTTCAGGGTTAAAAAGAAATAAATATACATAGCCTTTAATAATATCTCTTACTATTAGGTGCCTGATAGAGAGAAAAAGATGTGTATAGTAAAGATGTGTATAACAATCCCACGAAGTAGGAACTATTATCATCTCCAGAGAGGTTAAGTAATATATCTCATGTCACACAAATAAGCGTGTAAGTGGTAGAACTGGGATTCAGACCCAGGTGGTCTATCTCTAAGGACTGTGCTTTCAACCATGATATACTGACTTCAAGACACCCATTGATTTCAGAAATACTGAAATGTCAAAAAAAATCATGTGTCTCTGAATTACAATATATTCATAATATTCAATGCAAAAGCCTTGTCAGGTATGCCCTCCCTATTTTTCCAGGCAAGAATGTAGCATGTACATGTACCTTTATTCTTTTTTTGCTTTTGGATGTTGCGGGCTTTTCAAACAGTGATGAGGGGAATCCAGATAATTCACTATAATTACAACACAGATAGAACCAGATGTGCAACTGGGCATGCCACAACCCTACCAGAGTGCCACCGACAGGGTAAACAAGTTAGACTCATATACAAGATGGGGCAAAAAGTAGGTTTACAGTCGTGAGTAGGTGCAACACAGAGTTTACGCTTTTATTATTATTTATTAATGTATTATTTTCCCTATGAACAACTGTAAGCCTACTTTTGCCCCACCCTGTATTTATTAAGACAGTTTTCTAACAATTGAAAGTTCTCTAAAGTATCTTGAAGAAGGGGTGGGTGCCTTTTTCTAATTTGCACAAAGGTGCCAATAGGCAAGCAGAAGCCTGGTTAGTGTGACCAGAGGGTGTACCAGGAGAGGCAGCAACACCAAGAAAGTGGTCAGCCCTGTCTAGAGGAGATCAGCAAAGGAAACTGACTCTGAGTAAGAGAAAGGTGGAGGAGTGGGAGAAGGGCTTCAGATCAGTAAAAACAGCAAGCAAAAGCCACGCGACAGAAACAGGAGCTGCAGCACTGTGGAGAGCTGGTGGGAAGCCATAGGAAATGGGCCGGCAAATGGAGGCTGTCAATGGCCATCTACCCTGCTGGACTCCACTGTGTATTATTTTGTATTGTATTACTCCTGTCATTGGGCTGTCTTACAAGCTGAGTCTATCAAAGTGAATTATTTTCTCTACCCTACCCCGCCAAATTGCTAAAACCATGGTTCATCTTAATATGCTAGAAGCAGGCATATAGGCAGTTGAAGTAAAGTGTTACCATTGTTAGCTAATTACTAAAAGAAAGAGAGCAAAGGAAGGTCAGACATTGTTACCCACTCAGCTGGGAAGCAGAGGCCTGTTTGCTTCACCAGGAAGCTACAGCTTCACACCCAAGAAACTATGACAGGCATTGTTCCTCCAAGAGGATCAACACCCCCCTTCCCCACTCCAGTACTGGATTGTGTGTACAGAAGAGGGAGACAGGGGGAGATAAAGACATACTCAGTAAGTCAAAATGGCCAAGGCGGAGGTGTTATGCCGGAAACAATTCAGTTTCACTAAAAGAGAGATGTTGACAGGAAGCCAGGAAGGCTAGTCAACAACCTTAATTGCTCTAACCACTCACCCTTTAGTTGAGACATTGTTAGCTGAAGCAGCCTCCACCTTTGTTTTTCCCATGTAAATTTCGGTTTATCCTGGCTAAGATGTTTTCCCCAAAGCCTCAATAAAAGGGATGGCAGGGCCAGAGCAGTGAGTAGTTCTCCCACTAGAGGTGGACTACTGCCTGGCCCCCCCATATCACCAAATTGAATTTCTTCAAGTCTCCTTTCATTTGTCTGCGGCCCTTCTCTAGAACTCAAACCCTGAACCGGAACCCTGAACCACGCGGGATGTGGGAAAGGGATTCCTACAGTGTTGGATCATGGAGGCTTGTCAGTGTAACCTGGGAAAAAGACAATTGGTTAGGGGGTGGACCCCAATGCAAGCCTATGAAATCTTGGGAAGATATTTGGTTATTTTGAAAAGGCTTCTGGTTAAAACCTAGAACAAAGCTCTCGCTCTCTTACACCATACCCGTGCTCACCCCTGACCCATGCTCACCCCGCCCAAGCGCTCACCTGTTCTCTCTATAGCCATATGGGCCTAACAGCCGCATGGCCAGCGCCTCAAGCAGGCTCCAGGCAGGAGCCTGGGTACAGCAGCAAAGCAACAAACTGCAGCCGGGAACACAAGTTAAACTCACCAAATGCAGGACTGGGACTAAGCTTTAATATGGCACAGAATCTCTGGACATTGACTCTATGATACATACACATGGCGTACCGTATGAAAAATCGTAGCAATAGTACTAAACAGAATAACATGTTGTAACTGCTAATTTATAGACTTATTTTACTCCCAAACTTGTTATGTCTGGTCATTGGATCTATATGACTGCACATAGCCTTAATACTCATTCTATTTATAACTATAAGCAACAGGAAGAATATATATACTAAACTGCACATAGCCTTAATACTCATTCTATTTATAACTATAAGCAACAGGAAGAACATATAAGCATATGTATAACAACAGCTAGAAGTCTAATGCTTAGATCATAATTTTTTTCATAGATGCTTCTGTCTTAGTTCCCAGAAATGTGCACCTTTACATTCTATTCAGTGTGTCTGCATGGCTTGCTTTTGCTTTCCACTGGATGTCAGTGGAACTCTTAGAACCAACGGTATCCCAAAATATTAACTGTTGAGGTTTAATACTTAAGAAAATTTTATTTTTTGTTTCCTTACTTTATAAATAACTTTCCTCAGAATTTGTGATTCAAATAAACACAAATTTCCTGAGAAATGCTAGGAATGTCTTCCCTTATGTAAATGCTACTTTATTCAGAAATTATCTCCTTTGTGTCCCATGGTGAACAGCATCCATTGGGAGAATTACTTTTCAGCAATAGTCATGCTATTTTCTCTCCCTGTATCCAATTTCTAGACATACCTGGTATTGCCGGTTCTTGGCTTTTTTGAGGATTTATACGGCAAATATGATTGGTTTCGGTTTTCCCTTCTGCCAACTTAGGCTGACCATGAGTCTTGGGAATCTAAATTAATTTCCACTCATTCTTGGGCTATTTAGTTTTCTAAATTGTATTGCTATTGTCTCCTTTCCTGAAGTTCTTGTCCTTTTGGGTTTTGATTGTAGCTTTAGCAGGGTTTCAATAGTAAGCAAGATTAGAAAGGTCAATGTACCATCTTTTTAAATAGATTCAAGAGTCAAATATTAATTCTTAGTCAACTCCGGTTTTTCTGAAGTGAAAACTTAAAGCAATTGTTTTCCAATAACAAGAAACATCACAATTTTTACTGACTTTACTGAGGTGACACTGGTTAACAAAAATGTATAGGTTTCAAGTGTACAATTCTGTAATACATTATCTCTATATTATATATATTGTATGTTCACTACCCAAAGTCTCCTTCTGTCACCATTTATCCCCCCTTTAACCTCTTCTACCTGCCCCCACCAAGTCAATCTACCATCTTAATCCCAAAGGAGTTGTTAAAACAAGTATCTTAAGTGATTCAGATACGGGTGGTCCCAAAATTACACCTTCAAACACTGAAGTAGTGGATCATCAGTAGAAAGTGCCCAGAATAGTAAATATAACTATAAATAGTAAAAGAAGCTGAGTTTGTTTAAAAGAAAATTCTGGGAGCTACAACAGCTACTTCATTAGCTAAAAGGTTAATGGTGTAAAAGAAGCTAGGCTTGTTCTCTATGCTTCCACAGAAAACGAGAGCCAGTATGTGGAACTGCAGGCCAGAGATTAGGTAAAATTGAGAAGAATTTCTCAGCAGACAAAACTATCCCAAGAAGGAAGGAATGAGCTGCCTTGGGAAACAACAGACTCAAGAACAGGTTGCACAACCATCATTTTCAGGATGACACTAACAGCATCTAAGCCAGTGATGGCGAACCTATGACACGCGTGTCACCACTTGACACATGTAGCCATTTCTAATGACACACGGCCGCTGAGGCGGCCGCATGCCGAGGATGAAACATTTGCGAAATAATGTTTTTTTCCTCAAAGTGACACACTACCCGAGTTATGCTCAGTTTTTTGGCGAAGTTTGACACACCAAGCTCAAAAGGTTGCCCATCACTGATCTAAGCCCTGGATAGTTTTGCGGTCCAACTAGTTGCTGAGACAAGGTTAACACATGAAAAATTAACACATAATTAAATGCTAGATGGATGGTATTATAGAAATAAAGTCATTTTAGGCATACTGAGTGAAAGCTACCAAATATAAAGATAATAACTGCCTGGTCCTAAATTTTCTTTTCTCAGTTGGAATATATTTTTTGTCCACACAGACTACACTCATGTGCATTTATTCCTTGATTTACTATGAGCAGTTGAAAAGTGACAAAGTGATGAGTTCCTGCTATGAAAATCTATGAGCCACTAACTTAATTATTAAGCATCTTTTCCTTACCTAAGGAACATGTTTGCTTAAAAACAGGTCTCCTGGCACCTATTCTCCTCACCTCCTCCAATCAAGGAACAGAGAGGACACGAGATAGGATGGAGCACAGTGAACAAGGGAAAAGGGACATGATATGAGGCTTCAGCAGAAAGCAGTGAGGCCTTATCACAGGTTGGGAGAAGGGAAGAATGTGGTGGGTCTAATTAAATATTTCAGGTTTAAGTATTATGGTAAATAAGAGTTTCAAGCAGCAAACTGACATAATCCGATTTTATATCTTTATATATATATATTTTTTTTAATTGATTTCAGAGAGGAAGGGAAAGAGAGAGAGACAGAAACATCAATGATGAGAATCATCGATCGGCTGCCTCCTTCACACCCCACACTGGGGACTGAGCCTAGAACCTGGGCATATGCCCTGACCAGGAATCGAACCGTGACCTCCTGGTTCATAGGTCAACGCTCAACTACTGAGCTATGCTGGTCAGGCAGATTTTATATCTTTTAAAATAGCTTTTAAAAGGAAACCCTTGTATACTGTAGGTGGAAATGTGGATTGGTGCAGCCACTGTGGAAAGCAGTACGGAATTACCTCAGAAAACTAAAAATGGAACTGCCTTATGACCCAGCAATTCCACTTCTGGGAATTTATCTGAAGAAACCCATAACACTAATTCAGACAAATATAAGCACCCCTATTTTCACTGCAGCATTATTTACAATAGCCAAGATATGGAAGCAGCCCAAGTGTCCATCAGAAGATGAGTGGATAAAACAGCTATGGTACATTTACACAATGGACTATTACTCAGCTATAAAAAGAATGGACCTGGAGAGCATTATGTTAAATGAAATAAATAAGCCAGTCAGAGAAAGACAAATACCATATGATTTCACTCATATGTAGAATTTAATGAACAAATTGAACTAACAAGCAAAACAGAGACAGACTCAACAGGCAGATAGTGCTGTTGTGGGGGTGGAGGGATTGAGAAAAGAACTCATGGAGAACAACAATGCAGTGATTGTGGGGAAGAAGGGGAAGAGGAGGTGGAAGAGGGTAGGAGGGAATAAGTAATGATAGGAGGAAAAAATAAAATAGCTTTATATGAAAAATAAAATGGAGGTAATAATACTTTTCAGTAGACCAATTAGGAAGCAGTACCCAGAGAGATAATGGTAGTCTGAACTAGGTGAGAGAGGAAGAGATGAAGTGACATTTCAAAAACTGTAAGAGGAAGAATAAAGAAAATGTTGAAAGGTCTTAAAGATGGTCAGAGACAGTTTTCATGAGCAACTGGATAAATGGTGGTTCCAGTTCCCAGGGGAGTATATACTGTCAGGTGTAACTTGCCGGAAGTGTAAGGAAAAGGGGAGTCCCTTTTTGAGTGCATTATGTTTGAAAACTTATGAGTCATCTAAGTGTGAATATCTTACAAGCTCCACATCATCATTTCCCACTGAATATCTCTGTTAAAGCTTCAAAATCAGGATGCTGAATTTTGACATATGTATCTTTCTTCTGCATCTGCTCCATTTGCTGATTAATTAATGCCACCAATTTTGAGAAATGATAGATGAGTTTCCTACATGTGATAAAAAAAGCTGGAATATAAAATATCCTGTCCCACTGGTAAGATTATATGACTCACGGATTTATTCTTAACGCTGGAGTTATTCACGCCACAAAGGTTAACCTTAAGTAAAGAGTTAACTCATAACTCAGCAAGTATTTTAAAACATTTGAAAATAAATACGTAAGTATTAAGGGTACCTTTATCCACAACTTGTTTCCTAGGAATATTACAAGAGTAAGAGAGATTTTGGAAAGGATCCAAGGAAATAGATTCAAGAGTTAATGTTAACTCTTAATTAACTGTCCTGGTTTTCTGAAGTGAAAACTTAAAAGTAATTACTTTCAGCCAATAAGAAGCATCACAATCTTTATTAATGTCTTATTATAGCACAACACTGCCACCTGTTGGACGATATCACTACAAAAATAGTTTTATTTCTGAGAAAGTTTGTGAGTTTCTGAAAGAGAACAGAATAATGGTTGCCAGAGGGGAGAGGAATTGGGGGTCTAGATGAAAAAGATGAAGGGGCCCTAACCGGTTTGGCTCAGTGGAATAAAGCATCAGCCTGCGGACTGAAGGGTCCCAGGTTCGATTCTGGTCCAGGGCATGTACCTTGGTTGCGGGCACATCCCCAGTAGGGGGTGTGCAAGAGGCAGCTGAACAATATTTCTAACTCTCTATCCCTCTCCCTTCCTCTCTGTAAAAAATCAATAAAATATATTAAAAAGAAAGAAAAAGATGAAGAGATTAAGAAATATAGCTTGGTAGTTATACAACAGTCATGTGGATGTAAAGTACAGCATAGGGAATATAGTCAATACTGTAATAACTATGAACTTGTATAATGCCACTTAGGTACTGGAAATATCAGGGGAACACTTTGAAAAACATGATTATCTAACTACTATGTTGTACACCTGAAACTAATACAAAATAATACTGAATGTAAATTGTAATTTAAAAAATTTTTTAAAAGACTAAGTTGATTTTGTCCTTTCTAGCCCATTACACTTGGATAAAACCATTAGTATACAGAAAATAAATTCAACATCACCAATTTCCACAATTAAAAAGCACAACATGATATTTACTTCTTGGTTTTAATTACTTGGGTGAGGAAAAGATGTGACCATGAAAACACAGCATGAGAGTTTTTGAGATGAGGTGTATCTGATTATAGTGATGGTTACACAAAGCTATACATGTGTTAAAATTCATAGAACTGTAAACCAAAAGGCAAAATAGTCAATTTTACTGTATTATAATATTTTCAAAAAGATACTGAATAAGAGGATAAAAAGTGCCATATATATATATATATATGTATATATATATATATATATATGGTTGATTTCAGAGAGCAGAAGAGAGGGTATGATAGAAACATCAATGATGAGAATCACTGATTGGCTGCCTCCTGCATACCCCCTACTGGGGATCGAGCCCACAACTCTGGGCATGTGCCCTGACCAGGAATCAAACTGTGACTTTCTGGTTCATGGGTCGACACTCAATCACTGAGTCACACCAGCTGAGTTACCATATATTTTTTAAAAAGAGGGGGAAATCATAAAAAGTTAGACTATGAAGTATTCCCAGAAAATTCAAGTTTTGCCAAATTAATGTTTTTGAAATACGAAATATTGAAATATATTTAAATACTTCTAGTGTACATCCATAACTTTTAGAAACACTTCTAGGTCTATATTTAAATATTTTAACATGCTTGTCAGGTTAGGATCTTTCTAATTTTGTTTGGACTTTAGGCTTTTGAGCTAAAAATGGCAAAACTGGCCGAAACAGGTTTGGCTCAGTGGATAGAGCGTCGGCCTGTGGACTGAAGGGTCCCAGGTTCGATTCCGGTCAAGGGCATGTACCTTAGTTGCGGGCACATCCCCTGTGGGGGGGTGTGCAGGAGGCGGCTGATCGGTGTTTCTCTCTCATCGATGTTTCTAACTCTCTATCCCTCTCCCTTCCTCTCTGTAAAAAATCAATAAAATATCTTTTTTTAAAAATGGCAAAACTGTTCAATTTTCTGCCAATACTTTTGTATTCTAATGTTTTATGATTTTCTTTTTATCCTCTTATTCTGTACCTTTTTAAAAATTATCATACAGTAAAAGTGACTACTTTGCCTTTCTGTTTACAGTTCTATGAACTTTAACACAAGTACAGATTTGTGTAACTACTACTATAATGAAGATATATCTCATCTCAATAGTACTGGTACTATCTCACTCTATTCATATCACAGACAGGTGTGATGCTAGGTAACAACCTAATAATGGAAACTAGGAATCAGTATTTAACCTTGATTCTGGTACCCTGAAAAGAAGTCTTATAAAGGCATTTTTATTTGATTGCGTATTGCTTCTCTCAAAAAGCTGGGGTATAAATAGGCTGAGCTGAGTGCTTAGCATCTTTGTAATCTTGGTATTTGCAGGATACTAAGCAAGTCACATATAAATCTAATTTATGTTGAAGTTCCAAGGGTCTGCAGCATTCAAATCCATCTGCGGGCCTTTCCAGTGCATTTGTAGATGCCAAATGCTCTGAGGTGCCAAGAGTACCTTACAGAATTCCATTTATGAGATACCTAGAATAGTCAAACTCATGGAGACAAAAAGTAGAATCATGGTTGGCAGGGGCTGAAGTGGCAGGGAGAAAATGGGGAGTTATTTAATGGATACAGAGTTTTAGTTTGGGAAGATAAAGATGTGAGAGAATGGTTCAGAAAGTTGCACAACAATATAAATGTATTTAATGTTACTGAATTGTATGGTTAAAATGCTAAACTTCGTGTTATGTATTTTTTACCACAACTTAAGCAGTTAAGCAAGAAACACAAAATCCCCCTAACAAATCAGGCCATAGGGAGAACTAGAAATTGTATGTAAAATAAATATATGCAACTTTTTCTAGAGAGCTACGGTAATATTAACTTTCTTTAGTTTCTCAAAATGTTCAGTGACCTTAAAAGTATTTGAATTACCACTATAAAATAAGAAAAATATAAAAATATTTTAGTTAAACCTATGAAATGAAACAAATATAAAAATTAATAAGATTTTCTAAAACTATTATCCCCAGCATGTCCCTAATCAATATAGAACCAATATAGTTCCATCCAAGCTCTGTACATATTAAATCCTCAAAAAGCCATCGCCGGTTTGGCTCAGTGGATAGAGCATTGGCCTGCGGACTAAAAGGTCCCAGGTTCAATTCTGGTCAAGGGCACTTACCTCAGTTGCAGGCTCATTCCCCTGAGGGCAGTGCAGGAGGCAGCCAGTCAATGATGTTCCTCTCTCATCGATGTTTTTATTCCTCTCCCTTCTTCTCTCTCTAAAAATGAATAAAAATATATTTTTAAATCCTCAAATAAACTCCTACTAGCATAAAATAAGTACCACTACTTGATGACAACTGTCCAGTACAGTATATTAAACATGAATAAAAGAATACAGTATATTAAACATGAATAAAAGAATAAAGGAGTAACTTCTACAAGTCTATCTGAAATAGAAAATTAAATGAACCAACAAAACTGAAGCAGATTATAGCATATTTTTCAAGGCAGGGAGATAAGGAGGCAGTGTCTATAATAATAAACACTAAGTTAAATATGTAGTAGGAATGAAAATGTCACACTAACCAGGGAACTACTATGTTAGTTTCTTTAACGCATATAGTTTAAAGCAGTATCCCAAACTACACCCACAAAAGCCTACAAAAGGAAAACACTGACAGTCCTGACTATACAAAAAATGTAAAACATCAGTAGAGTAAAAGATAAAAAACAAAATTTAATAGGCAAATAGACTGAAAATATTTGCCACATATCTAACATTCAAAATAGGAAACATCTCTATACAAAAAACTTTTTTTTAAAAATATATTTTATTGATATTTTTGCAGAGAGGAAGAGAGAGGGATAGAGAGTCAGAAACATCGATCAGCGAGAAACATCGATCAGCTGCCTCCTGCACACATCCTACTGGGGATGTGCCCGCAACCAAGGTACATGCCCTTAACCGGAATTGAACCTGGGACCCTTCAGTCCTCAGGCAGATGCTCTATTCACTGAGCCAAACCGGTTTCGGCTATACAAAGAACTCTTACAAATCAGTAAGGAAAACACAAAATTCAATAGGGAATAAACAAATTATATAAACTATTTCTTCCGGCTTCATTTTCAAATCTCATAATGCTGTACACATATTCTTTACAGCTCTTTTTCCTGGGCCTGGTCTTCCACACACAGTAGTTATTGTTCAACTTGCTCACTGAATTGCCCCTACAGACCTTAAACATGGTCTTCAGAGAGAGTAAATATTAACCTCACATGCTTTTCATTTAAAAGAACTATAGCATAATCTACAAGGCTTTCATATATCTGATAAGGAACTTACATCTAGAATATAGTATATGCCCAGCCGGTGTGGCTCAGTGGTTGAGTGTTGACTTATGAACCAGGTCACAGGTTCAATCCCAGTCAGGGCACATGCCTGGGTTGTGGTCTGGATTCCCTGTGGGCGGTGTGCAGGAAGCAGCCAATCAATGATTCTTTCTCAACATTGATGTTTCTCTCTGTCTCTCTCTCCTCCCTTCCTCTCTGAAATCAATAAATATATAAAGAAACACTCTAGAATATATAAAGAATTCTTACAACTCAATGATGAAAAGAATAAAAACCTGATTAAAATTGAACAAAGGATATAGACATTTGTCCAAAGATATACAAATGGACAATAAGCACATGAAAAGATGTTCAACATCACTAGCTATCAGAGAAATGCACACAAAACCACCAGACACAGATCACACCCAGTAGGATGGCTAGAATAAAAAAGACAAATACTGACAAGTGTTGACAAGGGTGTGGAGAAATCAGAACCATCATACACTGCTGATGGGAATATAAACGGTGCAGCGGCTCTAGAAAACAGCCTGGCAATTCCTTCAGATGTTAAATGTAGAGTTTCCCTAAGAGCCAGCAATTCTACTCTTAGGTATATATATACCCAAGAGAAAGGAAAACATGATGCTTGCATTAAAACGTACACATAAACGTTCATAGCAGCATTACTCATCCAAAACAATACTAATGTCCATCAACTGACCCATGGATAAACGGTGATATATCCATAAAATGAAATATAATCTAGCAATATAGAGGAATTAAGTACTGATACCTGCTACAACATGGATGACATGAATATGAAGTGAAAGAAGACAATCAAAAAAGACTACACACTGTATGATTTCATTTATATAAATTATCCAGAGTAGGCAGATATATAGACCGTAGATTAGTAGTACTTAGGACTAGCAGTGTAGTGGGGTTGGGGAGAAAATCGGAAGAGACTGCTCATGGGTTCAGGGTTTCTTTTGGGGGTTGAGAAAATGTTTTAAACTTGATCATGGTGTAAATGCAGTTGCTATCCCAGAGGAACTGCCTTGTATGTCTTATACCTCAAATCTTGGAATATTAAAACAGAGCAAAAGAATCTTTAGATTGGGCGGAAAGCAACATTGTGTCCCAAAGAACTATCTGCAAAGATAACAAGAAAGCAGATATTATGACTACTGGACTGATGACATCTGAATTGAAAATTTAAAATATTGTTTAGAATTAGCATCACTGTTTACTTTTCTGCACCAACAGAAATACCTTCCTTCTATTGATGTAATTGTTCCCCTTCCCTTTCTCATAAATAACCCTGGGCTTCTACCTGAAAGCTTTGGTCACAAATAAATGCTGCTTGCCTCTCGCTTAGAAAGGTCTTTTATTTTTAGGTTAACAGTGTCGGTGGCATTACAACTTTGTGAATGTATTTTAAAAAATCAGTGTACATTTTAAATGGGCTAATTCTATGTATGTGAACTATATCACAATTAAGATGTTTGTTGTTTTTTTAAAAAACAGTAGACTGTATTCTCCTCCCCCCCCCCCCCATTATATCCTCAGCTCCTAAAATAGTGTTTGGCAATGTTAGGCATTCAACAAATCCTGACTAAATGAAAGAGTAAATTTCAAAACATGGGTAAACCACTATAAAACTCCGTCATATCCAAAGTGATGAAATTACTGCAGGTTGGCATGGAGGGAGTAGTGTGTACTTTTAGGGCTGTTTTCCTTGACGAATGAGACGGAGAAGTTCGGCAGAACCAAGACCTTGAAGGGTGTGCAGCCAGGCTAAGGACTTTTTATTAACCTGAATCCATGGAAGTGCCAGTCCGATTTTGAGCAGAGGGACACGGGCTGCTTTTCTGATGTGCGGTTTAAATGGAGAGGTGCTACTTCTATCCAAAGTGGAAGCAGACCAACAGAATACCTTGAAGTAGAGCAACACCCCTCAGGTGAGAATGGGGAGATGGGGAAGACAGACAAGCAAATACCAAAATGTAAGATTTTTAATAGATTTTAAAGATTACGCTCAGCAGACCGGGCGCATGCGCGCGCACACTCACATGCACAAAGACTGACACTCATTCAGACACGTACGTGCATCGTACCCTACACTGAAATCATACCTACAGTCAGCCCCTATAGGGAGCTCAAGTGTGGTCGGGGCGAAAAGGTACTGTGACCACCGGGCCAGAAAAGTCTACAATGATCTCGGCAGAGTCCTTCTCACAGTGTAACTTAGGACCACCAACCAAGTGCCCGGCTACACCTCAGGGGACCCCGACTCTTCACACTGTGCTCCCGAGACCGCACAGCAAGGACCGCAGGCCAAGGCCAAGATCAGCTACACACGTTTCACAACTCGGGGGTGAGAGGCCCCCGAGCAGCAGCCCCAGGCGCGGGGCCTACCGCCTGCCTCCCGGCGCCACGCGCAGCGGAGGGAGCGAGCGACCGCGGCGGGATGTCCCTCACGGGGCCGGGCGCCCTTCACAGCAGCCCGCCCCGCACGCAGACGCGGCCGCCCGGCTGCCGGAACAAACCTTTCGGGGCGTAGGAGAGACCAGGCTTTCTCCCTGGGGTGAACCTAACTGGTCAAGGACAGAAGGATCAGGTGGCGGAGAGCCGCAGGCTGCAGCCTCAGGTGAGGAGTGGGCGGAACGAGCCTGCGGGCAGCACGCCCCCCGGGAGCAGTCGAGACTTCCGGCGGCGCCTCTTCTGGAGGCTAGAGCGTCAGGCTGCGGACTTGCTTGTCCCACTTAGACTAGAGCGACCCCGCCCGGGCGGCCGGGCTTCAGCTTCCTAGATGTCTGGGCTCCTGCCAGGAAGGGGTTCGCCTCCTCAAATCCCCGCTTTTTGTTTTCTGGGTCCCCGAAGCCCACAACATACATTCAGTCCTGCCGCGCTGGGCGCGGACGTTTAAACTGCAGCCTCTCATAGCTCCTTTCAGGGATCTCGCGCTTGGCTGACCCCCAGGGACGCGAAACCACAGGCCACTTGACCCCCGCACTCTGGCCCTGAAATCCATGTTGCTCCTTTGAGAGAAAGCTGGCAGCAATAAAATTTATCTTATTCACCAATTATTTATTAAGTGCCTACTAAATCCAAGGAATGCACGGGTAGAAGAAACTGAAATAGCCCTGGTCGGGTAGCTCAGTTGGTTAGAGTGCTGACCCATATGCCAAGGTTGTGGGTTCCATTTCTGGTCAGAGCACATACAAAAATCAACTAATGAATGCATCGCTATCTCTCTATCTCTATCAAAAATTAATAAATAAATTTTGAAAAATTAGAAAGAAGAGAAAATACTGGAGTGGTCTCTGTTCTCATGGAATGTGATAGTAAAATAGGTAATAGTATTTACCTCAGAGATTTGTAAAGGATGTAAAGTACCTAGAATAGTGCCTGGTGTCTTGTAAGTGCTCAGTAAACATTAGCTATTATTGTTTTCGTCTTCATCATTCTGTAACAGAATAAAAACTTTATTCTACTCTAACTAACCATGAAACGGAATTAGAATAAAATGTACTAACAAGCTGATAAAAGGAACTCACACACTGCAGTTTCCTTATAAGCATATTGCAGGCATCAGCAGTTCCAGTTCCTGCTTGTACCAGAAAGGGCCATGACCATGACTCTGGTTGACCCAGCTCCCCCAAATGCAGGAACTGGGCTAGCACTGACCAGTTCCAGTATGCTGCCATTAAAGATCCATATTGGGACCAGCAAGGACATTGCCACTGATCTATTTGTTCTGCTTTCCCTCTCCCTCCATATAAAACCCCTGCCTGCACTGAGATGCTGAGATGGGCTTTGTAACAAAAGCCCCCCATCTTGACATATGTAATACTTTCAACAATAAAGAATAATTTTTAGGAAAAAGAGTCCCCCATCTTCTCAGGTGACCAGTCCTTGAATAAACCTTTTTCACCAGCATCTGTCTCACAAGTTTGGTTTTCATGGTGCAGGCAGCTAAACCTTGGTTCCGATTACAATTCCATGATCATCATAATCACTGTTATTATCATTTACTTTTTTAGTGTCAAGCTTGAAGTTCAAACACCTTTCCTCCGTGAAGCAACAAGTCTCAGGACTGATAGGTCACCTAAATTGTGTTCCAAAACCAGACTAACCAAGTTCACTCTTCAAACCACACACCTCTACTAGGGAAAAAAATTAGATTGTATACAAGTACTCTGTATGGTGTTGATAAATCATGCATACTATAAAACTGTCCTAAGATATAGAACTTTAAAAGGATGAGATAAAAATATGAATATAAGTTCTATTATTTTCTTTCCATGCAACGAATAGGTTTGTCATTCATAGATTCCATCACTTTGGAATCTATTGGCTAATTGAGCACATTATCACGGGGACTTATCATTAAACTATGAATCCCCAGAATAGCTCTTTTATGAAGAAATAATGTAAACTAATCATATTTGAGTTACTTGAACATAAGAACTATCTGAATGGTGTCTTACAACAGAGGAAATGAAGAAATAAAATAGGTATACATTGAGTAATCTTCATTGATCCAACATTGATGATTGACTTCTTAAATTTCCAAAGATTGCAATGCCTTACAACTAACTTGATATTTTACAGAATAAATAAATGAACAAAAAGTTTATGAGGTTTTGTATAGAGGTACTTTATATAGTATTTATGAAAATGAACCCCAGATCAATTAGCTCTGGTACCATATCAGAAATAGAAACATACTTACTTTGTAACTAAGAAAGCATAACATAGGTTTTTCTGACGGTTTGCTTGAAATCTCTTAACTTACATTTCTATCACTGGACTTAAATCTGCCAAAGTTTTATTTACATTTTTAATATGGTTTAAAAAATAGTCCATAGTGAATAATGTTACTATGTATCTACTCAATATTTATTCCCCTCTGACCTCTTTGTAACAAAACCCATTTTTGTTCAGATAGCCACCCTACTACCAATATCAAAAAATGATACTGATCTCTAAACCAGTCACCATTAGAATTCCTCTAGGAATGACTGGTTATTGGTCAAGGGATAAGCAAGTGACACAAGTTGGCTTAATCAGACTGAAGGTAAGAACTTCCATTTCATGTTTAGGAGACAGTTTCTAACATATCCTCTTGATGTTGAAATATCTAGCCCTCACTGCCACTGGAAGCCATACTGCCAACCACAGGAAATAAAGCTGCTTCTGAGGACAGCTAAATGAAGTGATAAAGATATTCCAGTCAGAGAAAGACAAGTGCCATATGAGTTCACTTATATGTGGAATCTAATGAACAAAATAAACTAACAAAATAGAAACAGACTTATAGATACAGAGAACAGACTGATAGCTGTCAGATGGGAGGAGAGTTGGGAGGACTGGGTGAAAAAGGTGAAGGGATTAAGCAAAGAAAAAAAAAAAAACTCATAGGAAAGAGAAACCAAAGAACTTATATACAAAACCCATGGACACGAACAATAGCATGGTGAAGACCTAGGGGGAGGGAGGGTGGGGCTGGGTAGAAGGGGGCAAAAGGAGGGAGGGAATGGGAGCCATTTGTAATAATGTCAACAATAAACACAATTAAAATTAAAAATTTTTAAAAAGAATTAGAGGCAAACCCAGAAACAAAACATGGGGGAGAGGGGAGCGGTCTCCTCTGCCCGAGGCCCAGAGGCAGCTCACCCATAAGTGGGTCAGGTTATTCACCCCAGGGAGAGTAATTCTGACGGTAAATCACTGGGCCCGGAATTCAGCCCCAAAACAAAAACTGCAGAGAACCTCGGAGGGCCCTAAGTTTAAGGAACAGGCTACCAGGAGCACGGGGACCAACATCCCGGGGCAGATCCGAAAGACTTGGACCTGGAGGAATCCCCGAGCGCTGGGCACAGGTGCGTCGCTAGTACCCACAGTAAATGCGCGACCACATGCCGGCCACACGCCGGCCCTTTGACAGGACGGACCGAGACTGGTGACACCAGAGGCTTTATCCAGCCGAGAACGACAGAATACAGGCTCCTGCTGCTGCTAATCATTGCTTCTGTGGAAGCCCACAATGAGGACCCATCTCTGTCTTTTTAATCTTGTCCATCCTTCAAAATCACTCCATAATGCCTTTCTGGACTATGCTGTAGGAAGAGACAGAAAGGAAAAACAGAATTGAATGAACAATCAACTGGATTTGTGAAACATTCATTGTGCAAAGCAGAAGGGGGATGGATTAAAGGCACCGGAGGACATGTCTTGATGGCTGTGACAGAATAGGGACCACTGACCAACAGGGAGACGCATCAGAAAGGTTTATGAAACTGAAGAAGGAGCCAAGATGGCGGCGGAGTTGAACGGCTGATCTGTTGCCTCACTTGGCAGTTTCGGAAATACAACTAAAAGATGGACTGGTGAGCGCGGTGACTCCTGCTCGCGTCTCCCCAGGCCGGACGGCTGCTCCTCTCAGTCAGCACCTCAGCCGGGGTCATGGGCTCGTCGGCGGCCGCGGCAGCTGCTGTGGTGGCGGCCGTGGACTCAGCGCAGTGGCTCTCGGTGAAGGAAGAGACCATCTTTCTGCAGGACGGGCTCATCCGCATCACCGACCTGGCCGAGCTGCCCAGTGAGATCCTTGGGGCCCCAGTGGCCGCCGACACCGACTTGGAGGATTTTTAGGATTTCCCGTCTTACATTCAAGTCCTTTAGCCATTTTGAGAGAGGAGAACCAAGAAGGCGGCAAAGTTAAACAAATGAACTGCGCCGCACACAGCAATTTCAAAAATACAACTGGAGGACAGAGCGTCTGCCACCCAGAACCATAGGAGAGCTGGCTGAATGGTGGATTTACAACTAAGAGGGAGAGGAAAGAGCAAACTCGGAGGCACTGAGGTGCGGAGGCGCGTGGGTCGGGCTGGTGGCGGGGGAAGGGACGAGCGGCTTTTTTTCCAACCCTAGGGGAGATTAGCTCCCCATCACCCTGAAATCCAGCTTCTGGGGATGCACGGGAGACCCAGACGCCTGCGGGGAGAGACTGGACTCTCAGCCTTCGTGTCGGAGAGTGGGAGTAACTTCCTTGCGGAGGTGCGCCCAGCAATCAGTGTTTGCTGCGCTGGAGTGCGGGACAAGGGGACTTGGAAACGTGGAAAGGCAAAAAAAGCAGACTTGCAGCCATTGCGGTTCGCCTGGTGAACACATTTATGGGCCGGGACTTGTTGAAGCAAGGCTTTGGCGCTCACTGAGTCTGCCTTTTGAATGTATCCCTTATGTGAGTGGTTGAAATCTGGTGTCATCTCACACCGACCACTAGTGTCTGGTGTCATGAGACCCCGCCCCGCCCTGAGACCCGCCCCGCCCTGGGACTCGCCCCGCAAGTTTTGCAGGCCCACCCGGGCTCCAAGCAGCGGCTTTTGCATGTGGGTGGCCTGCCCTGTGGCAGCTTGACCAGATGAACTGCGGCTCCAGTCGGACTGCTCCAGGGCCGCTCAGGAAGGAGGAGGAAACTGCAGTTTTTGCTGTAACTCCTGCTGAGTGGCCTCAGACAATACCTGACCTACACTCCATTGGAGACCCAGAAACGAGGGCATCTAGTGGTCGGTGTGAGATGACACCAGATTTCAACCACTCGCATAAGGGATACATTCAAAAGGCAGACTCAGTGAGCGCCAAAGCCTTGCTTCAACAAGTCCCGGCCCATAAACGTGTCTCCTGCACAGAAACTCTTCCTTTATAGACACAGAGGGTCCTCACGGACAATTGGCCTGGAGGAAAATTCCTCCCAGTGACACCAACAACAATCAAGACTTAACTACACAAAGGAGGACCAAGATGGAGGCATAGGGTGGATGCCTGATTGTTGCCTACCACAACAATTTTGAAACTACAATGGGAAAACAGAGCAGACACCATCCAGAACCACCAGAGGGCTGGCTGAGCAGATGCTCTACAACTAGAATAAAAGAGAAGGGTAAGTGGGATGATGCTGATGCCGGCGAGCCAAAGATCACACTTTAAGAACTACGGCTCAGGAGACACAATGGCGGCCTGGAATGTGCTCGGCACAGTTCCCCCAGCGGTCCCCAGCTGAGGGGACGGCTCCACTCGCTGCCGAGCACGGACAGACGAGCTCCTGGGAGACATGGGGTGGGAGACTCCGCACTTGCTGACTTCCGAGTCCTTCAAGAATCTCAACGCCCCGGAAGCGGCCAGGTGCGCACGCTCAACGACCGGCCACCGCTGCACACCCAAGTGCTGACATAGCGACCCCGGACCAGCCCGCCACCGCGCACCGGGCACACCGGAGCTTTGCCGAGCCCGCTGCCCAACGAGTTCTGCGGCAGCCGCCCTGGAGCTCTGAGAAAATGGCCGAAGGAATTGCTGAGTGGGAATTGACCAACAGGAATTGGGATCAAGAAGACGAAGCCCCGCTGGGTCCCAGGTCCGGGTGAGGCTGGGACCTGGGTCCGGGTGAGGCTGGGTCCCGGGTCCAAGCGAGGCTGCATGCCCCTGGGCTCGGGTGTGGGCACACGCCCCTGGGTCTAGGTGAGGCCTCACGCCCCTGGGTCTGGGTAAGGCTGGGTCCTGGGTCTGGGTGAGGCCGCAGCCCTGGGTCCGGGTGAAGCTGGATCCTGGGTCCGGGTGAGGCCGTGCACCCCTGGGTCCAGGTGAGGCCACGCCCCTGGGTCCGGGAGAGGCCACGCGCCCCTGGGTCTGGGTGAGGCCACCTGTCCCTGGGTCCAGATGAAGCTGGATCCCGGGTCCAGGTGAGGCCCTGCGCCCCTGGGTCCAGGTGAGGCCACGCCCCTGGGTCCGGGAGAGGCCACGCGCCCCTGGGTCCGGGTGAAGCTGGATCCCGGGTCTGGGTGAGGCCATGCGCCCCTGGGTCCGGGTGAAGCTAGATCCCGGGTCCAGGTGAGGCCGTGTGCCCCTGGATCCAGGTGAGGCCGGGTCCCAGGCCCGCGTGAAGCCACGTGCCCCTGGGTCTGGGAGAGGCCACGCGCCCCTGGGTCCGGGTGAGGCCACGCGCCCCTGGGTCCGGGTGAAGCTAGATCCCAGGTCTGGGTGAGGCCGTGTGCCCCTGGACCCGGGTGAGGCTGGGTCCCCGGCCCAGGTGAGGCCACGCGCCCCTGGGTCTGGGAGAAGCCATGCGCCCCTGGGTCCGGGTGAGGCCACGCGCCCCTGGGTCCGGGTGAAGCTGGATCCTGGGTCCGGGTGAGGCTGTGTGCCCCTGGATCCAGGTGAGGCTGGGTCCTGGGTCCAGATGAGGCCGCGCGCACCTGGGTCCGGGTGAGGCCACGTACCCCTGAGTCCGGGTGAAGCCATGCCCCTGGGTCCGGCCGAGACCAAACCAGAGGGAGTTGGACCTGCATTATCACCATTTGTCCACCATCCAGAGCTGAAAAGTCAGTGCCGACATGTACACATAAGGAACTGGTGGACATTGAAATTGGGTCTCAAAAGAACTGTTGGTCCAGAAAGAAACTCACTACAGACTGATTCATTTGCCTGTCAGCATAACTATTATTGCTCGTCCCACATTCAGTTCTTATAAGTATATTTCTAGTGACACATGATCTCGCTCATCTAGGGGAAATGATGAACATAGACTGATGAACAAGAACAGAACCAGAAACAAGGAGGCATCGATCGGACTATCGGGCCTCAGAGGGAGGGAAAGGGAGAGGGGGGGGAGGGGGGAGAGATCAACCAAAGGACTTGTGTGCATGCATATGAGCCTAACCAATGGTTAAGGTCAACAGGGGGTTGGGGCATCCGTGGGGAGGGGTATGGGATGGGAATGGGGGGATGAGGACAAATATGTGACACCTTAATCAATAAAGAAATTTAAAAAAAAAGAATTAGAAATTATAAGTGGTAGAAGCAATAGAAGCAAAGTAAAAAATAAGAAATCATGAAGTATGTTAATGGACTCAAATTTATAATTAAAAAGAAATTAATTGAAATCATGGTCGAGTTGTATATTTTTAAATCTCAAATTTAAATTTTTCTCAAAGACAGAGAAGTAGATAACAAAAGGAAGGCAGGAAAATAAAAATCAACTTGAGAAGAAACTGAGTTTCAGGGAAAGATCTGGGGAAGACAATAATCTTTCCAAGTTCTTAATCTATTATAATGACTAGAGGCCTGGTGCACAAAACTGGGATTGGGCCTAAACAGGCAGTCGGACATCCCTCTCACAATCCAGGACTGCTGGCTCCCAACTGCTCGCCTGCCTGCCTTCCTGATTGCCCCTAACTGCTTCTGCCTACCAGCCTGATCACCCCCTAACCACTTCCCTGCCAGCCTGATTGATGCCTAACTGCTCCCCTGCCAGCCTGATTACCCCTAACTGCCCTCCCCTGCAGGCCTGGTCACCCCAATTGGCCTCCCCTGCAGGACTGGTCACCCCTAACTGCCCTCCCCTGCAGGCCTGGTCCCCCCAACTGCCCTCCCCTGCAGGCCTGATCACCCCCAACTGCCCTCCTTTGCAGGCCTGGTCCCTCCAAACTGCCCTCCCCTGTTGGCCTAATCACCCACAACTGCCCTCCTTTGCAGGCCTGGTCCCTCCAAACTGCCCTCCCCTGTTGGCCTAATCACCCACAACTGCCCTCCCTTGCAGGCCTGGTCCCTCCTAACTGCCCTCCCCTGCTGGCCATCTTGTGGTGGTCATATTGTGTCCACATGGGGGCAGCCATCTTTGACTACATGGGGCAACCATCTTGTGTGTTGGAGTGATGGTCAATTTGCATATTATTCTTTTATTAGATAGAATAGAGGCCTGGTGCACAGGTGGAGGTCAGCTGGTTTGCCCTGAAGGGTTTCCCTGATCAGGGTGGGGGTTCCTGTGGGGTGTGGGGCGGCCTGGGTGAGGGGCCTGTGGTGGTTTGCAGGCTGGCCACACACCCCCGGCGACCCAAGGGGAGGCCCTGGTATCTGGGATTTATTTATCTTCTATAATTGAAACTTTGTAGCCTTGAGCAGAGGCCAGGGCAGGCCATGGTGGGTGGGAAGCTTGGCTTCCTCCATCGCTGGGGGCAACCCAAGCCTCCGGCTGGCTCTAGCTCCATGGCTGCCGCCATATTTGTTGGGTTAGTTTGCATACTCACTCTTGATTGGCTGGTGGGCATGGCTTGTGGTCATAGTGGAGGTACGGTCAATTTTCATGTTTCTCTTTTATTAGATAGGATTGTCCCATAGCTCCCTTAAACTCTCCTTCTGCTTTTTAATTTTTTTCCTAATTGCTGCTCTGAATGGATGTTTTTTTCTACCTTGTCTTTTAACTTGCTGATTATGTCCTCAGCTTCCTCTGATCTACTGTTGAATCCTTCCAGGATATTCTTCATTTCTTCTGGATTCTTATTCATATTGGTGTATTTCTCATTCAGCTCCCTTTAATTCTCATTAAGTTGCTTGTAATTCTCACTCAGATGTTTGCACATCCTTATTACCATTACTTTAAATTCTTTATCTGGCAAATTACTTACCTCTATTTCATTTAGTCCCTTTTGTAGCAATTCCTCCTTTTCTTTCATTTGATGGTTATTTATTTGTCTTCCCATTTTAGCAGTCCAGTAGTCTGGGGAGCTGGGTGAGGCGGGTGGGTTCACTGTGTTGTTCCATGTGTTCAGAGATGACTGGTCCCACAGGATCCCAGCAATGTGTCTGATCTTCTGATTACACCAGGTTAGGTGTGTCCAGTCTCTGTGACAGGTCCCTGCATCTGGTGTGTCTCAGTTCACATCTACTGGGCAGTGTCAGGCAGCAGGACCATTTTCCCAGGGATACCACATATGACACAGTGGGTCAGAGTGACAGGTCCCTGCATCTGGGGGCATTTGGGTCACCCTGGCAGAGCTGGAAGCACTACATTTAGGTGGTTGGATCAGTCGTCCAGGGGCACTGGGTCAGGCATGCTGGTTCAGGGTGGCAGGTCCCTGTATCCAGCCTGGGCATGTGTCAGGGTAGTGGGGTGGGCTGGGTGCTGCTCTGCTGGTGCAGGCGTCAGGCCAGGAGCCCCCCTCGCCTCTATGGTAGGGTGGACTGACCCCTCTGCTCACAGAGGGCAGAGTCAGGCTGAGCAGGTGGGACAGTCTTTCCCCTGTGGAGGAGGTAGCCGCCCAGTTGCTGACTCTGCTCACTGAGGTTTTGGGGCAAGCTGGGCACTCTGCTGCTGAGGAGGAGTTAGGTCAGGTGCCCCATTAGGAAAAATGGCAGGGCCGGCCTGTTGCTCTGCCGTGGAGGAGGCTGGGCAGATCAGGTGCTCCGTTTGCCAGGGGCAGGCCCCGCACACTGCCAGTAAAGTCAGCCAGCCAGTCCTTCACAGTTCAGGCTAACTGAGCTGGTATGACTGGTCTGTGTTCCTGCAGCTTCAGGGCTCCCTGTGGCTCCCTCAAAATGGCAGGCTCTTCCCCTGAAGTGGAGAGAGGTGCTCGGCCAGCAGCACACTGCTTCTCCTGCCTGGAGCACCCCAATCGCCTCCCTAAACTCCCGCTCCCACAAACAGATGCCCTCCCACTCTCACAACCACACACACTCTCCCTCTTCCACACTCCCCCACTTCCACAGTCACCCTCACTCCAGACCTGCCTGCCACAAGTTCCTATCTTTCACCATCTGTTTTTATAAATAAAGTGTTATTGGAACACAACCACACCCATTCATTTACATATTGCCAATGGTTGTCTTCACCAAACAACATAGAGTTGAACAATTGTGACAGAGCTCATATGACCCATAAAGCTCTAAATATTTAATATCTGGCCCTTTAAGAAAAAGTATGCTGTCTTCTATCCAAGGATGTTGCAGTTGAGGGAATGCCTTTGTTTTCTAAGGACATGACTTGGAAATTGTACACGTCACTTCAGTTCATGTAATTTCAATTAGGACTTAATCTCATGACCACACCTTGCTGGAAAGATAGCTAGGTAGTGCACTCTGTCTAGGCAGCATGTACTCAGCTAAAATTTGGGCACCAAAAGCAGGAGGACATTGGAGTTGATTAGTACTTGCTACCTCGGCATTCTGTCTATAGCTCATTGTGATTATTGCCTGAACATCTACTGCAAACACTTCAAAGGAAAGTGGTAGACAACTTCCTGCTTTCCAATGCAAACGATAGCAGATGAATACATTTCCATATGTTACTTTAAAAATTCAGATTTGAGTTTAGCAAGAAAAATGGTAAGGATAAGAGTAAAATGTTCAAAGTCATGAAAATTATGAAGAGATCAGTACTTTACCACATCCTAATGTCTTAGAAGGGCAACCTTAAAACTTGAAAGAGGCCTGAACTGCAGTGGTGAGTGACAATGATTGGCTGATAATAGTCTTAATGACTAAGCACATTGCCAGGCTGTTGAAAAGCAGAAGAACTGGGTCAAGGGACATTTGCCACACGTTGGTCTGGTAGATTATTTGGGGTCATAGCCAAGAATGTGAAAGCAGAAGGAAGAGCAGAGCTGAGTCATGCCAGGAGCATTTGTCCTAATGAAGTTAGTACTTTAACGAGAGCCAAAAAGGAAGTCTGAGTTCGGGGCTAGGGCTGCAGAACACTGAAATGAGGTAGCTAATGCTGATTGTTTAGAAAGCATTATCTTTACAGCTAGTATATGAACATTTAGTGTTTCTACCTACCCCAAATTCACTCCTGCTTTTGATACTGTTCCATTTTCTCTCAAGAGAACTCCCTCCTCCTACTCAGTCCACATGCTTTATACCAAGTCCTCCCAAATCAAATTACTGCATTCCTTTTGATAATGATTAACCCAGAGATAGATACATAATCTACACAGATTCAAGGACTTTACACGGCTCTGAGAGTAAAACAAGTACTCTTTGTCACTGGTTTTGAACTTGGGAGGATATGAAAAAATGCCTGTTGTGGCCATCAAAGATATTCTGTTCAAGGATTGAGCCAAGGAGGCGTGGTTGACAGACACAGACAGAGAAACCAGGTTCTGGGACTTCACTTGCAGAATTGAGTCCAGCTGAGCCTGAAGCCAACACTACCCCTAGAATTTTGTTAATGTCACAAACCAATACACATTCTTTCATTTAAACCGTGGTAGATTGAATTTTCTCCCACTTTCAACAGAAAAATATTTAATACTGCTAAACACTTTAACTACATTACACCATTTAATTTCAAAGCACTTTTGTGTCATAGGTATTATTATTCTCATTTTAAATGAGGTAACTGAAACTTAGAAAAATTTGGTACCTTGCACAGATGCACAGCTCACTGAACAAAGTTTTAAGGTCATATCTAGTTACAAACACCCCCCACAATGTAGTAAAAGCCCTTTTACTTATGTAGTCTGCATATAAATAATCAATTAACCAAAAAAGTCAAGTGGATAATTAATTTAAAATGATATGCAGATATCTCACATTTTAACTTAAAACACAAATGTTGATTTGTTTGCCAATCTTTTCTGTAGGTTCAAGGCATTAATTGAGTATGTGACCAATGATTAGAGTTTCATATCATCTTTCTTGCATGAACCATGCCAGGCTTCATGAAAAACTTTTAGGTATTTTTTTTCTTTAAAGGAGATCTTTAAGATACTTTCAAAGCAATCTGAATGCAGAACCCAATATTTTTTCTTCTAGTAGTTTACAGTTCCTTGCCCATATTTAAATCAAAAGCCAGTAGTGTTGTTTTTTGCATTAATTATTTGGATTATATATCTACTTAAATTAGTTAATTACAAAAACTAATATAATTGGCATTGGCATAAACAGATTGTATTAGTGAAACCAGACAACCAGTGGGTGCAGGCTGCTGTATTACTTGAGCCAATTAAGCAAAGACAGGGTCGAATCATATATGAATGTTTATTCCAATAATGCCAACAGTATGAGAAAACATTAGGTCATCCACAAAAATCTGCTCTACCCCTCCCCATCAGCCAGCTGCTTACATTGGATAGAAAGACAAAGATTAAAAGGGAAAGTAGGAATTACAGGCCTGGGGAAGTAGGCAAGGTGGTTACAGGTTACAGGCAATGCGGCTGGAGGTAGCAAAAGGCAGGCAAAGGGTAGGCACCTCCGGGACCAGATTATTTCAACCACACGGTTGTTAATTGGTCCATGATAATAGGCAATTCTTGGAAAAGGAAGATGGACTGCATTCCGATGTTAGCTCCCATGTCCCGGGGCATACAACTCTCAGCCAGGTTAGAATGTGCTTTCTCTAATCAGAACAGAACAATCATGGTTAACAGAGCATGATTAATAGTTCTTATCATTATAGCAATTCCCTCTATTCTGTTTCTGCCCCTAACATTAGTTTTGTGTGGCTGCCATATCAAAGTAACACAAACTGAGTGGCTTGGAAAAACATAAATTACTGATTCATAGCTATGGCTAGAAGTCTGAAATCAAGGTATCATCAGGGCCACGTTCCCCATAAAACTTATACAGGAAGTATTTTTCCTTGTCTCCTACCAGCTTCAGATAGTTTGCCAGAAATCTATGGTGTTCCTTGGCTTGTAGCTGCAGCACTTTAATTCTGTCTTTATATGTCTGTCTTCCCGTCTGTTTTTTTTTTTTTTTTCTATAAGAACTCCAGTGATACTTTATTAGAGCCTACTCTAATTAATACCATTGTAATTAAACTAGTTATTAATAACAGGAAAGGAGCAAAGGAAAGGTCAAATATTATAGGCATGTTATTTGGGCAGCTTTACCAGGAAGCTAAAGCTTTACACTCCCCCAGGAGCTACTGGTCTATTCCCCGCAGATCCCTGGGGCAAGGGACTGGGCAGGGAGGAGAATAGAGGCATGCCCAGTAAAGTTGGGGTGGCGTCGGGAAGGGACTTGTCTGTCAGCCATACCTGGGAACAGGTTATTGGCCAGAATGGGCGTGGCCACTGCAAGGGCATGGATTTTGGGATATTTAATCCTCTAAACCATGGGTGGGGAAACTTTTTTCTGCCAAGGGCCATTTAGATATTTATAACATCATTCGAGGGCTATGCAAAATTATCAACTTAAAAATTAGCCTGCTATATTTGGTCAAACATTGAATTGACTCACCCCTAATGCCTTGGCAGGGCCAGACCAAATGATTTCGAGGGCGGTAAATGGCCCATGGGCCAGACATTCCCCATCCCTGCAAACAAAGGAGTCCACTCTCTTGGTTCCGCTTATGCTCTTGGGACTCTTATTGATTGGGGTGCTCTTTCCTGTATTTGCTCACATGGCCAACGACCATGTGGACCCCACACACAATGGACTAACGGACTGCAGTTGGCCTGATGCTGAACTGGACCCGCTCCAACATGCAAAGGAAACTGGACACTGGCTTTGTTTCTAGCTCTACTGAAACCCTTCTAGCTACACTTCTTCCATGACTGGACAAAGGGATATGGGACTTTGGAAACCCAGGAACGTAATTTCATGAAAACAAAACTTTCTACCGTATCTCATCATCCTGTGGGGGCATCTGGAAATGCTTATTCCAGCGGTACCCCAAGAACCCGTCTCCCTCTAGCAGGGGTGGAAAGGTAAATGATGAGACAGATAGAGGAACCATTTTTCTGGGTAGGCCATTTAAGTAGCATATTAGATCACTGTGGGTTTTTCGTTTGTGTTTTTTACTAAAAGGAGGTTAGTTTTCCTAAGCAGTATTACCTTGGAAGTGAGGAGTCTCTCCAAATTTTAAAGGGGATCCAGGTGCAGCTCTCTCAAGAATGCAAGGATGTTTTCCTGTATAACGAGAATGTGGTAATCCATTTTCAGCGGTGTGCCCCCCACATTCAAAATTTTAGAATATGTATATATATATATGTTTCTGATGTCCTCAAACTTCTCTGTGTCTATAGACAATGTCACATTTACATTTACTCATCTTTTTTTTTTTTTTTTTGAGCTGATCACTCCTACCTACACGATATTGTACAGTGCCCCTTCTGCAGGCAGAGCCGCAGAGAGGTTCCTATACAGGCCAATGCATGCTGGGTACTGCAGTCTCCTTATTCTATTAGAGAAGATTCCTAAACTACAGCACCCTCGAAGCACTGACATCTAGAAATGTTTACTTAACACGTTTCCCTAATGCCCTGTACTAATGCTCATAGTATGTGTTCAATAAATATTTGTAGAATGATGAACTTTATTTTGCTCTTAGGTGGCAGAGAGAATAAATCCTGCTAATCATTCTATTTGGTCGCCTATATTTTCCAACCTGGCCTGAAGTTCAATGGAGCCACAGGACTCATTCTAATGCATAGTGATAAAGACTTAAAACCGCATGCAGATGTCCTTGTGGAAAGGAGCTGGAGCTTGATCTGCTCTAAAATGAAGTTATCATGGTGAGTCTAAGGCTACAGAAACCTTTTTATTTTTTAACTAGAGGCCCAGTGCACGAATTCGTGCACCAGTGGGGTCCCTTGGCCTGGCCTGCAGGATCAGGCTGAAACCAGCTCTCCGACATCCCCCGAGGGTTTCCGGATTGCGAGAGGGTGCAGGCCAGGCTGAGGGACCCCACCGGTGCACAATCGGGGCCAGGGAGGGACACAGGAGGTTGGCCAGCCAGGGAGGGACTGAGAGAAGGCTCTACTGTGTGTTCCACCCATCTTACTCAGTCCTGATCAGCTGGACCCCAGCAGCAAGCTAACCTACTGGTCAGAGCATTGCCCCCTGGTGGTCAGTGCACATCATAGCATGCAGTTGAGCAGCCTTAGCATATCATTAGCATATTACGCTTTGATTGGTAGAACGGCCGACCAGATGACCAGACACTTAGCATATTAGGCTTTTATTATATAGGATTTGGATTATACATGTAAGTGCAATCCTATAGAATTTGTCTTTCTCTGACTTGTTTCATTTAGCATAATACCCTCTAGGTCCACTCATGTTGTAGGTGTCATCATCTCCGAGTCTTAAAAATCAAACAGGTCTTGGCATTTGGATAGAACAAAATGCAGGGAAAAATGCCTGTCAATTAAAAACTCTCTACAATAAAGCAAAATGACTTATAAGCAATTTGTTGATTCTGTGAAGGAGGGAGATCCTGAAAGCGTTCTGACTGGCAAGGGACAGTAAATGAGATCTAGTCGAACAGTTTCTATTAAGTTTGCTCTAAAATTTTCACACTCTTAGGAGATGGCCATCACAGAGGACATCTCTCCAGCAATTCTCCTGCCTTAGGCACATTCACTGTGATTTCTCCCTTCATCCCTATGAACCTAACTGCCACCTTTAGCTTCTTGCTGAGGGGATCCCTCTGCTCTCCCAGAGAGCATTATTGGGCTGGACCTAAAAGGACTGTATGTCCTGCCTGGCACACATCTGATCCATGGTAAACACAAATGCCACCCTGTGTGTGTGCTGATCAGCTCCAACTTCAGCACAGCAGCATGCTGGTGACTCTGCCACTCCATCTTTCTGTAGCCTGTCTCTCCCGGGGGGGTGGGGGGAGGTAGTTCAGAGAGTCCCCCACATGTACTGACACATTTATGAAATACCCCAAGTGGTCTTCTTGAAAGCCTGTTGGCATGGCATGAGGGACATGGGCTGGCTGCAGCTTCCCTCAGGTGGGGAGAAGCAGAACTCTCTGCATAGCAGGCACTCATCAGAAAATTCTTCACCAAATCCTCTCTCCATTTTTATTCCATCTTACATCCTTGAAGGTCTTATTTTAGAACTAGAGGCCCAGTGCATGAAATTCGTGCACGGAGGGGGTTTGTCCCTCAGCCCAACCTGTACCCTCTCCAATCTGGGACCCCTTGAGGGATGTCCGACTGCCTGTTTAGGCCCGATCACCGGGATCGGGCATAAATGGGCAGTCTGACATCCCTCTCACAATCCAGGACTGCTGGCTCCCAACTGCTTGCCTGCCTGCCTTTCTGATTGCCTCTAACCGCTTCTGCCTGCCAGCCTGATCACCCCCTAACCACTCTGCTGCCAGCCTGTTTGCTCCCAACTTCCCTCCTCTGCCGGCCTGGTCAACCCTAACTGCCCTCTCCTGCAGGGTTGATCACCACCAACTGCCCTCCCTTGCAGGCCTGGTCCTTCTCAACTGCCCTCCCTTGCAGGCTGGGTGCCTCCCAACTGCCCTCTCCTGCTGGCCATCTTGTGGTGGCCATCTTGTGTCCACATGGGGGCAGGATCTTTGACCACATGGGGGCAGCTATATCGTGTGTTGCAGTGATGAGCAATCTGCATATTACTCTTTTATTAGATAGGATAGAGGCCTGGTACAGGGGTGGGGGCCAGCTGGTTTGCCCTGAAGGGCGTCCCAGATCAGGTGGGGGTTCCCTTGGGGTGTGGGGCGGCCTGAGCGAGGGGCCTGTGGTGGTTTGCAGGCCGGCCACGCCCCCTGGCAACCCAAGCAGAGGCCCTGGTATCTGGAATTTATTTTCCTTCTACAATTGAAACTTTGTAGCCTGGAGCGGAGCCAAGCCTGGGGCTCCCTCCGAGGCTGGTAGCCATTTCTGTTGGGGTTATAATTGAAACTTTGTTGCCTTGAGCGGGTGGGCCCAGCCAGGGTGTGCGGAAAGCTTTGCTTCCCCTGTTGCCAGCGGCAACCCTGGCCTGCTCTCTCAAGCTCCATTCTGCCACCATTTGTTTGAATTTGTTTACCTTCTATAATTGAAACATTGTAGCTTGAGTGGAGGCTTAGGCCTGCAACAGCTCGTGGAAAGCTTGGCTTCCTCTGTTACCTAGGAAACCTTGCTCTCTGTGGCTGTAGCCATGTTGGTTTGGGTTAATTTGCATACTCGCTCTGATGGGATGGCGGGCGTGGCTTGTGGGCATGGCTTGTGGGTGTGTCGGAGGTATGGTCAATTTGCATATTTGTCTATTATTAGATAGGATTTCACATCTAGGGGACCCTGTTGTCTTAATAAAAATCTATGCAAAGCCATACAAAATCCATTACTCATGGGGAAAAACAGATCAAAGAGAATGACAGAGAAATGGAGCTGGAGCCCTCACATAGCTCCTTATTGTTTAGTGCTGTTTGAATGAGGGTTTTTTAATACTTGAGGCCTAAGACAGCCTGTTCCCTCAGCATACCACAAAGTCCTTCAAGTTGGAAAAGGCTACTACTTTGTAAAATAGGAAGTTCTTACTCAAAAAAGGAGTAGAAACTAAACATAAAATCAGACTTCGCTATGGTTAAGATAAATAAACTAACATATTCATAACCCATCATTATAAGGAAGTTAGGGTGTTGGTAGTTCCACCTTTATACTCTACATTTGAGGGCATGGGTGGCCTTCTCACACGTTTTCCTAAAGCTCCTCTGGGTGTGCTAGTCTGACTCCGCAAGTAAACATCTGTGGTTTTTGTCTAGCCAGCATCTCCTCCCCAGTAACAGAATCCAGCTTTCCCTCTTGGGGAATCACCTCTTCTCCCTGTAGTTTATTTAAAGTGATTTCACATTTAGATACCAGAATTTGGCTTATGATCTAGGCCTTGCCAATGAAAATATGGCATTCCTCCAGAGATGTAGTGGCAGTTATTTTTTTAACCTTTTGCACTCGGATGTCGAGATTAAAATTACTCTTTGAATGTATTAATAATTTGAAATATAAAAAAAAATCCAAATAAATAAGTTTGTATGAAAAGAAACTCCAGTTTTTTATTCTACTGCCACGCTTTGTAAAATCTGGGGTATTTAAAAAATTAAATCCCGAATAGAATAAAGGAATTGAGAAAAAAGCAAGCGAGTGCAAAGGGTTAAAAATGCATATCATGGCCCAAGAGGCAGGAGTAGGGATAAGTTGATCAAATAAGCAGATAATAAACAATAAGCAAAAGAAATGAGTGAATAAATGAATAAATAAGTAAATTATATATATATATGTATATATATATATCCCTAATATGCAAATAGACCGAATGGTGGAATAACTGAACAACTGGTCTCTATGATGTGCACTGACCACCAGGGGTCTTTAATTTTGTCAAGGCTTCTCTGGCTGCTGCATGGGGATAAACTGCAAGAATATCAGGAAGGAGACCACTTCAGTGACTCAGCTGAGTGATGAAGAAGGTCTGGTTAAGAACCAATCAGACTATGGATATGCTAGGAACATCTAGTCAGCAGAATTTCCTGACCATGGGCACTTGAGAAGAATATATATTCTGTAGCTTTGGGGTGACAGATTCTGTAAATGTCAATTAATTCCATCTGATATACAGGAGTGTGTCGTTTAGTATCCCTTGTTCCTTGTGGTTGTTTTTTCTAGAAGATCTACAAATGATGTTAGCAGCAAGCTAACCTACTGGTCGACTGTCTGTCCCCTAGTGGTCCGTGCACATCATAGCCAGCAGTTGAGCAGTCTTAGCCTATGATTAGCATATTATGCTTTGATTGGTTGAACAGTCAACTGGTCAACCCGACAACTGGACACTTAGCATATTAGGCTTTTATTATATAGGATAGTACTGGAAGTCTTAGCCACAGTGATCAATCAAGAAGAAAAAATAAAAGGCATCCAAATTGGAAAAGAGAATGTAAAACTGTTATTATTTGTAGATAACATATTGGAGAAAAGTGAATCCTAGTACACTGCTGATGGGAATGTAGACGGGTACAACCACTATGGAAAACAGTGTAGAGTTTCCTCAAAAAAATTAAAATGAAATTGCCATTTGACGCAGCAATCCCACGTCTAAGAATATATCCTAAGAAACCAGAAAAACAAATCACAAAGAATATATGCACCTCCATGTTCATAGCAGTGCTATTTATAATAGGTAAGATCTGGAAACAGCCCAAGTGCCCATCAGTAGATGAGCAGATAAAAAAGATGTGGTACATTCACAAAGTGTAATACCATGCAGCTGTAAAAAAGAAGGATCTATTATCCTTTGAGACAATATGAAGGGACCTTGAATATTGTGCTAAGCTAAATAAGCTTGTTAGAGAAAGACAAGTATCACATGATCTCACTCATTTTGTGGAATCTAATGAACAGAATAAAGTGATGAACAAAATAGATCCAGAGACATGAAAGCATGCAATAGACTGACTAATTTCAGAAGAAGGGGGCAACTGGGAAGAGTTTAACCAAAGAACTTATACGCATACATGCATAACCCATGGACAGACAATAGTGTGGGGAAAGCCTGGGGAGAAGGAGAAGGTAGGGTGGAGGGGTCTATAGGAGAAATAAAGGGGACATCTGTACTACTTTCAACAATACAAATAATTTTTAAAAAAAGAATTCACGTTCACGGGAAAAATAAATATGTAAACCTATCATTATGATATACCACCTTAACAAAGTAAAAATAAAAATCATATGATCTTATCAATAGGTGCAACAAAAGCATTTGAAAAAAATGCAACATCCATTTATAATTAAAACACTTAATAGAAAGGGTATAGAATAAAAGTACCTCCAAAAAAGAATAAAATTACTTCAACATAATAGGGGCCATCTATGGCAAACCCTAAAATTGTGTACTGAATATTGAGTAGCTAAAAGCTTTTCCTCTAAGGTCAGGAACAAGAAAGGATGCCCACTCTCACCACTGTTACTCAACATAGTATTGGCAGTCATGGCCAGAGACGTTAGGAAAGAGAAAGAAATGAAAAGCATCCAGATTGAGAATGAAGTAAAATGGTCACTTTTTGCAGATGACATGATGTTTCATATAGAGAACCCTAAAAACTCCACCAAAAATTACTGTAAGTAAATAAATACAATAAATTTGCAGGACACAAAATCAATGTATAAAAATCTATTATGTTTCTATATACTAACAAAACATTTCAAAAAAAATGAAAGAAAAATCATTTGCAATTGCAACAAAAAGAATAAAATATCTAGGTATGAACTTAACAAAGGAGAGAGAGAGAGAGAGAGAGAGAGAGAGAGAGAGAGAGAGAGAGAGATCAGCTGCTTGCCTCCTGAGCACATGCCCTTGACCAGGAATTGAATCCCGTGACACTTTAGCCCTCAGGCCCACACTCTAACCACAGTGACAAACCTGCCAGGGCAGGACCGGTCCTTTTTTTTTTTCTACCAATGGCATAACCCTTTCTTTAAAAAGAAACAACTTTCAGCCTTGGGAGTTACAATTTTGCTGTTTAACACTCACTGCCTCACTGCTGCCAAGCAGGGCGCGGGGAACAGGGCAGCGGCACAGCCAGGAGCAGTGCTCACACAGCAGCTCGCAGCCCTGCAAGTCCCTGCACAGAGCTGGGCGTGGGCGGGGTCCCCTCCGCTCCCAGGTTCCCCGCTTTCCCTTCGGCTGGCCCGGGCCCCACCTCCTCCACGCAGGCGGCCAATCCAGTCGGCACCGGCCAGTTCGCGGGGGCCGTGGCGGACGGAGCCTGGGAGCGGCTGGAAAAGCGGCAGGTAAGGCACTTGCAGGGGCGTGGGCGTCTCTGTGGCTCTAGAGACCCTCCCGGCAGCACCTGGAAGCAATGCCCGCGGGAGACCCGCACTGCCAGAGCGGGCTGGGCCTCGGCCTGGAGCCTCTGGTGCAGTCTTGGCACCGCACCCCAGCCCTCGCATGGGCCTGGCAGCCTGGAGACATGCTGCCTGCTCGGGGCGGGTTTGGCTGGGGGAGAGAGCGTGGGCCTGCGGCCTGAAGGGTCCCTGGTTCCATTCCAGTCAAGGGCACACACTGGAGGTTATGGGCTCCACCCAGTGGGGGGCGTGCAGGAGGCAGCCCACCAATGATTCCCTCATCGTTGATGTTTTTTCTCTCTCTCCCTCCCTCTCCCTCTCTAAAATCAATAAAAATATTAAGAAAAAAAATGTGGCTTTCCACATTAGAAACAAAAACAAAACAAAAAAGACGTGCTCCCCCAGGGAAGCACTTTCTAAAGTAAACAAAAGACAAATTATTTGAAAAGTTAAATCTATATTTCATTTGCAAAATGTTTATGGTTTTGTTCTTATGTAGACATAACTCAGCTGCTGCGTCCTTGTATAGCCTAGGTGGTCTAGGGTTGGGTTTGAGAGAGTTGGTTCTATGGGGGCATCTCCAGTTTAGGGTGCAGGCAGGGCCCTGGGAATCTGAGGACATCCCAGGGAGTTGGGATTCAGTCCTGCCCAAGACACTCAACCTCCTCTGGCCGCACTTTTTTCTTTGGAAACTGGAAAAATATTATGTATTTCATAGACATTGTTTTGAGCATTTAAATGAACTAAGTGCACTAAGACTTGTCTCCCAGCAACAACAGGCTTTTAAAAATATCTATATACTTTTATGGGTTTTAGAAAGGAAGGGAGAGGGAGAGAGAGAGAGAAATATCAATGATGAGAGAGAATCATTGTTCAGCCGCCTCCTGCACACCTCCTACTAGGGATCGAGCCTGCAGTCCAGGCATGTGCCCTTTACCAGACTCAAACCCGGGACAGGAATTGAGCCTGGGACTGGAATCGAATCCAGGACTCTTCAGTCCAGAGGGTGATGGTCTATCCACTGAGCCAAACCAGCTAGGGCAACCACAGGGTAGTTTTGTTTTGTTTTGTTTGTTTGTTTATTGATTGATTCAGGTATTACATATGTGTCCTTATTCCCCTTTTGCCCCCCACCCCACCCCCACTCATGCCCTCACCCTCCTAGTGTATGTGTCCATTGAACAACAGGGTTTTTATTCACAGACTAGGGGCCCAGTGCACGAATTCGTGCACCTTGAAAGGAACTCTGGGCTGTGAGGCTCAGTGGGCATAGGGGCGGGTCTCGGCCCATCCTCTGCACACCCTGCCCATCTCCTTATAGTTATTGAGAAACTATCCTCTCCTCATTTTATATTTTTGTCTCTTTTTTCAAAAATTAATTGGCCATATATCTCAATGTATAAAAGCCCAAGTGACCATTACTACTGAATGACCGGAACAACCAGAACGACCAGTTCACCAGTTGCTATGACATGCACTGACCATCGGGGAAGATGCTCAACGCAGGAGCTGCCCCCTGGTGGTCAGTGCACTCCCACAGCCAGCCTCCCACAGTCCCTCACCCTTGCTAGCCCCCCCCCCCCCCCACATAGGCCCCAATCACCAGCCAGGCCAAGGGACCCCACCCAGGCACAAATTTGTGCACCAGGCCTCTAGTGTGTATGTATGTATCTATACTAATAAAAGAGTAATATGCTAATTAGACCGGGAGACCTTCTGGACGTCGTTCCAGACAAAGCCATGGTGGTGGGGCCGAGGCAGAGGTGGTTAGGGGCGAACAGGCAGGCAGAGGGGAGAGCAGTTGGGGGTGATCAGGCCAGCAGGGCGGGGGGGAAAGTTGAGAGCAAGCAGGACGGCAGCGGGGGCCAGTTGGGGGCGAGCAGGCCGGCAGGGGGCGGTAGTTGGGGGCAAGCGGGCCAGCAGGGAGCCAGTTGGGGGCACTCAGGCTAGCAGTCAGAGTGGTTAGGGGCAATCAGGCAGGCAGGCAGGTGAGCGGTTAGGAACCAGGGTCCCAGACATCCCCCAAGGGGTCCCAGATTGGAGAGGGTGCAGGCTGGGCTGAGGGACATCTTCCGCCCGTATCTGAGTTTATGCCAATACCATACTGTTTTAAATTGTAATAGAGGTTGAAATCAGGAAATCAGTGATGCTTCTGGCTTTGTTCATTTTTTCTTTTTCTTTTTTTGCCTTTCCATTTGCTTTAATTGAGGTGTTTTTTTTAATATATATGTTTTTTATTGTTGATAATATTACAGATGTCTCTCATTTTTCTCATGGCTGCTTTGGCTATTTGGGCTCTTTTGTGGTTCCATACAAATTTTAGGGTTTTTATTCAATTTCTGAAAAGAATACCATGGAATTTTGATAGAGACTGCATTCAATTTGTAGATTGCTTTGGGTAGTATGAACATTTTAATAACATTAACTCTTCCAGTCCATGAGCACAGAATATCTTTCCATTTATTTGCCTTCTTCAGTTTCTTTCATCAAGATCTTATAGTTTTCAATGTTCAGATATTTTACCTCTTTGGTTAAATTTATTCTTAAGTACTTGTTTTTTGATGCTGTTGTAAATGGATTGTTTTTTTAATTTCTCTTTTTTTAAAATATATTTTTATTGATTTCAGATAGAGGAAGTGAGAGGGAGAGGGATAGAAACATCAATGATGAGAGAGTTTCATTGATCGGCTGCCTCCTGCATGTCCCCTACTGGGGATCATGCCGGCAACTCTGGCATGTGCCCTTGACTGAAATGGAACCCGAGATCCTTCAGTCTGCAGGCTGACTCTCTATCCACTGAGCCAAATCGGCTAGGGCTAATTTCTCTTTTTGATATTTTATCATCAGTATATACAAATGCAAGTGGTTTTTGTATATTAATTTTATATTCTGCAACTTTACTAAATTTGTTGATGAAGTCTAACAGTTCTTTTTTTTTTTTTTTGGTGGAGTCTTTAGGGATTTCTATATCCTATCTAATAAAAGAGTAATATGCAAATTGACCATCACTCCAACACACAAGATGGCTGCCCCCATGTGGTCAAAGATGGCTGCCCCCATGTGGACACAAGATGGCCACCACAAGATGGCCAGCAGGGGAGGGCAGTTGGGAGGGACCCGGCCTGCAAGGGAGGGCAGTTGAGGGCAATCAAGCCTGCAGGGGAGGGCAGTTAGGGGTGGATAACGCCGGCAGAGAAGGGAAGTTGGGGGTGACTGGGCCTGCAAGGAAGGGCAGTTGCAGGGGGGACCAAGGCCTGCAGGGGAGAGCAGTTGGGGGGGACCAGGCCTGCAGGGGAGGGCAGTTGGGGGGGACCAAGCCTGCAGGGGAGAGCAGTTAGGGGTGACCAGACCAGCAGGGGAGGGCAGTTAGGCATCAATCAGGCTGGCAGGGGAGTGGTTAGGGGGTGATCAGGCTGGCAAGCATAAGTGGTTAGGGGCAATCAGGAAGGCAGGCAGGCGAGCAGTTGGGAGCCAGCAGTCCTGGATTGTGAGAGGGATCCCAGATTGGAGAGGGTGCAGGCTGGGTTGAGGGACACACACCCCTGTGCATGAATTTCGTGCACCGGGCCTCTAGTATGATATAATCTGCAAATAAGGACAATCTTAATTCCTCCTTTCTGATTTATATACCTTTTATTTCTTTTTCTTGCCTAATTGCTCTGACTAGGACTTCCAATATTCTGTTGAATATAGTGGGCGTTCTTTTCTTGTTCCTGAACTTAGAGGAAAAGCTTCCAGTGTCTCACCTTTGAGTATGATGTTACCTGTGGGTTTATTTCCTCTATGCCCAGTTTTTTGAGAATGTTTATCATGAAAAGATAATGAATTTTGTCAGATGCTCTTTCTGTCTCTATAATTTTTATCCTTCATTTCGTTATTATAGTGTATTACATTGAGTAATGTGCAGATGTTGAACCATCCTTGGATCCCTGGAATAAATGCCAGTTAATCAATTGATAGTATTACAGAATCCACTTTTTTTTTTTCCCCATTAACTCCCTCCACCGGGTACCCACCCCTCCCAGGCATTCACCACCCTATTGTCTGTGTCCATGGGCTATGCATATATGCATATAAGTTTCCTGGTTGCTCTCTCCCCATCACCTCCTCACCCCAGCCATCCCTCTGAAATTCATCAGTCTTCCACGCTTCTGGGTCTATTTTGTTCATCAGTTTATTTTGTTCATTAGATTCCACATATGAGTGAGATCTTGTGATACTTATATTTCTCTGACTGGCTTATTTTCTTAGCATAATACTCCCCAGGTCCTTCCACGCTGTTGCAAATGGTAAGAGTTCTTTCTGTTTTACCACCACGTAAATATACCACAGCTTTTTTATTCACTCATCTGCTGATAAGCACCTAGGCTGTTTCCAGATCTTAGCTATTGTAAATTGTGCTGCTATAAACATAGGGGTGCATATATTCTTTCTGATTGGTGATTCTGGTTTCTTAGGATATATTCCTATAAGTAGGATCACTGGGTCAAATGGGAGTTATATTTTTAATTTTTTGAGGTAACTCCATACTGTTTTTCACAGAGGGTGCACCAGTCTGCATTTCCACAGCAGTGTACTAGGGTTCCCTTTTCTCCACATCCTCACCAACACTTGATGTTTGCTGATTTGTTGATGATAGCTATTCTGACAGGTGTGAGGTGATAACTCATTGTTGTTTTAATTTGCATCTTCCTGATGATTAGTGATTTTGAGCATTTTTTCACATGTACTAGTATTGTGGCCTTTTGTATATACACTTTGGAGAAATGTCTATTTAGGTCCCTTGCCCATTTTTTATAGGATTGTTTGTCTTCCTTTTGTTAAGTTATATGAGTTCCTTATATATTTAGGAAGTTAACCCCTTACCAGATGTATCATTGGCAAAGATGTTCTCCCATTCAGTGGTCTCTCTTCATTTTGTTGATGGTGTCTTTTGCTGTGCAGAAGCTTTTCATTTTGATGTAGTCCCATTTGTCTATTTTCTCCTTAGTTTCCTTTGCCATGGGAGTATCTGCAAATATGTTGCTATGAGAGAGGGCTGAGATTTTGCTTCCTATGTTTTTTTTCTAGGATTTTTATGGTTTCACGACTTACATTTAGGTCTTTTATCCATTTTGAGTTTATTCTTGTGTATGGTGTAAGTAGGTGGTCTAGTTTCTTTTTCTTTTCTTTCTATTTTTTTTTTTTTTTTGCATGTAGCTGTCCAGTTTTCTCAGCACATTTATTTAAGAGACTGTCTTGACTCCATTGTATGCTCTTGCCTCCACTGTCAAATATTAATTGAGCATAATGGCTTAGGTCAATTTCTGGGTTCTCTGTTCCATTCAGTTGATCTGTATTCCTGTTCTTGTGCCAGTACCAGGCTGTTTTGAGGACAGTGGCTTTGTAATATAGTTTGATATCTGGTAATGTGATATCTCCAACTTTGTTCTTCTTTCTCAGGATTGCTGTGGCTATTTGCAGTCTTTTTTGGTTCCATATAAATTTTTGGAGAGTTTGTTCTAGATCTGTGAAATATGCGATTGGTATTTTAATAGGGATTGCATTGAATCTATAGATTGCTTTGGGTAGAATGGGTATTTTAATGATATTAATTCTACCAATCCATAAACATGGTACATTCTTCCACTTGTTTATATCTTCTTCTATCTCTTTTTTTCAATGTGCTGTATTTTTCTGAGTACAGGTCTTTTACCTCCTTGGTTAAATTTATTCCTAAGTATCTTAATTTTTTATTGCAATGATAAATGGGATTTTTTTTTTTAGTTTCTTTTTCTGAGAGTTCATTATTGGCATATAAAAATGCCATTGATTTCTGGATATTGATTTTATATCCTGCTATGTTGCCAATTCATTTATTAAACTAGTAGTTTATTGGTGGTCTATCATGTCATCTGTGATTAATGACAGTTTTATGTCCTCCTTATCAATTTGGATGCCTTTTATTTTTTCTTCTTGTCTGATCACCGTGACTAGGTTTTCCAATACTATGTTGAATAAGAATGCTGAAAGCGGACATCCTTGGCTTGTTCTTGTTCTTAGGGAAAATGGTTTTAGTTTTTTCTCATTGAGTATGATGATGGCTGTAGGTTTGTCATATAAAGCTTTTATTATGTTGATGTATGATCCCTCTGTTCCCACTTAGAGTTTTTTCAAAAAAGGCTGTTGGATTTTGTCAAATGCTTTTTCTGCATCAATTGATATGATCATGTGATTTTAGACTTCCAATTTGTTAATGTGATATATCACATTTATTGATTTTCAAACATTGTACTAGCCTTGCATCCCTGGAATAAATCCCACTTGGTCATGGTGTATGATCTTTTTAATGTATTTCTGGGTCCAATTTGCTAGTATTTTGTTGAGGATTTTAGCATCTGTGTTCATCAGGGATATTGCCATGTAATTCCCTTTCTTTGTAGTGTCTTTATCTGGTTTTGGAATTAGGCTAATGTTAGACTTGAAAAAAGAGCTTGGAAGTGTTCCTTCCTCTTGGATTTTTTGGAATAGTTTGAGGAGGCTAGGTGTTAGTTCTTTGAATGTTTGGTGAAACTCCCTTGTGAAGGTGTCTGGATCAGGGCTTTTATTTCCTCAGAGTGTTTTTTTACTGCTTCAATTTCATCAGTAGTTATTGGCCTATTCAGGTTTTCTGATTCTTCCTGATTGAGTTTTGGAAGATGGTATTTTTCTAGGAATTTGTTCATTTTGCCCAGGTTGTCCAGCTTGTTGGAATATGGTTGTTCATAGTTTTTTGTGGTTTTTTTTTACAATCCTTTGTGTTTCTGTGGGGTCAGCTATTCCTTCCCCTCTTTCTTTTCTGATTCTGTGTATTTGGGTCCTCTTTATTTGTTTCTTGATGAGTCTGGCTATATGTTCATCCATCTTGTTTATCTTTTCAAAGAATTAGTTCTTGGTTTTATTGACCTTTTTTATGTTTTTTTTTTTTGTTTTTTTTTTTAGTCTCTATGTCATTTATTTCCACTCTGATCTTTATTTCATCCCTTCTCCTTATCCTAGGCTTTTCTTATTTTATTTCTAAATCTTTAAGTTGCAGGGTTAGATAATTTATTAGAAGCTTTTCTTATTTTTTGAGGTTGGCCTGTAATGCTATGAACTTCTATCTCAGGACTGCTTTCATTATGTCTCATAGATTTAGGGTTATTGTGTGTTCATTTTCATTTGTTTCCAAAAAGTTTTTCATTTCTTTCTTGATCTCTTTGGTTACCCACTCATCTACACTAATAAAAGAGAAAGATGCAAATTGACCGTACCTTCGCAGTAAGTGGTGGGTGATAATGTTCCAAATCTGTGAAATCCCAGTGCTATCCCTTGCAGCCAGATACTGTTAGCAGTGCAGCTGGATGGGTGGGGGTTGGGTGAACTGATGGCTGTACAGTGCCTTTGTTGTTTTGTTTTCCCAGTAATGGTGACTGGCATTCATCAGTGGCCTCCCCTCTGTATTTCCATCCAATACTGGGATTAGCCTGTCACTCAGGGAAAAATGTTTCTCTTGTACCAGTTCTCAGGTTTGTAGATAATGTGCTTTGCAACCTGATACACTGATACAGCTCCTTTTAGGGCCTGCTTCTGTCTCTGGGGAGATGAGCAGAGGCAGGCTCTGGGAGTGTGAGGGGAGGTGGTCAGGTTCTGTTGCTTTGTTTTCTGTCTGGAATTGATAGATAACCGTGTCAGCATCTCTGTGCTTTGTCCCTGCCTAGGTTACTGGATTCAGCTGCATAATGTACTGGCCACTCCCACAGAAATACTCACTGTATCAACTCCCAGCTGAAGGGAGAGCCAGTGGCAACCTGATTCCTCCCCTCTCCGAGCTGTATGTTGCAGTGAGCTCCACGCTGGGAGCTCCAGGCTGCCTCCCTAGTATCATCTCAGCTCTTCTCCCTTCTCCTCTCCCTAGTTTGCTTCCACTTGCCCACCTGCAGATGTTTATTTTTTTACTTTTATTGAATTTATTGGGGTGACATTAGTTATTAAATGGTATGAGTTTCAAGTGTACAGTTTTATAATACATCCGCTGTACTTTGTGTTCACCACCCAAAGTCAGATCTCCTGTGCCCATTTATCATCACCTCTTTACCATCTGCTACCTGCTTATTACCCTTTCCTTCTGGTAATCAACAAACTTGTCTGTGTTTGTGATTTTTTTTTTTTACTTAATCCCTTCAGATATTTCAGTGTGATATGTTGTGTGTTGAGCATGGAATTCTTTGTTTAATTATAGCTGTTCAATTTGTTGAAACCTCAAGGCGCGAGCCCGTGGGGACCTCATATGCCACTATCCTTCTGACATCCAGTGGTGACTTTTTTTTAACTTTCGGGTAAACCCCTGCAGACTGACCTGCCATTTGTCATGATGTAGTAATTCAGGAAATTATTCAAGATTCTCCTTCTCCTTCTCCTTCTCCTTCTCCTTCTCCTTCTCCTTCTCCTTCTCCTTCTCCTTCTCCTTCTCCTTCTCCTTCTCCTTCTTCTTCTTCTTCTTCTTCTTCTTCCTCTTCCTCTTCCTCTTCCTCTTCCTCTTCCACTTCCACTTCCTCTTCCTCCTTTTTCCCTTCCCCTTCCCCTTGTTCTTCTCCTTCTCCTTCTTCTTCTTCTTTTTTTAAGAACAGGCTGCTCCTAGAGAGGTATACCATATTTTCTAGATGAGAATAATTATTAATGAATCCTAATTTAATTTATAAATATTATGCTATCATAGGCACAGTTCCAGTGGATTAATTTTGGGACAACATGACAAAGATGTCCCAAAATTAATCAGAAGGTGTGAGCAAGCAAAAATAGATAAGAATACTGAACAAGTTAATGAGAGAACTTGAACTGCCGGATATCAAAACATATTGTAAAGCCACAATCGTGTAAATAATATATTAGACCATGGGAATAGCCTAGATCGATGACACAGCAGAGGCAGTAAAAAAAGAATAAACATATTCATGAGAATTTATTTATGAACTAGAGGCCCAGCACGTGAAATAGTGCAAGACCCCAGACCCACCACACCATGAGACCCATCAATGCACCACCTGGCGACTGGTCGTTTGGTTGTTACAGCGTTATGGCCATTGGCCTTTTATAATATAGATCATTGGCAGAAAAGGATGGAATAGTTGATAAATGATTTGGGAACAAGGCTATGTGGGGAAAAGTAGAGTCTTATGCCATATACCAAAATACAATTTAGATTGATTAAAAAATAAAAATGTAAATAAATAAAAAGTTAAAAACCTAAAAGCAAATAAAAAGGTGCTATAAATTTTTATAAACATAATACTAAAAATCAGAAACTTAGAATCTTTTAGTTTTTGACCATTTAAATATTAAATCCTTGAAATAAACAAATAAACCTAAATTTTCTTTTTATAATTTTGGGTCTTAGATCTTTCAGAATATTTAAAAATGTAGAATAAGACTCTCCCAGGGTTCTCTTCAAACTTTAACTGGACTTGACAGAACAGTGGGAAGATAGGGAGAAAGAGAGGTGGGATGGGCAGGTAGCATGTTGGACAGTGGAGCAAGGCCTCATCTGGCTTGGGCTTGCTGCCTCCCTTGACAGTGCCATCTTATTATAAGGGGAGTTGAAATATAATAGAAGGGAAAAGAGCATGGAAAAGATTTGGCCGGGATACTGCATTTGAATGTGCTCCCAGGTAGTAGACCACTGATAGCTAATACATTAGAATTTCTAGGTAGATTCTTTCTCATGCATGTTTATCTCTCCAAATTGTTTGTTTTCTTTTGTTTTGCTTTTCCCAGATTCTGTTGGAAAGTAATACAGTTCCTAAGTAATGCTTTGTATACTATATTTCATTGGAAAGCTTTCCTGAAAGTTCTCATCAGAAAGAGAAGGCAAGCAGGAGTAATGTTTCTCAAAGAAAAAGGACACAAATATATTTAATGATTTCCTCCTTAATGTGTTTTTTGTTTTTGTTTTGTTTTGTTTTTGTTTTTGTTTTGGTGCTAGAGACAGAAATAGGTAGCAGTGGAATTGTTAGGTCAGAGGTTGCGTGTATTTGGACTTTTAATAGATGTTGCTAAACTGCCCTCAGTAGAGATGGTACCCACCTCTGGGCCCCCAATAATGTCAGAGAGTGTATTTCTTTCCCCACTTTGACTAGCACACTGTGGCACACATTTTGGTATCTTTCAGTCTGATAGAGCATCTGGGTGAAGTAATACTTTGCATTCAGTTATCATGACTAAGGTTGAGCATTGTTCAACCTGTTTAAGAGTCACCTGAATTTCCTATTCTGGGAATCCGAGAAACACCGTATAGATGAAATAGACTTTTAAGGTGAAGTCCAACTGCTCAGCCTACAAATGAGGAACCTGTTTGGCCATGGTCACTTGGCTAGTCTTTGACTGAAGCAGAACCAAACACACCAGGGCTCGTAGTTATAAAAGCTCTTCTGGCGACAATAAGGATTTGTAAAGGTCTCTGTGGCCATCTGGGGTTTGTTTCTAGAATTAGAAAGTCTGGAAATTACAGTGCAATGTCACAATGCCTTGACTCTAGTGACAAGTGTTTTTAGCCACCCTGAACTTCAGGCACCTCATCTGTAAAATGGAATTAATACTAGGTTTTTTGTTAAGGTCTCAAGGATTAGGGTTAATATATATAAAGTAGCTGACACCAGTAGACTCATCACTGTTATCACCTTCCTCATATTTGTGCTTTTTTTGTTTGTTTAAATTAAGACAGAACAGTTTTTATTTTTTTATTTTTATTGATTTTGCAGAGAGGAAGGGAAAGGGATAGAAAGTTAAAAACATCAATGAGAGAGAAACATTGACCCTACTGGGAATTGAGCCCACAACAAAAGTACATGCCCTTGACCAGAACCAGTTTGGCTCAATGCATAAAGCGTTGGCCCACAGATCACCCCCAACTGCCCTCCCCTGCAGGCCTGGTTGCCCCTAACTTCCCTTCCCTGCAGGGCTGGTCGCCCCTAACTGCCCTCCCCTGCTGGCCTGATCACCCACAACTACCCTCCTGCCAGCCATCTTGTGGCAGCCATCTTTGACCACATGGGGGCATTTTGTGTAAGGGTGTGAGGGTCAATTTGCATATTACCTCTTTATTATATAGGATAAGTCCTCTGGAACTCCGCTAGGAGGGGGAAAATGTGTGTATTTCTTACTGCCTTGCTTGTCCCCATAAAACATCCTATCTAATAAAGAGGGAATATGCTAATTAACCATCACTCCATCATAAAGATGGCTGCACCCACAGCTGAGGCCAAGTTCCCATAAGGAGCCTTAATGAGCAATCAGCAGGGACCTGAGGCTACGCCCTCCTCCAACCCCGTTGGGCTTGACAGGTGACCTGAGGCTGAGTCCCCCACCCGGGAGGGCTTGACAGGGGACCTCAGGCTGTGCCCCCACCCTGGCATCAGGCTGGGGACCTCAGGCTGCACACCCTGCCCCAGTGCCAGGCCAGGGGATCTGAGGCCACACCCTCTGTCCAGCGGGGCTTGATGGGGGACCTTAAAGTGCGCTTCCCATCCTGGTGTTGGGCTAGGGGACCACAGGCTGCTCCCCCTGCCCCAGCGCCAGGCCGGGGGACCTCAGACCACATCCCCTGCCTGGCGGGGCTTGACAGGGGACCTCAGGCCATGCCCCTCACCCAGCAGGGCTTGACAGGGGATCTCAGGCCATGTTCTCCACCTGGTGGAGCTTGATGGAGGACCTCAAGGTACACCCCCTGCCCCTGTCTGGGGTGGGGGACCTCAGGCCATGCCCCTGTCCTAGCGCCGGGCCAGGGGACCTGAGGCTATGCCCCCTGCCCGGCAGGGCTTGACAAGGGTGGGACTTGCCGGGTTTGGATCTGGCCCAAAGCAGGGGGGGGAGGGGCGGCTGGGTCTGGGTCTCATGCGATTTTGAGGTGCATGTGGGTGGGCGGGGACATGACTCTGTGTCCCATGGTGTGCCACAGACTTTGACAGGAGGAAGGTTTTCATATATATCTTACTAATTTTCTTTCATCTCTGACACTTCTATTATAGAGAAAGGGCAAATAGCAATATTAAATTATTTCCTCTAATTAATACCCTTTTAATGTGCACAAATTTTGTGCACCAGGTCACTAGTGGTTATATACAAAGCTATCCTCTCTGAGCACCAGCTTTTGGAAGTGCATCATTCTTTCAAATACACAGAAGTATGATATTCACAGCTATATTCCAGTGTAGGGGATGGACTTTGGGGATTAGAAATGGTCTTCTTTATAGAAACATCACTGGCATGATGTCCAGGGAAGTCAGCCACCACCAGCCTCAGAATCATACATTAGTCTAGGTATCCTTGCTGGAGGGCACAAGGTAGTAAAGGCATTTGGGGAGCATGTGGTCAACAGGACAGGAAATAGTAGAGAAGAAAGTGGGACTGGCCAAGTGGAGCATCTGCATGGAGTTTGGGGCAGGTGCTTCCAGGGTTATGAACCTCTACTTTTTTTTTTTTGTCTTCACAGCCACTGAAGAAGAGACCAAGATGAATGCAGAGGTGAGTTCTTTAAAAGTGCCAGTTTAAAGAATGCTTTTCTTGCAGTGTTCCTCATTTTTCCTTCACAGAGTGTCTTCTCGCCCTACAGAGCTTTCAGAAACATCAGCACAAACTTGAAAACATTTCCCCTCCAACATGGTTCTGGGTGATATGGGAAGAATTAGGCCCTTCTGCATCCTATTTTTTTTAAAATTGATTTTTAGAGATAGGAAGGGGGGAGAGCAAGAGAGTGAAACATTGATGTTAGAGAGAAACCTCAATCTGTTGCCTCCTACATGCATCCTGACTAAGAATCGAATTCACAACCTGGATATGTGCCTGGATATCGAACCCGCCATCTTTTGGTGTAGGGAATGGCACTTCAATCAACTGGGTACTTTGAGTCTTTTAAGGAACATGACTAATTCATCTAAATTGTTGAATTTCTAGCTATAAAGGTATTAATAATAGTCTCATATTATCCTTTCAATATTTGTTGATTCTTGGTAGTGTCCTTTTCCTCACTTTTGATATTTCTTCTGAGCTACCTGGAGAGATGATCTCAAAAAACAATAAATACAGAACAACCACCATTCAGACACCTACTCCACAAGGCCATTCTACTAGCTCCAGGAGACATAGCAGCTCTACCTAATACATAGAAACAGACACAGGGAAGCAGCCAAAATGAGGAGACAAAGAAACATGTCACAAATGAATGAAATGGAAACAAGCAAACTGGACACAGAGTTCAAAACCATGGTTATAAGGTTACTCAAGGATCTTCATGAGAACTTCAAGGGACTTAGTGAGACTTTCAAGGATCTCAGTGATAATGTCAAAGACATGAGAAAGGACCAGTCAGAAATTAAGCATACACTAACTGAAATAAAGAATAATTTACAGGGATTCAATAGTAGAGTAGAGGATTCCGAGAATCAAATCAATGATTTGAAATATGAGGAAGCAAAAAATATCTGATCAGAAGAGCAAAAAGAAAAATGAATAAAAAAATATGAAGATAGTGTAAGGAGCCTCTGGGACGACTTCAAGTGTATCAACATTCACATTATTGGGGTGCCAGAAAGAGAAGAGAGGGAGCAAGATATTGAAAACCTATTTAAAAAAATAATGACAGAAAACTTCCTCTACCTGGTAAAAGAAATAGACTTACAAGTCCACAAAGTGCAGAGAGTCCCAAACAAGAGGAACCCAAAAAGGCCTGCACCAAGGCACATCATAATTAAAATGCCAAGGGTTAAAGACAAAGAGAGAATCTTAAAAGCTGCAAGAGAAAAGTAGTTAGTTACCTACTTTTAGGGAGCTCCAATATGAATATCAGCTGATTTCACAACAGAAACTTTGCAGGCCAGAAGGGAGTGGCAAGAAATATTCAAAGTGATGAATAGCAAGGACCTACAACCAAGATTACTCTAGCCAGCAAAGCTCTCATTTAGATTGAAGGTCAGATAAAGAACTTCACATACAAGGAAAAGCTAAAGGAATTCACCACCACCAAACCAGTATGACATGAAATGTTGAAGGGCATTCTTGAAGAAAAAGAAGGAGGAAGATGAGGAGGGGAGGAGGAGGAATAAAATATAAATAGTAGGAACAATAAAATGGCAATAAATGCATATCCACAATTCAATTTAAAAATAAAGATAAATGAACAAGGAATCTAATAAACAAAATGAACTGGTGGATAAAGTAGAATCAGAGGCATGGAAACATGGAACAGACTGACAATCTCAGAGGGAAGGGGGAAGGGTGGCCTGGTAGAGATAAACTAAAGAACTTATATGCATTACCCATGGTCACAAACAATAGGGTGATGAAAGCCTGGGATGGGGGTGGGGGACCACGTGGAAGGGGGCCATGGTGTAAAAATGGGAGATATCTGTAATACTCTCAACAATAAAGGTTTAAAAAATAAAGGAAATGAGGAACCTGTCCTGGCTAGTGTTGCTCAGTGTTTAGAGCATTGGCCTACTCACCAAAGGGTCAAGTGTTCAATTCCTGGTCAAGGGCACATACCTGGGTTTCAGGTTCAATCCCGGCCCCTATCAGGGTACATACAGGAGGCAGCCAGTCAATGTGTCAACGTGTCTCACATCAATCTCTCTCTCTCTCTCTCTCTCTCTCTCTCTCTCTCTCTCTCCCCCTCCCCCCTCTTCTTCCCTCCATTCCACTCTTTAAAAATCAATGGAGAAAATATCCTCGGGTGAGGATTAACAACAACAAAAAAGAAATGAGCAACCTGTAGCATATATATATTCCAACTGTGCCTATTAAATAAATTGAGCTGTAGGTAAAAACCTTTCTTCAGAGAGAAATTGTGCTAGATTGAAAATGCAGGTTGCTATGATGTGAAATGCCTGTGACCAGACCTTTGTTAGGGAACTGCAGGGGGCTTCCAGGAGCTGAGGGCCTCTCCTACAATCATGAGGATCTGAATTCTGCTGGCAACCACACAAGCTTAGCAGAGATCCTTGAGCTGTGGATGAGAACATAACTTGGTCAGCCTTGTAAAATCTGAGCAGAAGACCCAGTTAAGCCATGTTCAGATTCCTGACCCACAGAGGGTGTGAGATAATAAATTTGGCAAAGGATCATAGATTGGTGTACTGGGCAGACTCCTTCCCCATCATTGATAGCCGAAAGACATTGTCAGAAGACAAGATGAGCATCAAATGGTTTATTATTTTTGTATTCAGTGAATTCCAAGTTCCCTTCACACACAGCACCAATAGAGAAAGTCATTCAACATTGGCATCCAGCAGCAATTCTAGTTCGAATGATTCAAAATCACCCACTCCATCATCTAGTCAAGAAACATTGTCTAGAACTATCAGTTCTTCCTCAGAAGGATTGAGGCAACATAGCCTTCTACATAAAAACCATGCCCTGTAGGCTAATCAGTTCCCACATTCAATGCAAAGAAATGTAGACAACTAGTTTCTTGGGCAAGCTCTTCTAGCTAGATTCCTAGTGTAGCTAGCTTTCAACCCAATGCAGATGCTGTGGTGGCTAATTCTTATTATGCTCTATTGTGTGCAATTTCAAGCCACAGTTTAAGCTCGGGCAACAACAAATGCCAGCCCAGCCCACCCTATTGCTTCACAGTTTCTGAAGCTGGCACATGTCCCTGGAGAATAATACCCACCAGCTCCAAACCTAGTAGCTCAAGAAAATTAACATGCACGAACGTCAGTGTTCAAATGAATGCACAGGGAGGTCCAATGTTAAGTGAAGATGTCAGTTGAGACTTGCTAGACTGGATGTACATTCCCAGGAGATGCAGTTCTCTTTAGCAGTGAATATTATTTTTCTTCTGTAGTCAGCTCATTATGGTAACGGAAGATGTACTGGTTTACATACAGCAAATTGGATGATTTTCTGTTAGGAAAGAAGGTGGTCAGCAGCAGGCTCCTTAGAATAATGCCAAAGTTAACAATAATGGGAAACTGTCTAAAACTTGGAGAAATGTGTCATTTTATGAGTGATGGGATTGACAATGAGAGTAGGAAGGTGTAGGTGAAGATGCCAGTGCAAATCAAAGACCTGGATTGTTGGCTTCAAAGTGGTTTTTTTATCACTGCCTTCTTTTTCAATCACAGTTTATATTCAACATTATTTTGTATTAGCTTCAAGTATACAGCATAGCAGTTAGACAGTTGTATACTTTACAAAGTGTCCCCCCAAGTACCCACCTGGCACCATATATAGTTATTGCAATATTAGAGGCCTGGTGCACGAATTCATGCACCAGTGGGGTCCCTTGGCCTGGCCTGCGGGATCAGGCTGAAACCGGTTCTCCAACATCCCCCGAGGGGTCCTGAATTGCGAGAGGGTCCTGAATTGCGAGAGGGCCAGGCTGAGGGACCCTACTGGTGCACGATGGGGGCCGGGGAGGGATGTGGGAGGTTGGCCAGCCAGGGAGGGGCCACAGGAGGGCTCCAGGGTGTGTCTCGCTCAGTCCTGATCGGCTGGACCCCAGCAGCAAGCTAACCTACTAATCAGGGCATCTGCCCCTGGTGGTCAGTGCACGTCATAGTGACTGGTCAACTGGTCGACTGTCTTCCCCCTGGTGGTCAGTGCGTGTCATAGCGAGTGGTTGAGCGGCCTTAGCATATCATTAACATATTACGCTTTGATTGGTTGAATGGACAACTGGATGACCAGACACTTAGCATATTAGGCTTTTATTATATAGGATTTGGATTACACATGTAAGTGCAATCATATAGAATTTGTCTTTCTCTGACTTGTTTCACTTAGCATAATACCCTCTAGGTCCATTCATGCTGTTGCAAATAAGATTTCATTCTTTTTTATAGCCTAGCAGTATTCCATCATGTATATGTACCACAACTTTTTTATTCACTCATCTATTAATGGGCACAGGTTTTCATATCATGACTATTTCAAATAATGCTTCGATGGGTTGCTTTCATATCATGACTATTTCAAATAATGCTTCAATGAAAATGGGGTTGCATATATTCTTTTGAATTAGTGTTTTGGGTTTCTTTGGATATATACCGGGAAGTGGAATTACCATGTTATAATGCAATTCCATTTTGAAATTTTTGAGGAATTGCTACATGGTTTTCCATAGTGGTTGCACCAATCTGCATTTGCACCAACAGTGCAATAGGGTTTTCTTTTCTTTATATCGCCACCAACACTTGTTGCTTGTTGATTTATTGATGATAGCCCTTCTGACAGGTATGAGATGGTATCTCATTGTGGTTTTGATTTAAATTTCTCTGATGATAGTGATGTTGAACATCTTTTCATATGCCTATTGGCTAGCGGTATGTTCTCTTTGGAGAAGTATCTATTCAGGTTTTCTGCCCATTTTTCAATTGGATTGTTTGTTGTTTTTTTTGGTGTTGAGTTGTATCAGTTCTCTATATTTTTTGGATACTAACCCCTTGATGGAGCTGTTGTTTGCAACTATCTTTTTCCATTCGGTTGGTTGTCTTTTTGTTTTAATATAGTCTCATTCATTTATTTAGTTTAATATAGTCCCATTCATTTATTTTTGCTTTACTTTACTTTCTTTTGGGGTCAAATTCATAAAATCCTCTCTAAGACCAAGGTCCATAACTTTAGTTTTCTTCTATGGAATTTATTTTTTCAGGTCTTAAATTTAAGTCTTTGATCCATTTTGAGTTAATTTTGTAAATGGGGACAAACAGTATTCTAGTTTCATTATTTGCATGTTGCTTTCCAATTTTTCCAGCACCACATATTGAACAGGCTTTTTTTTCCCAATGTATTATTTTTTTACTCCTTTGTCGAAAGTTATTTGCCCATATGTATGTTAGTTTGTTTCTAGGCTCTCAATTCTGTTCCATTGTTCCGTGTGTCTGTTTTTCTGCCAGTACTATGCTGTTTTGATTATTGTCACTTCGTAGTATAATTTGAAGTCAAGGAATTTGATACCTTCAGCTTTGCTCTTTTTTCTCAGGATTTCTTTGTCTATTTGGGGTCTTTTGTAGTTCTATACAAATCTGATAATTTTTTTACCTACTTCTTTTAAAAATGCCACTAGGTTTTTATGAAGATTGTATTAGCTTTGTATATTGCATTGGGTAATGAAAGGTTAAAGTCAGTGGTGTGCAGGCAAGGCTAAATAGCCATCTCAGACAGTGATTAAAGAAAATTTAAATTTATTTAAATAAAAGGGAATGGGGGATGGAGATATCCAAAGGGAAGGGTTACACAGTACTGAGCCAAAGGGTATTGGGTCCATGATGGCAGCAAAAATATCCTTAGGGCAGTGAAACAAGGAAGGGCATAGAAGAAGCAACAGGAGAGCCTAGGCTGGGCTGCTTTGGCTCACTGAGAAGTCAGAGAAAAGGGGGCCTTGGAGACAGGTTCAGGGGGTTAGCCCGGAACAAGCTGCAGCTGCCCATTGCTCCCTGGTTTCAAGTCTCACGGGGTCTCTTAGAGGTTAGGGGACACATGCCTGTGGGGGGAGGAGAAGGAGAAGGAAATGACATTGGCGGGCTCCTTGGAGGGAGAGCAGGCACTGGGTCCTTTGTCCTGAACACGTATTTATCTCTTTCTTGCAGGTGGAAATCTTAGGGGAGCTCTCAGGGGAGGGTCTTAATAGAATATTCATCAGCTTTCCAGGATGTTCTTTCAGGGTCCTGGTCTCCTCTGGTTGGTTGGTGCCAGAGCATAGGGTCATTAGTTAATGTAGCTGGCTGGTCCTGAGGCAGCCACATCACTTGTCTGGTCTTGCTGCTTTTCTGGACCTGGGGTTGAAATACAACTGAGACCTATCTTTAGGAAGGAAAATGTCAGGGTGTCTAAACCACCTGACCAGTGATATGAAAGATAAGGGTCCAAACCGCATGACCCCGTGATATGCTAGGAGAGGATAGGCTACCGTGAGGGCAAGGTTCTTGTTTTCCCAGTTTTGCCCCTGGTTAGCATCCGGGGCTTTCTGCCCTGGGGAGTTTCTGTACTGTCCCATCATCCTTACTCTACTTATGTCTGTCTAACAGGTAATATGCCATGTTAACTTTGTTGATTCTTCTAATTCAGAACACAGAATATCTTTACATTTATTTGTGTCTTTTTCAATCTCTTTTAATAATACTTTGTAGTTTTCAGTGTAGGTCCTTCACATCTTTTGTTAAGTTTATTCGTAGGTATTTTATTCTTTTTGTTGCAATCGCAAAAGGAATTGTTTTTTCCATTTATTTTTCTGAAATGTCATTGTTAGTATATAGGAATGAAATAGAATTTTGTACATTGCTTTTGTATTCTGCAACTCTACTGTTTATTGTTTCTAATAGTTTTGAGGTAGAGTTTTTAGTATTTTCTATATAAAAAATCAAGTCATCTGCAAAAACTTACAATTTTATTTCTTCGTTCCTAATTTGGATGCCTATTTATTTATCTCTTTTGTCTGGTTGCACTGGCTAAGACTTACAGTACTACGCTGAATAACAGTGGTGAGAGTGGACATATTTTTTCCTCATCTCAGAGGAAAATCTCTCAGTTTTTCACCAATGAGGTATCGCTTCACACCTGCTAGAATGGCCACCATCAATAAATAAATAAACAAGTGTTGGTGAGGATATGGAGAAAAGTTAACCTTAGTACACTTCTGGTGGGAATGCCGACTGTGCAGCCACTGTGGGAAACAGTATGGAGTTTCATCAAAAAGTTAAAAATGGAACTGCCAGTGATTCCACTTCTGGGACTATAACCTAAGAATCCAGAAACAGCAATCAAAAAGAATATATGCACCCCTGTGTTTATAGCAGTATTATTTACAGTTATTAAGATATGTAAACATGCCGAAACCGGTTTGGCTCAGTGGATAGAACTGCGGACTGAAAGGTCCCCCGGTCAAATGTACCTTGGTTGTGGGCACATCCCCAGTGGGGGGTGTGCAAGAGGCAGCTGGTCGATGTTTCTCTCTCATCGATGTTTCTAAGATGGATAAAAAATCAATAAAATTTAAAAAAAAAAAAAAAAAAAAACAAACCTGTAGTACATTCACACAATGGAATACTATGGGGCTGTAAAATAGGAGTTCTTAAATTTTGCAAAAGCATGGAGGGACCTGGAGATTATTATGCTAAGTGACATAAGCCAATCAGAGAAAGACAAATACCACATGATCTCACTTATATGTGAAATCTAATGAACAAAAAAACTGATGAACATGGATGCATGGAACAGAATGACAGATCTCAGAGATGGAGTGGCGGGGGGTGGAGGGGATGGGAAGAGATTAGCCAAAGAACAGATAATGCATATATGCATAACCCATGGACACAGACAATAGTGGGGGCAGGTCTGGAGGGGGCGGGTAGTGTGGAGGAAGAGAAAAGGGGCAAAACGGGGGACATCTATAATACTGTCAACAATTTTTAAAAAGATGCAAGATTCCAGAGGGTGGGTGAGCCAGATTCTTGAGGGTCGGGTAATGCTTTATCCCATGCTGATGGCGCTGGGAGGTGATTGCTCCTTGCAAGAAAAATGGCTGCTGTGGTACGAGGAGATGGCCGAGCTCAGGGATCCTTGCAGCCACTCTGCCATGTCTCTTCCCAAAGCCATTCTTCCCAGTCTCTCCTCAGGTGATTTCAGTCCACATCACCCTCTCTCTGCTGGAGCCCCGGGTGAGTGGCTGGCAATAGTTTTGTTCATTGGCCCTTTACAAGGGTCACTTTGTCTCCAGCAGGCCCACCTCTCCTTGGCGGACTGGAACCCCTCAGCCTTTCACAGCTAGATGCTACGTGGGAACTGTTCCCTACGAGGCTGGTGATCCAGGCTGGGGTGTGGTCTGGGATCTAGGTTTCAGGCCTCACAGGTTAACCTCCTGCAGTTGAGATATCCCTTCCCTAACCTTGGCCTGTCTCCCGTGGGATGGGGCCAGTTTCTTACTCATCTAGCCCTTCCTAACAGTCTTGAGGTGGCTTCTTCTGCCAATCTTTGGCAGTCAGGTAGTCTTTAGTTGGTGATTCAGGGTGATTGTTCCTTAATTTAGTTGTGATTTCCCTTCTGTTCTGGGAGCAAGCAAGGTCCACCTACTCCACTGCCATTTTGAATCCTGCCCATTTTTCAGTTGGATTGTTTGTCTTCTTGGTGTTAAGTTGTATGAGTTCCTTATATATTTTGAAAATTAACCCCTTATCAAATGTATTATTGGTAAATATGCTCTCCCTTGGGTTCCCTTTTCATTTTATTGATGGTTCCTTTTGATGGTTCATTTTATTGATGGTTCCTATTTGGTTCCTATTTGATGGTTCATTTTATTGATGGTTCCTTTTGATGGTTCATTTTATTGATGGTTCCTATTGATGGTTCATTTTATTGATGGTTCCTTTTCATTTTATTGATGGTTCCTCTCCCTTGGGTTCCCTTTTCATTTTATTGATGGTTCCTTTTGCTGTGCAGAAGCTTTTGATTTTTTTTAAATTTATTTGTTGTTGTTGACACTATTACACATGTCTCCCATTTTTGCCCCCCTTTGCTCAATTCTGCCCAGCCCCCAACCCCCAGTCCCCAGTACCATTTGTTTAATTTTTCCTTGTTTCCATTGCCCTAACAGATATACTGGCAAAAATATTGATATGAGAGATGTCTGAGATTTCACGACCTATGTTTTCTTCTAGGATTTTTATGGTTTCCCAACTTTTATCCATTTTGAGTTTATTCTTGTATATGGTATAATTTGATGGCATAGTTTCATTTTCTTGCATGCACCTGTTCAAATTTCCCAATACTATTTATTGAAGAGACTGTCTTTACTTCATTGTATGCTCTTGGCTTCTTTATCAAATATTAATTGTCCAAAGCAGCATGAGTATATTTCTGGGCTCTCTGTTCTTTCCATTGACCTATATACTTGTTCTTATACCAGTACCAGGCTGTTTTGATTACAGTGTTCTGTAGTATAGTTTAATATCAGGTCTTTTGATTTCTCCAACTTCGTTTTTTCTCAAGATGGTTGCAGATCTTTTGGGGTCTTCCATACACATTTTTTGAATATTTGACCTAGACCTGTGAAATATGCCATTGGTAGTTTAATAGGAATTGCGTTGAACTCTGGACTGTTTTTAAACCCCACCTTGGTTTCTTGTGTTTTAGCCTGAGAAGAAGTTTGGCGTGGTGGTGGTGGGCGTAGGCAGAGCCGGCTCTGTGCGGATGAGAGACTTGCGGAGCCCACATGCTTCCTCAGCGTTCCTGAACCTGATTGGCTTTGTGTCCAGGTGGCTCACACTTGCTTTTCACCTTGTAATCCATGGGGAGCCCAGTGGGATGGAGAAGGCCTTGGGATACGGAGATTCTCCTGACCTAGGAGAGAGAATCAGCTCCACAGTTATTCCAGAAAACTTTTCTCAGCGTTTAGTCCCACAAGATCTCAAGTTCAGATAGGTCTGGGAACTGAAGCATGCTGGGATGAGCAGTGAACCAGCCTAGAAGGGACTACAAAGGCATAAGAGGGAAGATGAGCACAGGGCCGGTAGTCACCCAACAGGCACAGGGAACACAGGGCTGGCATGGAAGAAGGCTTTAGGTTGCAGCAGTTAATCATTACATCACTTACCCATGCGGTAGCCCTGAGCTTTATGAGCCTTACCGACCATTTGACATAGATACCATTACCATGATCAACCCCACTTTAGAGAAACTGAGCCACCTTTTGAAAGGTTGGGTCATTTGCCTGAGGTCACACAGCTGGAAAGTCCAAGAACTGGATTTGAATGTAGGTCTATTTGATTCCAAGGTCCATCTTTAAATACCATGTGTTCTCTTTTCCTTTGATAATTTTGAGCCCCACTTTTGGGAGGCTTCGTTTCTGTCGTGTAACCAACCAAAATCAAACTTATCACCATTTTTATTATTTATTGCCCCATGTTCAGCTCTTTTCTCCACACCTCACTGCTTCTCACACACATACTGCTCACCAAACTAATGCTATGTGATATCATTTATCCATATTAATTGTGAACTATCTGCAGGCATTGTGTTGGCTGAGGAAATATGGTGGTGAGTAAGGTAGGCATGTCTCTCCTTTCTAGTGGTTTAGAGAAATCAAATAAATACATTTAGAAAGCATAATTAACTATTTGATAGTCCATGCAGATTCTTTTATTTATTTGTTTGTTTATTTAAATATATATTTTTATTGATTTTAGACAGGAAGGGAGAGGGGGAGAGAGAGATAGAAACATCAATGATGAGAGACAATTACTGATTGGCTGCCTCCTGCACACTCCCTACTGGGGATCGAGCCCGCAACCTGGGCATGTGCCCTTGGCTGGAATTGAACCCAGCACCTTTCAGTCTGCAGGCCAATGCTCTATCCCCTGAGCCAAACCAGCGAGGGCCATGTATAGTCTTTTAATATTTTAATTTATGGGTCCTACTTTCTTCCAGTTTGCTTGTCTCAAAATTTGGCTGTTCCTTTAAATATTTAAAGTGGACTTTGGGTCACTAGGGTGACTCAGAAGTGCTGGGAATCTGCCCATGGTCAAGCCTCCCCTCCCAGTAAAATTCTAAGGGAGCTGCATACAAATGGGAGATCATTAGCCATACTATAACTCCCGCTGTGCCCCTGCTTGAAGCTCTCATTTGCATGAGGAAGTGAAGCTTCTCCTTTTTGCTTAAGCCCTCGTCCTCTGCCAACCGGCTGCCAAGGCTGAAGCAGCGGGAATTCCTAAAGTACTCAATCTGTGTGGGAAGTAGGCCAGCTCATACCTGCTGCTTTACTGCACCCTTGCCATTGTCACACTTTTGCCCTGCTCACATACCCTGTTCCTCACGGTCTATCTGCTAAGTCCTACCTTCTCCCCAGAGAGCTTTTCTGAAACCCTAAACTTGATGTTTCCTGCCCTCCTTGAGTCTCCCACATGTACTCCAGCACATTTCTCATGTTAGTCTTGTGTTGTTGTTATTTATGTGTATGTGTGACTTACTCTCTCTACAAGACTGTGAGCTCAATAGAAGCTGAGGACTTTTAGTTTATTCTTTATGATCCTCCCCATGGTGCCTAGCACACAGTAGACAAACAATAAGTATTGGTCAAATTGAGCAGTGTAGATTGGGTAGGACGAAACCTGCCATAATCTCTTTTGGCAGCCAAAACTTGCCCAAATGCCCTCTGCCTGCTGCAGCTTAAGTGGAGCTCTGCGATGGATGGGAGCCTTCTGCTGGCCGCCCCTCTCCTCTGTTACATCCTTCATCAGAGGACTGCTCTATTGCTCCAGCCTCTGCACGAGGTTACCATGCAGAATGCCAAAGTCCTCAGATCTTCTAAGTAAGGAGTTTCTTCTTACCCTGTAAGAGTCAAAAGGCTTAGGGTTCCTGTCCTGCTTCTGCTACTCATTAGCCATGGCAACTACTGCCCCTCTGGGCTTTGTCAGCTCACCTGCAAAGGAGGCAGTGACCCTGCCTTCCATTGACCATCACAAGGCCACTGATGGTTGTGAAGGAGCTTGAAGCCACACAGCAATTTGCACCTCTGAGGTGTTGGTATATTGGATTTGAGTTAGGTTTCGTAGCCATAGTGTTTGGCCAGGTACTTGGAGCTGGCAGTGACCATAGGGATTATTCTTCTTGAGGAAAACGACCAATTCTTTTTTATTTTAGATATTAAGTGATTCAAAGACTTCCACATCACACTGGTTGTTAGCAGTAGTATCAGCACTCAATGCCCGGTCCCCTGACTTCAAAACTGAGGCTGTTTTCACTCCATCACGGAAAATGCCCTGAAGTGGGGGGAGGAAGTTAATTTTTTCACTTCCTAAAGATGATCATCAAGACATTTTTGGGAGGAGGGAGAAAGATGATGCTCATTTATTCTAAGTCTGTCTACTTTCAAGTTCCATTTCTGTTATTTTCAAACAGACGCGAGCTCAAGTGCATTGATGAAGTCCAGCAGATTTCTTTGGAAGATGCTCTTTCTAGCCAAGAGGTTGATGTTGCTTATATCTGCAGTGAAAACACCAGCCATGAGGACTACATCAGGTGGGTTTCATTGCAGGCAGTCCTTGCCTTGCACGGTAGTGCAGGACTATAAAAATGGCTGGGCAAGCTGAAGTCTCACAAATGGGTCTTAAAAGTCAATGGGGAAAATTACAATGGATCCATCACCTTTAAAAATTGTTGTTTGGGGGGATGAGTTGGGTGGAGAAGAGCAAAGAGAGGAGAATGGGGGATATTTGTAATAATGTCAACAATAAAAAGATGGTCAAAACTTTCCTATTGGTTATAAATGTATAAGGAAATGAAAAATATAGTAAAGTTAATACTTCTTTAGTATACTATAATTTAGAACATTAGAAATATTAAGAATGAAAGTTTTTTATTTCTTTGTAAAAAATTTATTGAGAGTAGTTTGAACACTGTTTGCCTTTTTCTCGTCATATAACTTAGGATATAGAGCCAGCATCTTTTCCATGCCTTGGTGAATTGTCATTGTTTTTTCTAAGTTTGGATAAGCTTCAGACATTTTATCCTTTGCACTTTCAACATGTGAAATATCTCTGAGAGCTCCTTTACTATGAAGTGGTTCTGCCATGAGATAAGTAAGGAAGTAGTGGTGGCATCAGAGAGGGGAGATGACTGTTTACAAAGCAAGAGAATCGAGGTGTCCCCTGCCCCGCCTTTGAGTGAAAAGCATAGAACAGCGGTTCTCAACCTGTGGGTCGCGACCCCTTTGGGGGTTGAACAACCCTTTCACAGGGGTTGCCTAAGACATCCTGCATATCAGATATTTACATTATGATTCATAACAGTAGCAAAATTACAGTTATGAAGTAGCAACGAAAGTAATTTTATGGTTGGGGGTCACCACAACATGAGGAACTGTATTAAAGGGTTGGGGCATTAGGAAGGTTGAGAACCACTGGCCTAGAGCTCTTCAGGCATTCTGTGGGATTGAGCCTGGAAGATGGAGCCCAGGTAGGACCTAGCCAGCTGTCTCTCTGAATCTCAGCTTCCCTTCTAGGTCCTTATGTTAAACTGCATTGCTGTTCCCAGGAGCAAGGTGCTCCCTCTTTATCAGCCGATTGTTGTGTGGACAGAGTGTGTTTAGGAAAACCTTCCTTTGGTTTTCCTTAACCTTTTTTTGGGACCAGCGTGGTGTTTTCGTAAAAAAAAAAAAAAAGAAAGAAAGTGAGCATATAATTATATGCTTATACAGTTGACCTTTGAACAACACAGGTTTAAAATGCACAGGTCCACTGACATGAAGATATTTTTCAATAAATACATTTAAATTTTTTTTGGAGATTTGAGATAATTTGAAAAAATTTGTAGATAAGCTATGTAGCCTAGAAAATATCAAAAACTTCAATAAAAAGGTAGGTATGTCATGAACGCATAAAATATATACAGATGGTAGTCTATTTTATCATTTACTACCATAAAATATACACAAATCCTATATAATAAAGAGCTGATATGCTAATTAGACCAAACAGCGGAACGACTGTCCAGACGATGTTCCGGGCAAAGCCAGGGCTGCGAGGGCCGGCCGAGGCTGCGAGGGGCTGCAAGGGCCAAGCCCCTTGCATGAATTTCATGCATCGGGCCTCTAGTCTATTATAAAAAGCCAAAATTTATCCAAACTCATTCACACAAGCACAATTGTAAATGGTACCATTCACAGTTTAGAGAAATGTAGACAAATGTAAAGATGAAGTACTAAATCATAACTGTATAAAATTAACTGTAGTACATACTAGATTACTATAATAATTTTGTAGCCACCTCCTGTTGTTTTTACAATGAGCTTAAGTATTTCACGTATCCACTTAGAATGCCACATGACACTGATCATCGCAAGCTGAGCTATTCGTCTCTCTGGCAAATTGCCTGTCACAGTAAAAAGTGATGCCTTGCAGTTTTTGTGTATTTTTCGTTGTGTTTAGTATGATTCTGCAAACCTTGACTGAGACCATGGGATCCATAGGAAATGCCGCTAGTGATGCTGGAGGTGCTCCCAAGAAGCTGAGGAAAGATATGACATTACAGGACAAAGTTGAATTGCTTGATATGTACCTCAGATTGAAGTCTGCAGCTGCAGTTGTCCGCCATGTCAAGATAAATGAGTCCAGTATAAAGAAAAGAAAAGAGAATTGTGAAGCTACTGCACAGACACAAACACCTTGCACTTTTTTATGAAATACCTTTTTACCTTGTATTGAAGGGACAGGATTCTTATAAGAAAGGACAGGGCCAACTGGAACTTTGGCCAACAGATCAAGAGCCCCTTCTGTTGAGGGTTGCAGCAATGGGGCCCTGGGAGGGAGGGAGTTTCACTCCTCCCCTTAGCTCTGTAGACATGCCTGACCGAGCCGGACGGGAGCCTCTGAGAGGGAAGCTTTCCAAATATCCCAGCTCTGAGAGAAGCTACCTTCTCTCCCCCCCCTCCCCCCCCATGAAACCCAGTCCAGCAGGACAGGGCCAGTGGGACTTGGAGGAGCAGATCAAGGCAGTCCTTCGCTGTAGGGGTGTCGGGAGTGAGCTCTTCAGCCAGCCACTTGACCCTCCTCGGTGAGGGAAATCGGAAAAACAGGCGTGTACAGGCAGGCAAAGGGGACATGATTTATTCCACACAAAAGCAGCCATCACAGGCTGGTCAGTGACAGCTGATATACATGCTCAGACAGGTCCAAACAAAGAAGGCACTTTTCTAAACAATAACATCAGCATTTTGCTTCAGAAAGGAGTGTCTGCTCAGTGTGAGGCTTGCAGCGACTTTGCACCTGCATAAAGTATCTAATCTTGAGCGCCCCTGATTAGCTCATTGTTAAAGCAGCCTTGAATCATCTGGTGTATACTTAGACAGGGCCCCACAAAGTGGCACTGGCCCTCAGGATGGGAGTGAGCTAAATGCCTCCCCCTAACTCTACAGTGAGCCACCAAAGCCCTTGGTGGGTGCCTTCAAAGGGGTTGTGCTGGAGGTCCCACATCTTAGCAGTGCCTCCTTCCCCCTGTGGGACTGAGCTCAGCAGGACGGTGTTTGTAGAATTAAGGCAGCTCTCAGTTGAGGGTAGTACAGGTCCACAGAAAGGGAGCAAGCTGCAGACGTCCCCTTAGCTCTGCAGTGATGCCACCAGAGACCCTGGCAAGGGAGTCTTCTGTTGGGGGTGGTGCCTGTCCAGCCTGCAGAAGCGGGGGAAGTTTGGCCCCTGTTCCAAAGTTGCACAGTTAAATGACCATCTGAGAGTCGGCCTATAGTTTCTCCAGAAAAAGAGTGCACCTCAGGTTCCTGTTGGGTGCAACTAACAGTTCTTTCTGCCAGACTCGAGCTTGGCAGGGTGGTGTCACCAGTATTTGGAGGATGGGGTTAGTGCACCCACTACCCCCCGCACCTGGCGCTGTAAGAATAGGAGTGTCCAACAGTGGAAGATGGCTCCTCAGGGCAATGTGGGATGTTACAGGACCAGGACCTCAGTGGTTAACCTTCCAGATATCTTTCCAGAGCCACACCAACTAGATCTTCTCTTTATGGCTTCCGTATGCCTGAGACTCCTTCCCTCAACTAGAACCTGGGTTAGTGCCCGAGAGCCCGCTCCTATGTTTTGGCCCTTTAGGAGAGCTGCTGGGGTTCTCTCTACTCTTTCCAGAAGACAGATTCCACACTGATTTTTGTTTCCAGATGCTATGCAGGCTCCTCTTCCTTGTCTTGGTGCTATAGTTTGGGGGTCTTGGTATAGGATTGAGACCCCAAGTCCTCAGAAACAACTTTTGCAGCTGAGGTATCACTCTGGCCACTCAGCTGCTGCCCCTGGGTGCAGGTGCCAGCCCTCTCCATGTATCTGTCCTTCTTTACCAGTCTCTGTGTAGCTTCTTCTATAAATTCTTGGATATAATACTCCTGTTCAGTTCTCTTTCAGTTGGTTCTTCAGGCCGATTGCTCCACAATTTAGCTGTAAATATGGGTTGGCGTTGTGTGTAGAGGTGTGTGTAGCTACCACCTATTCCATGGGCATCTTGGATCCTCTCCAGTTGGACCCTCTTCCTTTTGCTCCACAACCTCTCCAACCCAAGTTATTATCTGTTTTGTTGATAACAGGTGTGAGGTGCTATGTCATTGTAGATTTGATTTTCACTTCCCTAATAGCTAGTGAAGTTGAGCATCTTTTCATATATCTGTTTGCTATTTGTCTGTCTTCTTGGGAGAAGTGTCTAAAACTCTAGCTTGTTTAAAAAAAAAAATAGAGAGAGAGAGAGAGAGAGTATTACAGATGTCCCCCTTTTTCCCTCCATTGTCTCCCTCCACCTGGTTTCTGTCCCACCCCAGGCCTTTACCATCTTACTGTCTGTGTCTGTAGGTAAGATCTTTAGTTAACCTCTTCCCATCCCTTCTCCCCCTTCTCTCTGAGATTAATCAGTCTGTTTCATGTTTCCATGCCTCTGATTCTATTTTATTCACCAGTTTATTTTATTTATTAGATTTCTAGTTCATTTATTTTGATTTTTAGATTCTATTATTGATAGATATGTATTTATTTTCATTTTATTGTTCATATTTTTTATCCTTTTTCTTCTTCCGCTTCTCAAAGAATACCCTTCAACATTTCATGTAATACTGGTTTGATGGTGGTGAACTCCTTTAGCTTTTTTTTGTCTATGAATCTCTTTAACTAATCTTCAATTCTAAATGATAGCTTTGTTGGGTAGGGTAATCTTGGTTGTAGGTTCTTGTTATTCATCACTTGGAATATTTCTTGCCACTTCCTTCTAGCCTTCAAAGTTTATGTTGAGAAATCAGCTGACAGTTGTATGAGTGCTCCCTTGTAAATAACTAACTGCTTTCCTCTTGCTGCTTTTAAGATTCTCTCTTTGTCTTTAACTTTGGGCATTTTAATTATGATTAATCATGGTGTGGGCCTTTTATGGTTCCTCTTGTTTGGGACTCTCTGTGCTTCCTGGACTTGGAAGTCTATTTCTTTCACCAGATATGGGAAGTTTTCTGTCATTATTTTTTCAAATAGGTTTTCAATGTTTTGCTCTCTCTCTTCTTCTTCTGGCACCCCCATAATGCGAATGTTGGTACACTTGAAGTTGTCCCAGAGGCTCCTTATACTATCTTCATATTTTATTTGTTTTTCTTTCTGCTCTTCTGATTGGATGTTTTTTGCTTCCTCATATTCCAAATTGTTGACTTTATTCTCAGAAACCTCTACTCGATTGTTGAATCCATGTTAATTATTCTTTATTTCATTTAGTGTATGCTTAATTTCTGAATGGTCCTTTTTCATGTCTTTGACATTCTAACTGGGATCATTGAAAGTCTCACTAAATCCATTGAAGCTCTCATGAAGATCCTTGAGTAACCTTATAACCATGGTTTTGGACTCTGTATCCAGCAGTTTGCTTGCTTCCATTTCTTTCATTTGTGACATGTTTCTTTGTCTCTGCATTTTGGCTGCTTCTCTGTGTTTGTTTCTATGTATTAGGTAGAGCTGCTATTTCTCCTGGAATTGGAAGAGTGGCCTTGTGTAGTAGGTGTCCTGTAGGGCCCATTGGCTCAGCCTCCCCAGTCACCTGAGCTGGGCACTCTAGGTGTTCCCCTGTGTGGGTTGTATGCACATCCTTGTAGTTGAGCCTTGATTGCTATTGGCGTCACTGGGAGGAATTGACCTTCCAGCCAATATACTGTGAAGACCAGCTGCGACTACAGTGGGAGAGCTGCTGTGTAGGAAACACCCTTATGGAGCAAGACTTGCTTTAGCAGGGCTTTGGTGCTCACTGAGTCTGCCCCTTGAGTGTGTTGCTTGTGGAGTGCAGAGTTGTAATCTGGTATGGTCTGAAGCTGTCCACCAGGTGCACTTGCTCTAGGGCCTTCAGGGAGGCGCAAAGTCACCCAGCAGGAGCTACAGAGGGGTCTGTGGATGGCTTCTATTTGTATTGCATTTGGAAGTGCCTAGGCAAGTCCCAATTTTGAAGCAGGGCAGGTGCCAGGTCTTAAGCCTTCATTGATAGGTTTGGGGCATGCTAACACCAGCTGCATCTTGTTTTAGAGATTTTAGCAAAGCCTGAAGCCTGAACCAGGACAGGCCATTCATATGCAAAAGCTGCTGCAAACAGCTTGGATGGGGCAGGGTCTCAGGGAATCACCAGGGTGGAGCAAGCAGTGTGAGCCAGGCTGATGGACACTCGGATATGGCTGCCAGTCAGCCCTGCGACAGGGGATATCCCAGCACAGGAACAATGATCCTTGTGTGTACTCCCGTATGGGAGAAAGCTAACGCTGAGTTCCTGCCCTGATGCCAGACAATCCAGTTCTTCCCATATGTTCCTGGATCCCCCAGTGCTGCCTCTGAACCCTGGAGGGAGCCGGACTGTGTACATTAGTGTTTTGACCTTTTAAGAGGAACTTCCTGAGTCTCCAGCAGCCTCTGTATCACTCAGCCACGATCCCCACTGGTTTTTACAGCCCCAAATTATGGGGACTTCTCTTCCCAGATCTGGAACCCTGGGCTGGGGGGCTAGTGTGGGACTCCTCATGGGAAGCCTCTGCAGAGATGATCTCCCTCCTGATTAAAAAAACAGCAGACGTGGTTGGTGAACCAGCCTCTTCTGCACCTCCACCCCTTCACCAGTCTCAATGTGCTTTCTTTTTTACTTCTCTACTTGTAGGACTGCCATTCAGCTAGCTTTCAGGTGATTCTGAATGATGCTTGATCTGTATTTTAGTTTTAATTTTTATGTGGTTGTGGGAATTTCTTGGCAAGTCTTTGTTTGACTTGGCTCTCCATTCCTTTCTCCTTTATTCTTCTTCTGGTATGCTTATTATTGTTATACTAGAGGCTTGGTGCATGAAATACATGCACGGGGGGAGTGGGGTGTCCCTCAACCCAGCCTGCACCCTCTCCAATCTGGGACCCCTCAAGGGATGTCCAACTCCCCTCCCTCCACAGTGGGATCGGGCCTAAACGGGCAGTCGGACATCCCTCTCACAATCCAGGACTGCTGGCTCCCAACTGCTCGCCTGCCTGCCTTCCTGATTGCCCCTAGCTGCTTCTGCCTGCCAGCATGATCACCCCCTAACCACTCCCCTGTCAGCCTGATTGATGCCTAACTGCTACCCTGCCAGCCTGTTTACCCCTAACTGCCCTCCCCTGCAGGCCTGGTCACCCCTAACTGCCCTCCCCTGGACTGCCCTTCCCTGCAGGCCTGGTCACCCCCAACTTCCCTCCTCTGCCAGCCTGGTCACCCCTAACTTCCCTCCCCTGCAGGCAAACCAGCTGGCCCCCACCCATACACCAGGCCTCTATCCTATCTAATAAAAGAGTAATATGCAGATTGACCATCACTCCAACACACAAGATGGCTGCCCCCATGTGGTCAAAGATACTGCCCCCATGTGGACACAAGATGGCCACCACAAGATGGCCAGCAGGGCAGGGCAGTTGGGAGGGACCATGCCTGCAAGGGAGGGCAGTTGTGGACAATAAGGCCAGCAGGGGAGGGCAGTTGGGAAGGACCATGCCTGCAAGGTAGGGCAGTTGGGGGCATGGGGCAGCCTGGGCAAGGGGCCTGTGGTGGTTTGCAGGCTGGCCATGCCCCCCAGTGACCCAAGTGGAGGCCCTGGTATCTGAGATTTATTTATCTTCTACAATTGAAACTTTATAGCCTGGAGTGGAGCCAAGCCTCCTGCTTGCTCCATGGCGACAGCCATTTCTGTTGGGATTTATTTAGCTTCTATAATTGAAACTTTGTAGCCTTAAGCGAAGGCCAAGACAGGCCAGGGCTGCAGAAGCTTGGCTTCCTTCATCGCTGGGGGCAACCCTAGCCTCCTGCTCTTTCCAGCTCCGTGGCTGCTGCCATTTTTGTTGGGATTTATTTATCTTCTATAATTGAAACTTTGTAGCCTTGACTGGAGGCCTGGGCCTGCCAGGGTGTGCGGAAAGCTTGGCTTCCTCCATCGCCGGGGAAACCCAAGCCTCCCTCCTGCTCACTCCATGGCTGCAGCCATCTTGGTTGGGGTTAATTTACATATTCGCTCCTGATTGGCTGGTGGGCGTGGATTGTGGGTGTAGCAGAGTGATGGTTAATTTGCATATTACTCTTTTATTAGATAGGATTGCTCTTTCTGATGGAGTCAGATAGTTCTAGAGTGTTTTTTTTTCTTTTCTTTTTTCTCAAGTCTCTTCTCTCTGCATCATTTCTAGATTTCTACCTTTTATATCATTTACTAGAGGCCCGGTGCACGAAATTCGTGCATGGAGTGGGGTTGTCCCTCAGCCCAGCCTGTACCCTCTCCAATCTGGGACCCCTCGAGGGATGTCCGACTGCCCGTTTAGGCCCGATCCCAGTGGGCAGTCAGACATCCTTCTCACAATCCAGGACTTCTGGCTCCCAACTGCTTGCCTGCCTGCCTTCCTGATTGCCCCTAATCGCTTCTGCCTGCCAGCCTGATCACCCCCTAACCACTCTGCTGCCAGCCTGTTTGCCCCCAACTTCCCTCCTCTGCCGGCCTGGTTACCCCTAACTGCCCTCTCCTGCAGGGTTGGTCACCTCCAACTGCCCTCCCTTGCAGGCCTGGTCCTTCTCAACTGTCCTCCCTTGCAGGCCGGGTGCCTCCCAACTGCCCTCTCCTGCTGGCCATCTTGTGGTGGCCATCTTGTGTCCACATGGGGGCAGGATCTTTGACCACATGGGGGCAGCTATATTGTGTGTTGCAGTGATGAGCAATCTGCATATTACTCTTTTATTAGATAGGATAGAGGCCTGGTACAGGGGTGGGGGCCAGCTGGTTTGCCCTGAAGGGCGTCCCGGATCAGGTGGGGGTTCCCTTGGGGTGTGGGGCGGCCTGAGAGAGGGGCCTGTGGTGGTTTGCAGGTGGGCCATGCCCCCTGGCAACGCAAGCAGAGGCCCTGGTATCTGGAATTTATTTTCCTTCTACAATTGAAACTTTGTAGCCTGGAGCAGAGCCAAGCCTGGGGCTCCCTCCCAGGCCAGTAGCCATTTGTGTTGGGGTTATAATTGAAACTTTGTTGCCTTAAGCGGGTGGGCCCGGCCAGGGTGTGCGGAAAGCTTTGCTTCCCCTGTTGCCAGCGGCAACCCTGGCCTGCTCTCTCAAGCTCCATTCTGCCGCCATTTGTTTGAATTTGTTTACCTTCTATAATTGAAACATTGTAGCTTGAGTGGAGGCTTAGGCCTGGCAAGGACAGGCGGAAAGCTTGGCTTCCTCTGTTACCTAGGAAACCTTGCTCTCCGTGGCTGTAGCCATCTTGGTTTGGGTTAATTTGCATGCTCGCTCTGATTGGATGGTGGGCGTGGCTTATGGGTGTGGCTTGTGGGTGTGTCAGCAGTATGGTCAATTTGCATATTTGTCTATTATTAGATAGGATCTTTTCCTCCATTTGGTCTGCTCTATTTTCTATGCTTGTTTTTTGTTTTAAAGTTTTAATCTTTTTGGTAAAGTACTCATTTTGTTCATTGACTTGTTTTCTGAGCTCATTAAACTGCATATATATATATATATATATATATATATATATATATATATATGGCATCTCATTGAGGTTTTTCAGAAATGCAATATTGAGTTCTCTGTCCTTTAAATCACATATTTCCATGTCTTTCAGTTTGTTTTCTGGAAATTGTTCATTTTCTTTCCAAGCTGTCTTGCTACTTTGGTTATTGATGGCATTTGATGGATTTCTTCTCTGTCTATGCATCTGTGTATGAGTGGCCCTTGTCCAGTAGACTGATATGAAGAAGTCTTCCTATTATTTTCCAGTAGGTAGCACTAATTCACACGTTTTTTAGGTGTCTTGCACTTCTCTGGCTTTTCAGATCTCCATGGTGTGGTGGAGAATGGGATATGGGTGCCTCCCCAGTGATCCGATCATCCCAATCCCAGGCTACCAACCCTGTAGGGGAATACAGTGGGCAGTGGGTCTCCAAATCCATGACATCCCTGTGCTGTTTTTTCACAGCTGAACACTGCCACCTGGGTAACTGCAATGCATGGGGGTATGTTGTTCTGGGGTAATCCGTCTGCCTTTTAAGTTGCTTTGCCCTACTGGTAATGGCAACCTTGGACCTTTGTGGAGTCTCCCTTGTGCCCCTGATTCCAGGACCAGTCACAGAGCCCATACTCTGCTCGGGAAAAAAGTGATTCTGTAGTACTAGTTCTTGGGTTTGCAGATAATGTGCTCTACAACCCAACCCCAGGGTCGAAGGGAGGCAAGCTCTAGGAGTCTTCAGGGTGGCCATGCTCTGTGGTTTTGTTTCTCTTTCTGGATGCTGACAGCCAGTCAACCATGGCTGCATCTCTATGCTGTGTACCTGCTCAGGCATCTGGGCTCAGCCACAGCTCAGACTGCCCACTTCTGCAGCAATGCCCACCAAATTTCTTTGCCTCCCCACCGCCCCCCCCTCCCCCCAGGCTGAAAGGAGTGTCAGCCACAACCACATTTCTCCCCTTTCTGGGCTGAGCCCCAATGTGAGCTCCCCAGCTATAAGGCTATGTCTGTGGCTCGGCTCAGCATCTTTTCCTCCCTGGTTTGCTCCCATTTGCCCACCTTTAAATGTTTCAACACATGACCTCTCAGGTGTATTGGTGCATTGAACAGGGAATCTTTGGTTAAATTATAGCTGTTCAAATAGTTTAAACTTCAAAGGGTCATCTCTCATGCTGCCATTCTTCTGATGTCAGTCAACATTTTCTTTTCTCTAGCTATTGCATTGTAAGAATACATATAACATACAAAATATGTGGTAATAAACTATTTATATTGTTGATACAGCTTCCAGTCAAAAGTAGGCTAATAGTAGTTAAGTTTGGGGGGAGTCAAAGTTATATGCAGATTTTCAACTGTGTGGGAGATTGGTGCATTGTCCAAGGGTAAACTGTAAATGTTTATACCCTAGACTAGTGGTCAGCAAACTCATTAGTCAACAGAACCAAATATCAACAGTACAATGATTGAAATTTCTTTTGAGAGCCCAATTTTTTAAACTTAAACTTCTTCTAACACCACTTCTTCAAAATAGACTCGCCCAGGCCGTGGTATTTTGTGGAAGAGCCACACTCAAGGGGCCAAAAAGCCACATTTGGCTCGCGAGCTGCAGTTTGCCAACCATGGCCCTAGACTATCTAGAGAATAATGTCCAAATTTCTGAGCACAGCATTCTAAATCCTTCACAATCAGGCTCCCTGCTACTAGTATTACCTCATTTTCCTTTACTCCCTATAGCTCATGCTGAAATTCTTATCATGATCCAAATGAACAAACCCCACAAAATCCCCAAGCCCCTGCATATTCTGCATAAAGTGAAATATGCTCATTCCATTGCACCTGAAAAATGTTTACTCATAATTCAAGAGTCGGTTCAGTTGTTGTTAGTGAAATCTTTTTAGACGGCCTCAGAGAGAGCTAGCTGCTGTGGGTTTTGTTGTTTTCTCATGTGGTAACTGGCAATTTAGCTGTTAACGTGTCTTTATTTCTCGAAAATAACTGGTTAAATAGAACCTGGTTGAATATGTGAGCGGTTGAATAAACAAATTTTTTAAATTATCACATAATCAGAAAGTCATTCTCTTACAGCATAGTAGAAAATAATGTGAGGTACAGTTCATTACCCTTATCTTCTGGTTTTGATTCACCTGTATGGCACATTTGCACACCTAGACTTTTGTGCATTTATAACATTTTGTACTCTTTCATGCCAGGCATTTCAGTGCAACTTATTTGAAGTGTATTCTCTCTCTATCTCTTGTTTCCAAAGGCAGTTCCTTAATGCTGGCAAGCATGTCCTTGTGGAATACCCTATGACGCTATCTTGGACAGCAGCTCAGGACCTGTGGGAGCTGGCTGAACAGAAAGGTGATGTATGTTCTATCTGTCTAGAGCACAGTTGCTCTTACTGAGTTACCATCACTAAGAATTCTATGGCATCTTTATTCCTTTATAGTTTATCCCCATATCAGATATATTACTGATACAAAAGACTCCCAACACTCTCCACCTCACTATTGTAGGCATATTAAAAGGATATGTGGAGGGCCAATATGGCGGAGGGATGGGTGGGAATTTGCAAACTTTTTTTTGAGATTTGTTAGCTTCTTTTACTCTAATTAAAAATATGCATTAGTTTCCACCTATGGTAGTATCATGATATGATTTTAGTTTTATTCATATGATATTTATATTGCCAATGGAAAAATTCCCAGATCAGAGTAATTAATTGTTTTCTAGTCACATTATATAGTTTCTTTTTCCTTAAAGAAATACTATTTATAATATTATATGCTGGACTTCTTGCTAATTACAAAAAATAAAATTGCCCCTTTGTAATGAAGATCTCTGCTGTTCCCATCCTAACCAAATGACTGCTAATATGGATCATTCTGACATTGTGAGCCATTTAAATTAAACTTCCAGTTTTCAGGAAACATAGTGATAAAGGTGATAAAATCAAACAAACTAGAATGTGGAATACTCTGCAAGATAACAGGCTAAGTTTTTTCAAGAAGATAATATCCTGCATGTAGTGAGTATCTTCCAAAGCGTACAAGATGAAAAAGAAGAAAAAAGAGTAACTTTACGTGGGAGAAAATAGACAGAAACTGCCTAAGCCAGGTGGTCATGATATAGTGATAAGTCATGTTAATAGCATGTACTTGATATGATTTGATGAGAATGTTATTACTCTTTTTCTAAAACACGTTACCCCAGGCTAATTATAAGAAAAACATCAGAAAAATCCCAGTTGAGGGTCATTCTGCAAAATACCTGACCAGTATTCTTAAAAAATGTCAAGGTCATTAAAAACAAGGAAAGCTAGCCCAACTGGTGTGGCTCAGTGGTTGAGTGTTGACCTATGTACCAGGAGGTCATGGTTGAATTCCTGGTCAGGGCACATGCCCAGGTTGCGGGCTCGATCCCAGTAGGGAGCATGCAGGAGGCAGCTGATCAATGATTCTCTCTCATCATTTATATTTATATATATCTCTCTTCCTCTCCATTCCTCTATGAAATCAATGAAAATATTTTAAAAAACAAGTTCAATTTGTTTTTTTGTTTGTTTTTCTTGCCCAAGAAGATATATTATAAAAAATATTTCTATGAGAAATGTCTAAGATTTTACTGCCTAGGTTTTCTTCTAGCAGTTTTTCAAGTCTAACATTTAAGTCTTTAATATATTTTGAGCTTATGCTTGTGTATGGTGTAAGAAGTTTTTCTAGTTTAATTTTGTTGTACATATCTGTCCAATTTTCTCAAAGACATTTATCCTTTGAATGCCAATTTGGGGACTGTTAAAAACAAGGAGAGCCAGAGAGGGTGCATTACTGCAGACAGGCATAAGGGGGAGCAAGAGATTACAGGTTCTTGAAAACAGGGACAAATCTCTAATTTGGAAATTATACATATAATCCCAGAGTGATATATTCCCAAGAAAATTTTGGTAATTCCTCCTCCCCAGAATTTTTTTGCCTGGCTGAGTGGTGAAAGTCTAGTCCTTTACAAAACTAGTCTGTAAAGACTAGGAAATGTGCCTGTTTTGTCCAATATTCAAAACTCAACAAATAATCACAAGGAAAACAAAGAAAGAGGAAAACAGCCCAATGAAACATTTTCTGAAACTGACCCCAAGAAATGTAGACCAATGAATTATCTGAAAAATAATTTAAAATAACTCTGTAAAAGATACACAGTCAGCTAAGAGAGACCACAAACAAATAAACAAAAATCAGGAAAACTGTGCATGAGCAAAATGAAAATATATCAACAAAGAGATGTAAACTATAAAAAGCACCAAACAAATTCTGGAGCTGAAGAGCCAACAAGAAGGGTTCAACAACAGCCTTGATCAACCAAATGAAGAAAAGACCAAACTTGGTTGGGTCATTTGAAATTTGATTCATAAGGACAAAGAGAAAAAAACAATGAAGAACAGTGAAGAAATCTTAAGGAATTTATGGTATACCATCAAGCAGATCAATATATGTCACAAAGGGAAAAGGGCAGAGAGCTTATTTAATGAAATAATGGTTAAAAACTTGCAAAAATTTGACAAATGAAATGATATACAATTTCCAGAAACTTAGTGAACTCTAACTAGAATAAACCTTGAGTCTCACACCAAGACACAATATAATCACACCTTCAAAAGTCACAGATAGATGAGAGGAACCAAGATGGCGGCAAAGTTAAAGAACTAAACTGCCACCTCGCACAACAATTTTAAAAATACAACTAAAAGACAAAACGTCTACCACCCAGAACCACGGGAAAGCTGGCTGAGTGGTAGATTTACAACTAAGGAGAGAAAGGAGCACAAACACTGAAAAGCTGAGGTACAGAGGCACGCGAATCGGGCTGGTGGTGGGCGACTGGACACAAGGCTTTTCTTCAACCTGAAGGGAGACAAGCGCCCGATCGCTCTGAAATCCAGTTTCTGGGGACACGCGGAGGACCCAGACGCCTACGGGGAGAAGCTGGACTCTTGGCCATCGGGGCGGAAAGTGAGAATGACTTTTTGCAGAGGTGCGACCAGCAATCAGTGTTTACTGCACTGGAGTGTGGGACACAGGGACTTGGAAACGCGGAAAGGCAGAGATGGCTGACGGCAGCCATCGCCGTTTGCCACGCCCTAGCCCTAGTGACACCCTGAGACCCCACCCCGCCATGCCCTGAGACCCCGCCCCGCACTTCTACAAACCCACCCAGGCTCCACACAGTGGCTTTTGCATATAAATGGCCTGCTCTGTGGCAGCTTAACCAAATTAACTGCAGCTCCAGTCAGACTGCTCCAAAACCGCCCAAGCAAAGAGGAGAAAACTAGTTCTTGCTGTAGCTCCTGCTGGGGGGCCTCAGACAGTAGCTGACCTGCACCCCATTGGAGATCCAGAAACTAGGGTATCTAGTGGTCAGTGTGAGACGACACCAGATTTCAACCACTCTCATAAGGGACACATTCAAGAGGTAGACTCAGTGAGCACCAAAGCCCTACTGGAACAAGTCCTGCCCCATAAACGTGTCTCCAGCACAGCAATTCTTCCATTATAGACACAGCGGGTCCTCACAGCCAGTTGGCCTGGAGGTCAATTCCTCCCAGTGACACCAACAACAATCAAAACTTAACTACAACAAGGCTGTACACACAGGCCACAAAGGGGTGCGCCAAGAGTGTCCACCTCAGGTAACTGGGAGGCTGACCCATTGAACCAATTGGACAACTAGTATACAAAGCTACCCTACCAACTCAGGGAAGCAGCGAAAATGAGGAGGCAAGGAAACAGATCACAAACGAAAGAAATGGAGGAGAACAAACGAATGGACATAGAGTTCAAAACCACGGTTATAAGGTTTTTCAAGAATTTCATGGAAAAGGCCAATAAAGTTAATGAGACCCTCGAGGATCTGCAAAAGGACCAACTAGAAATTAAACATACACTGACTGAAATAAAAAATATTATACAGAGACCCAACAGCACACTAGAAGAACGCAAGAATCAAGTCAAAGATTTGGAATACAAAGAGGCAAAGGACACTCCTCCAGAGAAGCAAGAAGAGAAGAGAATTCAGAAAGTTGAAAATAGTGTAAGAAGCCTCTGGGACAACTTCAAGCGTACCAACATCAGAATTATGGTGGTACCAGAAGAAGAGAGAGAGCAAGATGCTGAAAACCTATTTGAAGAAATAATGACCAAAAACTTCCCCCACCTGATGAAAGAAATAGACTTACAAGTCCAGGAAGCACACAGAACCCCAAACAAAAGGAATCCAAAGAGGACCACACCAAGACACATCATAATTAAAATGCCAAGGGCAAATGACAAAGAGAGAATCTTACAAGCAGCAAGAGAAAAACAGTTAGTTACCTACAAGGGAGCACCCATACGATTGTCAGCTGATTTCTCAACAGAAACTATGCAGGCCAGACAGGAGTGGCAAGAAATATTCAAAGTGATGAATAGCAAGAACCTACAACCAAGACTACTCTACCCAGCAAAGTTATCATTCAGAATTGAAGGGCAGATAAAGAGCTTCCCAGATAAAGAAAAAGCTAAAGGAGTTCATCACCACCAAACCAGTATTATATGAAATGCTGAAAGGTATTCTTTAAAAAGAGGAAAAAGAAGAAAAAAGTAAAGATAGAAATTATGAACAACAAATACATATCTATCAACAAGTGAATCTAAAAGTCAAGCGAATTAAAAATCTGAGGAACAATAAACCAGTGAATATAATAGAATCAGGGGCATAGAATGGGAGTGGATTGATAATTATCAGGGGGGAAAGGGGTGTCTGTGTGGGGGGTGCGGGAAGAGTCTGGACAAAAATCATACACCTATGGATAAGGACAGCGGGGAGGAGGTAAAGACAGAGGGTGTTGGGAACCGGGTGGTTGGGAGATATGGTGGGAAAAAAGGAGAAACAATTGTAACCTGATCAATAAAGATTTATTTTTTAAAAAAAGCCACAGATAAGGGCAGACTCTTGAAAAAAACCAAGAGAAATGTGACTCATTATATACAAGAAAGCTCCTTTAAGATTATCAACAGAATTCTCAGCAAGAACGATGAAGGTCAGATGTATTCAAAGTATTGAAAGAAAAAAACTTTCCATACAAGAATACAGTATTGAGCAGAACTGTCCTTCAGAAATGAAAATAAAACTAAGGCTGAAACCAGTTTGGCTCAGTGGATATAGTGTCGGCCTGCGGACTGAAGGGTCCCAGGTTCGATTCCGGTCAAGGGCATGTACCTTGGTTGCGGGCACATCCCCAGTAGGGGGTGTGCAAGAGGCAGCTGATCGATGTTTCTAACTCTCTATCCCTCTCTCTTCCTCTCTGTAAAAAATCAATAAAATATATTTTTAAAAAAAAGAAAAGAAAAGAAAACTAAGACTTTCCCAGACAAATAAAAGCTGAGTGAATTAATCACCACTAGACCTACCCTAGAAGAATTGCTAAAGGAAGTTCCTTCAAATTAAAACAAAAGGATACTAGGCAGCAACAGGAAGGCATACAAAATTTTAAAAAGAACTCCCTGGTAAAGGTAAATGTAAAGACAAATATAGAAACCTGTATATTTGGAGAAACCTGTATAAGGGAGAAAGACTACAGAGGAATGGCAGCATGAGAAGTTGCCCTGGTCTTTCTTTTTGAAGTTACAATAATTTGAACAGTGATAATTAAACAAAGAATTTCCTGCTGAATACGAACACATCTGAGAGATTTGTGCATTGAAACATCTGAAAGTGGGTGAGTGGAAGCAAGTGGGGAACGAGGCGGGGGGAAGGGAGAAGGGTAGAAGAGCAGAGACCGGTACCACAGATGCAGCCCTATGGGTCTTGAAAGAGGGGAGAATCAGGTTGCCATCTGTATTTCCTGCAGCCCACAGGAGCAAAGAGATACAGTGAACGTTCCTGCCAGAGTGGTTGGCACTAAACCCAGCGACCGGGGCAGAAACGAAGCACAGAGATGCCGTTGTCTGGTGGCCCCTATTGTCAGGCAGAACAAGTCATGAAGCCTGGCCAGCTCCCTTCACCCTTCCAGAGGTAGCAGCGGCCCTAGAAGAAGCTACAGCTATGAGCACTGGGCTATAAAACACATTATCTGCAATCCCTAGGACTGGAGTTACAGGATTTCCCCCCCTAGATGGCAGGTACATGCTGCAGTTAATCCTAGTGATGGGTGGAGATACAGAGGTGAAGCAGCTGAGGTCTGGCAATTACTGTTACTGGGAGGACAAACCACAAGTGCAGCAGCTGACCTCTCCCAGCTTACCACACCTCACCCTTGTGATTTCACAGGCTTGTAACATCGTCGTCCACCCCATTCCCCAATAGGCGTGGTGCCTTAAGACCAAGGTGACCTGGTTACAGAAGAGACTAGGGGATACCGGACATTTTCAACCATTCTGCAGGGATCCCAGAAGCTAGAGCAGCACAAGAGAAACTAAAAAACTTGTGCTTCAGTCCACGTTCTGGAAAACAAGACATCTTATCAACCTACTCGAGAAGTGACACTAAAAAAAAAAGGAAAAGAAAGCAGATCTCATTCCTGTAGATGCCTAGATAAGAAGGAATCTATGACATACCATGAACAGCCAAGGTAATGAGGCAACTCAGAAAGAAAATGCAAATGTCTAGAAAATAAACTTAAAGACATAGAAATATGTGACTTAAATGACAGAGAAGTTAAGGTTGCAGTTCTGGAAAAACCCTCAATGAAATACAAGAAAACACAGGCAGTTTAATGAACTCAGAAATAAAATTAACAAATAAAAGCAGTACTTTACTAAAGACATTGAAACTTAAAAAAAAAACACAATTAGAAATTTGATAAATAGTGATGAACTAGCAGGCTCAGGAAATAATGCTGACCAATTGGAGAAAAGAATTAGTGATAATGAAGACAGAAATGTTTAAAAATTGAAGATAGTAATCATGCAGATGGAAGAGAGAGACTTGAGAGTATATGAAAGAATTCTATGAGAACTATCTGACTCAATCAAAGAGACATATTAAAGCAATAGGTATACCAGAAAGAGCACAGAAGGAGAAGGAAGCAGAGGTCCTATTCACACAGAGTTGATGAGAATTTCCCAAACCTATGGACAAAGCTAGATGCTCAAATCCAAGAAGCAAACAGAATACCTAACTATCTCAATCCAAAAAGGCCTTCTCCAAGGCACACTGTATTAAAACTGTCAAAAATTAATAACAAGGAAAGAATTCTCAAGGCAACCAGGGAAAAGAAGAGAGTAAGCTCTAAAGGAAATCTCATTAGGTTATCATCGGATTTCTCAGCAGCAGCCCTACAAGCTAGGAGAGAATGGAATCAAATACTCAAACTATTGAAAGGGAATAATTATCAGTCAAGAACAATATACTCAGCAAAGTTATTTTTTAAATATAAAGGAGAAATAAAAACTTTTCCAGACACACAGCAGCCCAGGGAATTTACCACCGTAAGACCTCCATTACAGGAAATATTAAAACAAAAGGTAAAATTATACAAAACTATAAGCAAGATTACAAACAGTCAGACAGAAACAGGATATTGCAACCCTTTTTCAGACAGGGTATTGTACATTTAAATATAACTATCGGTTAAAGAAGGTAAAAATACTAAAGAAGACAGAGGAAAAGACAGTATCTACTGCAATTTGGAAATTAACTCATAAATAAGAAAAATTTCTGACAAGAAAAAATATAAAAGGGGAGAGCAAACATCTCTGGAGGAAAGATACATTCAGAATAAAAAGGACTACTGTATATATGAAACTTTCTTTTGCATAAACTTAATGATAACCACACACACAAAAGTCTAAAATTAAAACACATAACTTAAAAAAAGAGGAAACAGAAAAAAATTATAGAATACCACCAAACTGAAACAACAAATAGAAACACAAGGATAAACAAACAATGGGCCCTAGCCAGTTTGGCTCAGTTGATTAGAGCGTAGGCCTGTGGACTAAAGGGCCCTGGGTTCAATTCCAGTCAATGGCACATACCTGGATTGCAGGCTTGATCCCCAGTAGGGGGCATGCAAGAGGCAGCCAATCAATGATTCTCTCTCCTCATTGATGTTTCTATCTCTCTTTCCCTCTCCGAAATCAATGAAAATATATTTTAGAAGAAGAAAGAAACAATGGAGACACCTGCAGTTATGGGGGGAGGGACCACAGGAGGTGGGCCAGCTTGGGGAGGTTGGCTGTGGGAGTGCACTGACCGCCAGGGGGCAGCTCCTGCATTGATCATCTGCCCGCTGGTGGTCAGTATGCATCATAGCAACCAGTGTGCATCATATCAGTCGTTCGGTCATTTCGGTCGTTTGGTTGCTTAGGCTTTTATATATATAAGTTACTTCCGTTGGCAGAAAATAGAATTATATTGTTCACTGCTTCAGTTGGTAGAGAGTAAAATTATAAAGATGGAGATCTCTTCTTTTTCTGTCAAATTTAAAAATCCTCATTTATTACACATATAATAGACAAAACACCATACTACTTATGTCAAAAAACCGAGAAAACAAACGATCTGAGAATTCAAGTCCATTAATTGCTAATTGCCCTCTTATTTTATTCTAAGAAGTTATCTTTTGTTTTTTTAAATAAACTTTTTATTGTTCACTAGAGGTCCTTCTGCCTGGCCTGCGCCCTTTTGCAATCTGGGACCCCTCGGGAGATGTTGGACTGCTGGTTTCAGCCCAACCCCCGCAGGTCTGGGATTGGGCCAAAACCGGCAGTCTGACATCCCCCGAGGTATGTAGTAGTGTGCAAAGTAGCAGGCAGCTGGGGAGGAGCCCGAGCCCAGACCTGGTGTCATGCTGCTCCCACTCATCCCAGACCTGTTGAACCTGCCGCTGCCACTGCTTGGTAGCGCTGCCGCAGAGGAGGGAGAGTCTCGCGCTACTATAGCTGCTTGCCAGCCATGAGTCCGGTGTCTGGTGCCCATCAGTCAGCTGAGCAGTGCGCCGCTGTGGGAGCACACTGACCACCAGGGAGCAGCTCCTGCATTGAGCGTCTGCCCCCTGGTAATCAGTGCGCGTCATAACAACCAGTCAACTGGTCATTCGGTCACTTAGGCTTTTATATATATATATATAGAGATAGTATTACAGATATCTTCCTTCCCCCCTTTACCTCCATCTTCCCAGCCCCTACCCACCCCACTATGTCTTCACTACCCTATTGCACATATCCATGGGCTATGCATATCTATATATATAAAAGCCCAGTGACCGGAATGACAGAACAACCAGAACAACCAGAATGACTAGAACGACCAGTGGCTATGACACCCACTGCGGCAGCCAACAAGCCTGATCCGGGCCCCAATCACCCACCCCCCCGCCGGCCGGTGCCACCTCCTATCAGCCCCCAATATCCCGATCGGGGGCGGGGCCAGCCAGCCAACTACCTGCAGCCCCTCCCCCCAGCCGGCCTGGCCCAATGGGCCCCCATCAGGGCGGGCCAGCCGGACCCCACCCATGCACAAATTCATGCACCAGGCCTCTAGTAAGTATATAAGTTCTTTGATTTATCTCTTTTCATGGTCTGTCATGTCACTTTTAACCTCTGATCTGGACAGTTCCTCAGTCTTTCCTTGGTATTTAAAAAGATTTACTATCCAGATATTTTGTATAATGTTCCTAAATTTGAGTTTGCCTGATATTTTTTTCATAATTATTTTTGGATATGCATCTTTTATAGAAATATCATAGAGGTGATCTTATGTTCTTTGCATTACATCCTATCAGGTGCCATTCAATTTCAATTTGTCTATCATTAATGATACCATTTGATTAAAGTGGTGCCTGCAAGCCTATTCCAATGAAAGCTAATTCTTTCCCATTTATAATTAATGATTATTTTGTGGGGAGGTAGTTTGAAACCTGATATTATTCATTATTTATCACACTTTCTGCTTATGTCTTTATATCAGTATGGCTTCATTTTATACTCCATTTTCATTGTTTATTTTATTTTTAAATTTTTTTTAATATATATTTTATTGATTTTTTACAGAGAGGAAGGGAGAGAGATAGAGAGTTAGAAACATCGATGAGAGAGAAACATTGATCAGTTGCCTCCTGCACACCCCCTACTGGGGATGTGCCCACAACCAAGGTACATGCCCTTGACCGGGATCGAACCTGGGACCCTTCAGTCCGCAGGCTGACGCTCTTATCCACTGAGCCAAATCGGTTTCGGCTCATTGTTTATTTTGATACTCAATTTTTTTCATATTCTGTCAATGGGGATCTCTTCATGCTACTTCTTGTCTCATGTTGTTATATTTCTGTTATTGTTTGAAATTGTTTATGTTCATGGTAAACTTTTTCTACCTCAGCCCTGCAACTAGACATTTTTTCAAGGAGCCCTAGTCATTTAATGGTAAATAGGGCTCTTTTTAATTAAAATTTTTAAATTAAAATCTGTAAAAATTGAGATATGATTGACACATAACCTATTAGTTTCAGGTATACAACATAATTATTATTTATATATATTGTGCAGTGATCACCACAAGTCTAGTTAAGATTTATTACTATGCACCAAAAATTTTCTGTACCAGAACTTTTAAGATTTACTCTCTTAGCAACTTTCAAATACACAGGTAAGTACTAATTATAGTCACCATGCTGTATATTACATTCCCAAACTTATTTATTTTCTAACTGGGAGTTTGTACTTTTTGACCACCTTTTTTACCTTCTTCCCCTACTTCTCACCTTCTATCTCTGGCAACCACAAATCTCTTCTCTGTATCGATGAGTGTTTTTGTTCCTTTTATTTTAGATTCCACATATAAATGAAATCATATGATATTTGTCTTTCTCTCTCTGACTACTTTTACTTGGTATAATGCCCTCAAGGTCAATATTGTCTCAAATGGCAAGATTTTATTTTTATGGCTAAATAATATTCCATTCAGTATGTGTGTGTCACATTTTCTGTTTCCATTCAACTGTCAGTGGACACTTAGGTTCTTTCCATGTCTTGGCTATTGTGAATGCTGCTGCACTGAACATAGGGGTGCATATATCTTTTGGAGTTGGTGTTTTTGTTGCCTTCAGATAAATAACCAGAAGCTGGATCATATGGTAATTCTATCTTTACTTGTCTGAGGAACCTCCGTACTGTTTTTCACAGGCTGCATTAATTTACATTCCCAACAGTGAAGTAATGATATTTTGATGCCAATATTTATATGCTAGGTGTGCTCATTGCTTTTTCTTTTCAGTTATCTTTGCTTCTAAGTCCTTTTAGTGAACTGATCTAAAGAAAATATGTATATGGATGTGTGTGTGTGTGTGTGTGTGTGTGTGTGTGTGTGTGTGCGCGCGCGCGCGCGCGCATTCATGTGTATATGTGTATACTGTGGTTGCCACATTTATCACAATAGAGCATTGAGTGAATGATAGAAAAACAACCAAAGATGCAGTTGAAAGATAAAAGTTTTCTTAATAACCATGGATATGGAAATGCAGAAATGGAAATATAGAAAAAGTGCTGGAGAGAATACAACATGCTCTGAAACATGTTTAAACTTCCCAGATGTCCAGCCTCCCCTCACGCTCATGCACATGATAGAATCACCCAGAGGAGAGAACGACTATTCACTGTAAGAAGCTCTGACATTATTTATGGGTTAGGGAGTGGGTGGGAGGAATCGCACTCTCCCACACACCTCACTCTCTGGAGACTCCGAAGACATTCCCGCCCACTCAGTGAGGTAGAAAACAAGCCCAGTACGTTCTGCAGTGTTTTCTGTGAGTCTGGGTTAAGCAAAGGTTGGTGAGTGTCTTCCAGCGGCCCAGATTTCTCTCTTTGTTTCAATGAAAGTGTAGATCATAACCACACTTTGCACTTAATTACAAAATAGTTTGGGTTTGTTATGAAATTCCTGGCTTAGGTATGAAAAAGCCATTAGAGCAAAAATGCTTCAATAGTTTTCTTTTAGAATTAAAAAATTATAAATATTAAGGTTTTATTTTCCCTCTAACCCAGATAATTTAAAAAGTCATCTGTTTTTTTCAATTCTTTGAAATAAAGTCTAGTTCTAGCTTCTTTCCTTTAATCTCAACAACCCCTTTTCTTCTTTTTGTATCTTAGAATTTTATACTACACCATTCTGATATTTTCCTGATCTCATCTTGCCTTTGATGCAGGTTGATATAATCTTGCTTTCTTAGATTTTTATTCCTGTTTTAGTTTTAGAATTGGCACTACCTACAGCTGGGATGTTTAAAGGTGTAGTGGTTCCCAAATTGGTTTTGAGGTCTGTGTGTCCTTCTGTGCTGGGGAAACACAGATTTATACTCTGGGATGCATGGCTCTATGCGATTGATGATTGCCTTTCTATTCCATTTCTGTCGTCACAGGGAAAGTCTTGCATGAGGAACATATTGAGCTCTTGATGGAGGAGTTTGCGTTCCTGAAAAAAGAAGTGGTGGGGAAAGACCTGCTGAAAGGATCTCTTCTCTTCACAGGTCAGTTTTAGGGGGCGGTCACAGGTCACGTGGAACTGGAGGGGCCAGGATGCCAGATGGTTATTTCCTAACTCTCTAGAGGATGAGCTTTGATTTATTTTACTAAAGGCTCTCTGACTGAGGGCCAGTTTAATTTATTATGCACCTACAAACAATAAAAATATCTAATTTTTCTTTCTGTTCTCAAATGAGACTGAATTGCTTGGTGTGCTTAGGTAAAAAGTGTATTAGAAATTGTAAGCATTTTTAGGCCACTGTCCCAGTCTACTAAGCAAACAGAGTTTTGCCTCATGAAATCTTAACAAGCTGGACATTATTTTTTCACAGGAAGTTGAAAGTGAAACCTATCTTTTCAAAAAGGATGGAGAGTAAGGTTCTTGGAGAGGAGAACGTCTCTTTGTGGAGCAAATAGAACATGCTAGTCCCCCTTTCCTCTCACAAGTTACAGGGATATTGACTGTGGCCAAATTCAGATCTACTATATATTTTTCTACTTACTCTGTCTTGGTGATTCTTTGAGCACCTCCATTAGTAACAGGAAATGAGCCTCCTGGAGCCGCCTCCTCTCGTAGTCACCTTTGGATGGACACCTTGTCTTTCCACACCCTTAACTGACTTCCTTGTCTGGCCACCTTCCCTGGGAGCTTTCATGAAAGAAATACTAGTAAAACCCTGAAGCGGCCTGGCATTGCTTCCCCCACCCCACCCCCTGATTTCTCAATTGGCAAAAATGTAGGGGTGGACCTGGTAATTATTATGCTGAATCAAAAAAAAAAACAGTCAGAAAAATACAAATCCAATAAGATCTCACTTACATGGAGTCTAATGATTGATTGATTGATTGATTAGGTAGTGATTTTAAAATTTATCTTTTTTCTTTGTTTCTATTAAAAATTTTTAATGTAGGTATTATTGCAGGTGTCCCCCCTTCCCCACCCCCTTTGCCCACCTCTACACTCCACCTCCCCCTTCCTTGTGCTTCATCAAACTATTGTCTGGGTCCATGGGAGTTATATAAATACTAGGGGCCCGGTGCACGAAATTCATGCACTGGGGAGGGGTCCCTCAGCCCAGCCTGCCCCCTGTCACATACTGGGAGCCATCAGGGGATGTCCTATGGATGGCTTAAGCCCACTCCCCATTGGAAGTGGACCTAAGCCGCAGTCTGACTTCCCTTTGCTTGAGGCAACTGGGCTGATGAGGGGAAGGCGCCTGCCCCATCACCCGTCTGCTGCAGCCACTGCCAATCACCGCAGCCGCCCAGGTATTTTCATCAACACAGACCCCAGTCCCTTCACCATGAAAAAATGACAACTTTTCTTTTCTTTTTTTTTAATATATTTTATTAATTTTTTACAGAGAGGAAGGGAGAGGGATAGAGAGCCAGAAACATCAATGAGAGAGAAACATCGATCAGCTGCCTCCTACTGGGGATGTGCCTGCAACCAAGGTACATGCCCCTGACGGGAATCGAACCTGGGACCCTTCAGTCCTCAGGCCGACGTTCTGTCCACTGAGCCAAACTGGTCATGGCAAAATGACAACTTTCTTTAAGCATTTTCAAGATGTGTCTTTCGTAGAATATGGCATTTCTTTATTTTTCTTTTTATCCTCACCTGAGGATATGTTTCCATTGATTTTTTCCCTTTTCCTCTGATTCCAAGCTCAGCCCCTTCCCAAGCCAAAAGCCTCCTTCCCAGATTTAGGCTTGGGAAGGGGTCCCCCCCCAGCACCTCCCCAAGTCTAAAGCCTCCACCCCAGGCTTTAGGCTTGGGAAGGGGTTCCCTCCAGCACCTCCCCAAGCCTAAAGCCTCCATCCCAGGCTTTAGGCTTGGGAAGGGGTTCCCCCCAGCACCTCCCCAAGCTTAAAGCCTCCACCCCAAGCTTTAGGCTTGGGAAGGGGTTCTCCCCCCCACCCGCACAGAACCTCCGATCACAGGCTCAGCCCCTACCCAAGCCTAAAGCCTTCACCCCAGGTTTAGGCTTGGGAAGGGGCTCCCCCCAGCACTTCCCCAAGCCTAAAGCCTCCGCCCAGGCTTTATGCTTGGGAAGGGGTCCCCCTGCCCCCACCCCCTGCATCTCCGATCGCAGGCTTGGCCCCTTCCCAAGCCTAAAGCCTCCGCCCCAGGTTTAGGCTTGGGAAGGGGCTCCCCCCAGCACTTCCCCAACCCTAAAGCCTCCGCCCAGGCTTTATGCTTGGGAAGGGGTCCCCCTGCCCCCACCCCCTGCACCTCTGATCGCAGGCTTGGCCCCTTCCCAAGCCTAAAGCCTCCGCCCCAGGTTTAGGCTTGGGAAGGGGTTCCCCCTGCCCGGAACCTCCGATCGCAGGCTCGGCCCCTTCCCAAGCCTAAAGCCTCCGCCCCAGGTTTAGGCTTGGGAAGGGGTTCCCCCTGCCCGGAACCTCCGATCGCAGGCTCGGCCCCTTCCCAAGCCTAAAGCCTCTGCCTGATGGCCAGCTGGGAGTGACCTGGGTGCCGAGGAGGTTCCCCGGACCCAGGTATGTATGCAAATTAACCGCCATCTTGGTTGGGTTAATTTGCATACTCGCTCTGATTGGCTGGTGGGCGTGGCTTGTGCATGTAGCAGAGTGATGGTTAATTTGCATACTATTTTATTAGGTAGGATACACATATATATATATACATATACATATACATATATATATGTGTGTGTGTGTGTGTGTGTGTGTGTGTGTGTGTGTGTGTGTGTATGTTCTTTAGTTAATCCCTTCATCTTCTTTAGACAGTAAATCCCACCCACACCCTTCAGATGTCAGCCAATATGTTCCATGTGTCCATGCTTCTGATTCCATTTTGTTCCTTGGTTAATTTTGTTCCTAAGATTCCACATATTAGAGAGATCTTATAGCATCTGTCTTTCTTTGACTGGCTTATTTGGCATAGCATAATAATCTCCAGGTCCACCTATGCTGTCCCAAAGGATAACAGTTCCTTCTTTTATATAGCCACATTGTTTAAATGTACCATAGCTTTTTTTATCCACTCATCTACTGATGGGCACTTAGGCTGTTTCTAGATCTTAACTATTGTAAACAATGCTGTTATAAACATGGGAATGCATATATTCTGATTGGTGTTTTAGGATTCTTAGCATATATACCCAGAAGTGGGATCACTGGGTCAACAGACAATTCCATTTTTAATTTTTGAGGAAACTCCATACTGTTCTCCACAGTGACTACACCAGTCTGCATTCCCACCAGCAGTGCACAAGGGTTCCCTTTTCTCCATATCCTCGCCAGCACTTGTTTCTTAATTTATTGATAGTAGCCATTCTGCAGGTGTGAAGTGGTCCTTCGTTGTAGTTTTAATTTGCATCTCTCTGATGATTACTGACTTTGAGCATTTTTTTCACATGTCTTAGTGGCCATGTGTATGTCCTCTTTGGAGAAGTGCCTATTCAGGTCCTTTGCCCATTTTTTAATTGGATTGTTTGTCTTCCTGATGTTGAATTGTATACATTCTTTATATATTTTGGAAATTAACCCCTTATTGGATGTATCCTTCATAAATATATTCTCACATACAGTGGGTTCCCTTTTCATTGTGTCAATGGTTTCTTTTGCTGTGCAGCTTTTTAGCTTGTTGTGCTCCCATTTGTTTATCTTTTCCTGAGTTAAATTTATTCCTAGGTACCTTATTTTTATTGTTGTAATAGTAAATAGAGTTGTTTTCTTAGTTTCTCTTTCTGATAGTTTATTATTGGTGTATAAAAATGCCATTGATTTCTGGATGTTACTTTTGTAGCCTACAATTTCGTCGAATTTATTAGTTCTAGAAGTTTTGGGTGGAGTCTTTAGGATTTTATGTATACCAAATCATGTTTTCTGCAAATAACAGTTTTACTTGCTCCTTTCCCACTTGGATGTCTTTTATTTATTCTTCTTGTCTGTTTGCTATGGCTAGGACTTCCAGTATTATGTCGAATAAGTATGATGAAGGTGGACATCCCTGTCTTTTTCCTGATCTTAAGGGAAATACTTTTACTTTTGGCTCATTGAGTATGGTGTTGGCTGTAGGTTTTTCATATATGACCTTTATTATGATGAGGTATGATCCCTCTATTCCCACTTTGCTGAGAGTTTTTATCATTTATGGGGATTAGATTTTATTGAACGCTTTTCTGTATCTAATGATATGATCATGTGATTTTTATATTTCATTTTGTTTATGTGATGTATCACATTTATTGATTTGGGGATATAGTACCAACCTTGAATCCCCAAAATAAATCTCACTTGATAATGGTGTATTATTTTTTCATGTAGTGCTGGATCTGATGTGCTAATATTTTTTGAGGATTTTTGCATCAATGTTCATCAGGGATATTGCCCTATAATTTTCTTTTTCTGTTGTGTCTTTATCTGGTTTTGGTATTAGGATAATGTTGGCCTCGTAAAATGATCTTGGAAGTCGCCCCTCCTCTTGTATTTTCGGAATGGTTTGAGGAGGATTGCTGTTCTTTGAATGTTTGGTAAAATTCGCCCTTGGAGCCATTTGGTCCAGGGCTTTGGTCTCCCAGAAGTTTATTGGCTAGTCCTTAGATTCCATTAGTTGTTATTGGTCTATTCAGGTGTTCAGTTTCTTCATGATACAATTTTGGAAGACTGTGTGTTTCTAGGAATTTGTCCATTTTGCTCAGCTTGTCTATTTCCTTGACATATTGTTATTCATAATATTTTTTTACAATCATTTGGGTTTCTGTGATGTCTGTGTTTACCTGTCCGTTTTATTTCTGATTATATTTATTTGGCTCTGATCTCTTTGTTTCTTGATGAATCTGGTTAAAGGTTCTTCAGTCTTTTATTTCCTTTCAAATAACCAGCTCTTGGTTTCATTGATCTTTTGTATATTTTTTTTAGTTTCTATGCCATTTATTTATTTTCTGACCTTTATTATTTCCTTTCTTCTACTTACTCTGGACTGTTCCTGAGGTGTTTTGTGTTTTGTTTTGTTTTTCCTGCAGTTCTTTCAGGTGTAGGATTATTAGATTGTTTACTAGAGATTTTGCTTACTTGCTGAGGTAGGCCTGTAATTCTATGAACTTCCCTCTCAGGACTGCTTTCGCTGTGTCCCATAGATATTTGGGTGGTTGTGTGTTCATTTTTATTTGTGTCCAGGTAATTTTTTATTTCTTTCTTGAGCTTATTGGTACTCTATTATTTAATAACATGCTATTTAACCTACATGTATTTCAATATTTTTGAGCTTTTTTAAAAAAATATATATTTTATTGATTTTTTACAGAGAGGAAGGGAGAGGGATAGAGAGTTAGAAACATTGATGAGAGAGAAACATCAGTCAGCTGCCTCATTCACACCCCCTAACTGGGGATGTGCCCGCAACCAAGGTACATGCCCTTGACCGGAATTAAACCTGGGACCCTTCAGTCTGCAGGCTGACGCTCTATCCACTGAGCCAAACCAGTTAGGGCTATTTTTGAACTTTTTTTTTTTTTTATCATGGTTGAATTCTATTTCAATGCCACTGTGGTCGGAAAAGATGCTTGATATAATTACAGTCTTCTTAAATTTATTGAGACTTCTTTTGTGTCCTTAAGTATGGTCTGTCCTTGAGAATGTTCCATGTGCACTTGAGAATATTCTGCTCATTTGGGATGAAATGTTTTGTAGTTATCAATTAAATCCTGATCTAGTGTGTCATTTAAGGTCGCTGTTTCCTTGTTGATATTTTCTATGGAAGACCTATCCATTGATGACAGTGGGGTTTAAAGTCTCCTACTATGATTGTATTGCAGTTTATCTCTTCCTTAAAGTCCACCAAAAGCCCTAGCCAGTTTGGCTTAGTGGATAGAGTATTGGCCTGCGAACTGAAGGATCCCAGGTTTGATTCTGGTCAAGGGTACATGCTGGGGTTGTGGGCTCCATCCCCAGTAGGGGGTGTGTAAGAGGCAGCCGATCAATGATTCTCTCAAACATCAGTCATCATTGATGTTTCTATCTCTCTCTCCCTCTACCTTCCTCTCTGAAATTAATAAAAATATATTTTAAAAAAATTTTTTTAATCTACCAAAAATTATTTTAAACTTAGGTGCTTCTATATTGGGTGCATATATATTAATAAGAGCTATAGCCTCTTGTTAGGGTGATCCTTTTGTTATTATTATTTTTGTTTGTTTGTTTCAACCACTTATCCTCTTTTACTCAGACTTCTGCCAGCCGTCATAGAGACTATTTATTTAACATCCACAATGTGCTAGACAGTGTATAAATCAATACACAATAGAACTCATGCAGTATGGTAAGAATCATGGAATTTCAGAGCTAGAAGTTGATATAATCAAACAAATCAAGAGAGGAACAACAGAAGTATTTATTGAGTACCTATGAGAACATTATGCTATTTATTAAATCCCCTAACAAGGGAAGTGGATATTATTAGCCTTGGCTTGGAGCTCTTTCACTCCAGCCACGCTAAACATTTCCATTTCTTACCAAGAGGTTTCAGGGCACACAGCTCAATGATCCTTTTATTATTATGTAGTGACCTTTTTTGTTTCTTTTATAGTCTTTGTTTTGTACTCAGTTTCGTCAGATATAAAAGACAAAACAGAAAAAAATCAGTCAGAATAGGAAAAAGACAAAGTAATTAAATAGAAGGAGAGTTTAAAGGAATTTTGGGACAACATGAAATGTAACAACATCCACATCATAGGGTTACCAGAAGTAAAGACAGCGAGCAAGGGAGAGAACCTCTTTGAGGAATTAATGAGAGAAAACTACCCTTGCCTGGTGGAGGAAAATGTCACACAAGTTCAGGAAGAACAGAAAGTCCCCAAGATAAACACAAGGAGACCCACACCAAGACACATCATAATTAAAATAGCCAAGATTAAACACAAAGAGAGAATCTTAAATGCAGCAAGAGAGAAACAGTCAGTTCCCATAAAGTTGTTGGCTAATCTCTCCACAGAAACACGTCAGGCCAGAAGGGTGTGGCATGAAGTACACAAAGTAATGAAAAGCAAGAACCTGCAACAAGACTGCTTTATCCAACAAGGCTATCATTTAAAATCGAAGGTCAAATAAAGAGCTTCCCAGCAAAAAAAGACGAAAGGAGTTCATTATCATCAAACCAGCAATGCAAGAAAAGCTAAAGGGGCTGTTTAAGACATAGAGAAAGAGGAACATAGCCTTTTTTAAAATGGCAATAATAAGTACCTATCAATAGTAACTGTAAATGCAAATGGATGAAATGCTCTAATCGCAAGACACAGTGTGACAGAAAGGATAAGAACACATGACTCATATACTCTATGTATATGCTGTGTACAAGAGACTCACCTCAGAACAAAAGATACACACAGGTTGAAAGTGAGGGGATGAGAACAGGGGAAAATCACTGGTGTAGTAGTACTTATTGCTCCATTTTCCTTCACCAGGCTAGGGTAGTTTTCTGTCCTTAATTCTTCAAATAGACTCTCTCCCTTGCTCACTTTCTTTACTTCTGGTACCCTTATTACAAGCGTACTTAAACACTGTTGGGGGTGATGCATTACAGAGAGAATTGCTCTATTCAGTAATATAGTACTTGTCACAACACAGTTTGTAAGCAGCATTCTTAGAAATGTTCTAGTTATGAGTAGTTATTTACTTCAACATGCATTAAAAAATCAGATTACTTACATTCACTGAGGCTGGGGCTGCTAACAATAGGAACACACCTTCACAGGGAAGGTGTGGTCCCAGTGAATGTGGTTTGCCAGTATCGTTTTTAAAAGTCTTTATTAAATTTTTCTTGATATAACATTCACTGATATAACTGGTCTAAACTTTAACATATAAAATTTTAAATTTATATTTCTAGTATTCTTAGAAATATATGTTTTTTAAGAGATCATAATTACTTGACTATATTCATTACAGAATGAGGGTCACTTTCATTCTTGACTTTAAGACTGTTCTCAAACTGTTTGCATGTAGCATTCTTAGAAGTATCTTTATAACAAGTGTTGTTTTATGTTGTTGTTAACCCTCACCCGAGGATATTTTTTCATTGATGTTTAGAGAGAGTGGAAGGTGGGGCAGGGGGAGGACAAATAGAAACATTGATGTGAGAGAGACACATTGATTGGTTGCTCCGGGCAGAGCCGGGGATCGAACCTGCAACCTAGGTACATTCCCTTGACCGGAATCAAACCCAGGACTCTTCAGTCTGCAGACCTACACTCTATTCACTAAGCCAAACCCGGTGGGGCTATAACAAGTGTTCTTAAACACTTTGTGAATTTCAGAACTTTTATCGCTTTCATTTACTGAATTAACAGTACTCACAATACACTTGCAAGTTGTATTGTTAGAAACATCATTAGTGCAACTGTTCTTTTGTGGGGGGAATTAGCAAAGGATGATAATTATCTTTTTTAATTTAAAAAATAAAATACTTTTAATAATCCTACCTAATAAAAAGGTAATATGCAAATTGACTGTACCTTCGACACACCCACAAGCCACGCCCACAAGCCATGCCCACCAGTCAATCAGAGCAAGTATGCAAATTAACCCAAACAAGATGGCTACAGCTACAGAGAACAAGGTTTCCCAGGTAACAGAGAAAGTCAAGCTTTCTGCTTGCCCTTGCCAGGCCTAAGCTGCACTCAAGCTACAATGTTTCAATTATAGAAGGTAAACAAATTCAAGCAGAAATGGCAGCAGAACGGAGCTTGAGAGAGCCGGCCAGGGTTGCCCCCGGCAATGGAGGAAGCAAAGCTTTCCGCACACACTGGCTGGGCCCATGCTTCCGCTTAAGGCTACAAAGTTACAATTATAGAAGGTGAATTAACCCCAACAGAAATGGCTGCCGGCCATGGAGGGAGCAGGAGGCTTGGCTCCGCTCCAGGCTACAAAGTTTCAATTATAGAAGGTAAATAAATTCCAGATACCAGGGCCTCCGCTTGGGTCGCCAGGGGGTGTGGCCGGCCTGCAAACCACCACAGGCCCCTCGCTCAGGCCGCCCCTTGCCCCAAGGGAACCCCCACCCTGATCTGGGACACCCTTCAGGGCAAACCAGCTGGCCCCCACCCCTGTACCAGGCCTCTATCCTATTTAATAAAAGAGTAATATGCAGATTGATCATCACTGCAACACACAATATGTCTGCCCCCATGTGGTCAAAGATCCTGCCCCCATGTGGACACAAGATGGCCACCACAAGATGGCCACCAGGGGAGGGCAGTTGGGAGGCACCCGGCCTGCAAGGGAGGGCAGTTGAGAGGGACCTGCGAGGGAGGGCAGTTGAAGGTGATCAACCCTGCAGAAGAGGGCAGTTAGGGGTAACCAGGCTGGCAGAGAGGGGAAGAGGGGACAAACAGGCTGGCAGGGGAGCAGTTAAGCATCAACCAGGCTGGCAGCGGAGTGGTTAAGGGGTGATCAGTCTGGCAGGCAGAAGCGGTTAGGGGCAATCAGGAAGGCAGGCAGGCAAGAAGTTGGGAGCCAGCAGTCCTGGATTGTGAGAGGGATGTCCGACTGCCCGTTTAAGCCCGATCCCTAAATGGGCAGTCGGACATCCCTCGAGGGGTCCCAGATTGGAGAGGGTACAGGCTGGGCTGAGGGACACCCCCCCTTCGTGCACGAATTTCGTGCACTGGGCCTCTAGTTTCAAATAACAGTAACATCTCATTTCCCCAGTGTAGCCAGAGCACAGGAGATTCATATTGTCCATGTAACATGTTTTTATTTTTTATTACTGAAATTATTACAGATGTCCCCAATTTAACCACCCATTGCCCAACTCACCCAGCCCTCACCCCCCTTGCCTTCATCAAATTGTTGTCTGTGTCCATGGGCTATGCACATATGTTCTTCGGCTGATCTCCTCAGCTTCTTTTATTGAGTCCACCCCCTCCCATGTCAGATCTGTCAGTCTATTCCATGTACACATGACTCTGGATCTATTTTGTTCGTCAGTTTGTGTTAATTAGATTTCACATATAAGAGACCATATGGTATTTCTTTTTCTCTGATTGGCTGATTTCCTCTAGCATAATAATCTCGAGGCCCATGCATGCCAGCCCAAAGGATAACAGTTCCTTCTATTTACGGCCATGTACTATTCCATGGTGTAAATGTACCACGGCCTTTTTATCCACTCATCTATTGAAGGGCACTTGGGCTATTTTCAGACCTTGACTATTGTAAATAACATTACTATGAACATTGTGGTGCATATGTTCCTTCTGATTGATGTTTTGGGATTCTTTGGATATATTCCCAGAAGTGGGATCACTGGATCAAAAGAAAGTTCCATTTTTAACCTTTTGAGGAAAATCCCTACTGTTTTCCACAGTGGCTGCACCAGACTGCATGGCCACCAGCAGTGCACCAGGGTTTCCTTTTCTCCAGTCCTCGTCAGCACATGTTGGTTGTTGATTTATTGATAGTAGCCATTCTGACAGGTGTGAGGCAATACCTCATTGTGGTTTTAATTTGTATCTCTTGATGATTAGTGACTTTGAGCATTTTTTTCATGTCTACTGGTCATCTGTATATCCTCTTTGGATAAATGTCTATTCAGGTCCTTTGCCCATTTTTTAATTGTTTTGTTTATCTTCCTGGTGTTAAGTTGTATGAGTTCTTTATATATTTTGGAAATAAACCCCTTATCTGATGTATCATTTGTGAATATGTTTTCTCATACAGTGAGTTCTCTTTTCACTTTGTTGATGGTTTCTTTTGCTGTTCAGAAGCTTTTTATTTGATGTAGTCTCATTTCTTTTTTTTTTTCCTTTTGTTTCTCTTGCCCTAGGAGATGTGTCAGCAGGCATATTGGTACAAGAGATGTCTGGGATTTACTGCCTATGTATTCTTTGAGATTTTTTATGTATTTTTTTGTGTGTGGTGTAAGTTGGTAGTCTAATTTATTATTTTTTTTGCTTGTACCTGTCCAATTTTCCTATCACCATTTTACTGTCTTTATTCCATTGTATGCTCTTGCCTCCTTTGTTAAATATTAACTGACCATGATGGCATGGGTTGATTTCTGGGGGTCTCTGATCTGTTCCATTGATCAGCATGCTTGTTCTGTGCCAGTACCAAGCTGTTTTGATTATAATGGCTTTGTAGAATAGTTTGATATCCAGTATTGTGATCCCTACAACTTTATTCTTCTTGTTCAAGATTGCTGAGGCTATTCAGGTGGGTTTTTTAAATTTATTTATTTGTTTGGGTTTTTTGGTCCCATATAAATTTTTGGAGAGTTTGTTCTAGATCTGTGAAATTTAATAGCAATTGCATTGAATCTATACATTGCTTTGGTTAGTATGGCTATTTATCTGTTAATTCTTCCAATCCATGAACATAGTATATGCTGCTGTTTGTATCACCCTCTCTTTTTCTTTTAATTTAATAAATCTTTATTGTTCAGATTATTACAATTGTTTCTCCTTTTTTCCCCCCATATCTCCCCTCCACCCAGTTCCCCCCCCTTGCCCTTCCTCCCCCCCGCTGTCCTCATCCATAGGTGTATGATTTTTGTCCAGTCTCTCCCTTTACCCCCCCACACAGACACCCCTTTCCCCCTGAGAATTATCAATCCACTCCCATTCTATGCCCCTGATTCTATTATATTCACCAGTTTATTCTGTTCCTCAGATTTTTAATTCACTTGACTTTTAGATTCACTTGTTGATAGATATGTATTTGTTGTTCATAATTTTTATCTTTATTTTTTTCTTCTTTTTCCTCTTTTTAACCCTTTGCACTCACTTGCTTTTTTCCGATTCCTTTATTCTAATGCTAACCGTGTCGAGTCACACTCGACATCCGAGTGCAAAAGATTAAAGAATACCTTTCAGCATTTCATATAATACTGGTTTGGTGGTGATGAACTCCTTTAGCTTTTTCTTTATCTGGGAAGCTCTTTATCTGCCCTTCAATTCTGAATGATAACTTTGCTGGGTAGAGTAGTCTTGGTTGTAGGTTCTTGCTATTCATCACTTTGAATATTTCTTGCCACTCCTGTCTGGCCTGCATAGTTTCTGTTGAGAAATCAGCTGACAATCGTATGGGTGCTCCCTTGTAGGTAACTAACTGTTTTTCTCTTGCTGCTTGTAAGATTCTCTCTTTGTCATTTGCCCTTGGCATTTTAATTATGATGTGTCTTGGTGTGGTCCTCTCTGGATTCCTTTTGTTTGGGGTTCTGTGTGCGTCCTGGACTTGTAAGTCTATTTCTTTCATCAGGTGGGGGAAGTTTTTGGTCATTATTTCTTCAAATAGGTTTTCAGCATCTTGCTCTCTCTCTTCTTCTGGTACCACCATAGTTCTGATGTTGGTACGCTTGAAGTTGTCCCAGAGGCTTCTTACACTATTTTCAACTTTCTGAATTCTCTTCTCTTCTTGCTTCTCTGGAGGAGTGTCCTTTGCCTCTTTGTATTCCAAATCTTTGACTTGATTCTTGCGTTCTTCTAGTGTGCTGTTGGGTCTCTGTATAATATTTTTTATTTCAGTCAGTGTATGTTTAATTTCTAGTTGGTCCTTTTGCAGATCCTCGAGGGTCTCATTAACTTTATTGGCCTTTTCCATGAAATTCTTGAAAAACCTTATAACCGTGGTTTTGAACTCTATGTCCATTCGTTTGTTCTCCTCCATTTCTTTTGTTTGTGATCTGTTTCCTTGCCTCCTCATTTTCGCTGCTTCCCTGAGTTGGTAGGGTAGCTTTGTATACTAGTTGTCCAATTGGTTCAATGGGTCAGCCTCCCAGTTACCTGAGGTGGACACTCTTGGCGCACCCCTTTGTGGCCTGTGTGTACAGCCTTGTTGTAGTTAAGTCTTGATAGTTGTTGGTGTCACTGGGAGGAATTGACCTCCAGGCCAACTGGCTGTGAGGACCCGCTGTGTCTATAATGGAAGAATTGCTGTGCTGGAGACACGTTTATGGGGCAGGACTTGTTCCAGTAGGGCTTTGGTGCTCACTGAGTCTGCCTCTTGAATGTGTCCCTTATGAGAGTAGTTGAAATCTAGTGTTGTCTCACACCGACCACTAGATACCCTAGTTTCTGGATCTCCAATGGGGTGCAGGTCAGCTACTGTCTGAAGCCACCCAGCAGGAGCTACAGCAAGAACTACAGTTTTCTCCTCTTTGCTTGGGGTTTGGCGGTTTTGGAGCAGTCTGACTGGAGCTGCAGTTTATTTCGTTAAGCTTCCACAGAGCAGGCCATTTATATGCAAAAGCCGCTGTGTGGAGCCTAGGCGGGTTTGTAGAATGTGCGGGCGGGGTCTCAGGGCGTCACTAGGCTAGGGCGTGGCAAATGGCAATGGCTGCCATCAGCCGTCTCTGCCTTTCCGCATTTCCAAGTCTCTGCGTCCCGCGCTCCAGAGCAGTAAACAATGATTTCTGGGCGCACTTCTGCAAAAAAGTCACTCTCCGACCCGATGGCCTACAGTCCAGCTTCACCCCATAGGCGTCTGGGTCCCCCGCGTGTCCCCAGAAACTGGATTTCAGAGTGATCAGGAGCTTGTCTCCCTTCGGGTTGAAAAAAAGCCGTGCGCCCAGCCTCCCGCCGCCAGCCCAATTCGCATGCCTCCTTATCTCAGCTTTTCAGTGTTTGTGCTCCTTTCTCTTTCCTTCTTAGTTGTAAAACTTCCACTCAGCCAGCTTTCCCGTGGTTCTGGGTGGTAGACGTTTTGTCTTTTAGTTGTAGTTTTGAAATTGTTGTGCAAGGCGGCAGTTTAGTTGTTTACCTTTGCCGCCATCTTGTTTCTCTCCCCCACCCTCTCTTTCTTTCTTCAATATCCTATGATTTTCCAAGGACAGGTCTTTTACCTCCTTGGTTGAGTTTATTCCTAGGTATCTTATTAGTCTTTGCTGCAACAGTAAAAGAGATATTTTTTTAGTATCTCTTTCTGAGAGTTCATTATTAGTGCATAAAAATGCCATTGATTTCTGGATATTAATTTTGTAACCTGCTACTTTGCTGAACACATTTTTTAGATCTAATAGTTTTTTGGTGGAGTGTTTACGGTTTTCTATGTACAATATCATATCATCTGCAAATAATTACCCTTTTACTTTCTCCTTTCCAATTTAAATGCCCTTATTTTTTTCTTCTTGTTGGAATGCTGTGGCTAGGACTTCCAATACTATGCTGAATAAAAGTGGTGATAGTAGACATTCCTGTCTTGTTCCTGATCTTAACAGAAACACTTGTAGTTTTTGCCAATTGCGTATGATGTCGGCTGTAGGTTTGTGATATATGGCCTTCATTATGTTGATATATCTCTCCATCCCCACTTTGCTGAGATTTTTAAAAAATCATAAATAGTTGTTGGATTTTGTTGAATGCTTTTTCTGCATCTATTGATAAGATCATGTGATATTTATCCTTCATTTTGTATATGTGACATATCACATTTATTGATTTGGTAATATTGCACCATCTTTGCATCTATGGAATAAATACCACTTGGTCATGATGTATGATCTTTTAAATGTATTGCTAGATTTGATTTACTATTATTTTCTTGAGGATTTTAGCATCTTTTTTCATCAGGGATATTGGCCTATAATTTTCTTCCTTTGTAGTATTTTTATCTGGTGTTGGAATTAGGATAATACTGGCCTTCTAAAAAGAGCTTGGAAGTGTTCTTTCCTCTTGAATTTTTTTTTGACATTTTATTCCTTCTTTTTAAATATGTCCCTTTAACATGTTTTGTAATACCGGTTATGTGGCAGTGAACTTTTAAAAATAATTTTCTTTTCTGTGTAGCTCTTTATCTCACCTTCAAATCTAAATTATAGTCTTGCTTGGTAGAATAGCCTTCATTGTAGGTCTTTGTTGTTGTTTTTTTTTTACTTTGGTTATTTTGTGCCAATCTTTTCAGGTCTGCAAATTTTTTGTTGATAAATAAGCTGACATTTTATTGGAGCTTCCTTGTACATAACTGCTTTGCTCTGCTGCTTTTAAGATTCTCTTTTATCTTTAACTTTAGGCATTTTAATTATGATTTGTGCTGGTCTGAATTGTTTAGGATTTTGAGACACTCTGTGCTCCCTGAAATTGTATGTGTATTTCCTTAACCAGATTAGAAAAATTTTCCATTATTATTTTTTCAAATAGGTTTTGATGTCTTTCTTCTCTTTCTAGTATCTCTGTGATACAAATGTTGGTATGCTTGATGTTGTCCTAGAAGTTTCTTAATCTATCCTTATTTATTTGATTCTTTTTTCTTTTTGCTGTTCAGATTGGATGTTTTTTCTTTGTCTTTCTAAGCTGATTTGAATTTCTGCTTCATTTGGTCTACTGTTGATTCGTGTTCTTCATTTCAGTTATTGTGTTCTTCATGACTCATTGGCTTGTTTTTATATTTTCTATTTTCATTTTAATGTTCATTCTCTGTTGAAGTTCTCAGTGGGTTCATCTCTCTTCCCCTAAGTTCACTGAGCATCCTTATAACTGGTGTTTTGAACTCTGCACCTGTTTGATTGCTTGTCTCCATTTCGTTAAGCTCTTTTTCTGGAGGTTTTTTTTCCATTTGGGGCATAGTTCTTTCTCTCCTCATTTATGCTGCCTCTCTGTGTTTGTTTCTATGTATTAGGTTGATCTGCTACATTTCTTGTTCTTAGAAGAATGGCCTTATGTGATATGTGTCCTGTAGGGCCCAGTTTTACAGTCTCCCTGTCACCTGGTTGGGTTATCTAGGTCTTTCCTTTGTGTGGGTTGTGTGTGCCCTCTGTTGTAGTTGAGTCTTTATTGCTGTTGTGATGTCAGTGGGAGGGGTTGACCCTTAGACTGACAGGCTGTGAGGAATGTCTGTGAGTACAGCAGATGAGCTGTTGTGCAGGGGCTGGCCTGTGGAGTGCAAGTTGCTTTAGCGGGGCTCTGCTGCCTGCTGAGCCTGCCTTTCGGGTTTGGCATTTGTGGGGCTGGTTAGGTGGTCCTCTGTTTTGTTCTGAACCTGACCACCAGGTGTATTGCTTCTGGGGCCTTTGGGTGGGAGAGCAGGGGGCGGGGCAGTGCTCTGGTTCGGTCCAAGGTCAGCCACTGCCTGTGTCCTGCCCAGGGCTACCTGGTAGGAGGTACAAAGTGATCTGCAGAGGGTTGCCACCTGTACTTGGCTTGGAGGTACCTGGGAGAGGCTAAGTAGAGAACTGATCCAGCGTCCACAAGTTTCTTGCTTAAGGCAGCTTAGCAAGTGGTAGCGGGCCTGCTGGGGCCAGATGCGACTTGTTTGATATATTTGAACTTTAGCGATATTTCAGGAACATGCACACTGCGACCTGAGGTAGCCAGTCTGTTTGGGAAAGAGGTTGGGACAGGAGCATGATTTTGGTCAGTCAGGACTCGGGGAATCACCAGGGAAGGGTGATTGGCGTTAAGTAGTTTAGTGGATAGCTTAGATATTGTGCCCATTGAGCTTCAGGCTGGGTGTGGGAAGGACTCAACAAATGAACAATGGTGTCCACCAGCACTTCTGTCCTTATATTGAGCTGCCCTAACCCCTGCCCCTCCAGCCCTCACCCTAAAGTTAGTAAATCCAGCTCCCCCCTTATGTCCCTGGCACTTTTCATGCTGCTGCCCCAGTGCTGGAGATCAGAACAAATTGCGTTTAAGTGAGTGAGTCTGTGCATAGGTCTCCAACAGCCCTTCATCTCACTCACCTGCCACCCCCACAGTTAGAAGTTGTGGGGGCTTTGTTTTCTGGCTCTGAAGCCTTAGGCTGTGGAGCCTGGTATGGGGCTGGGACTGCTTGCTCCTCAGGGGTTCTCCACAGCTGAGAGATCCCTCTCATTTCTTAACTCCACAACATGGATGTGGGGCCTCTTCAGACCATGTCTCTGCCTCTCCCACAAGTCTCCGGTGGTTTCTTCTTTATACCCTTAGTTCTAGGCGTTCTGTTCAGCTACTCTTCAGGTGGTTCTCAATGATGGGTCTTCTATAATTTAGTTGTAATTTTGATGCAGTAAATGCATAGTGAAGGGAAGTCTGTTTGCTTTTATTTATAATTTATCTTTGGTATCAAAATTATAAGAAATATTTGGTTTATAGAGCAATATAATGGATATGAAGTCTTCTAAATCTAGGTTATGTTTAAAATTTAGGCTGGGGAAAAGAGCTGTATCTTGTGTAGATTTATCACACAGATACTCTTTTGAATATAATTTTGTTCAGGAAAGTAGATTAAGAAAACACTTACCACTGTGTCAATTTTCTTGATGTTGACATAGTTTCTGGGTATTATAATATTCTTCACAGTTATCATGGAACTTTTACCTTCTTGCCATGTATACAGATAGGAAAGTGTATATTTAGGAACATAAGACTTAAGCTGAATATGTTGGTTTTGTACTTCTTCAACTCATTAACTGAAGAGGAGACATATGTATGGTATATATGTGTCTGTGTATATGCATACATACATATTAGAAATCTGAAACATTTTCATTAGCCCATGGACTAGATGGACTGCTGTTTCCAATAACATGTTTTATTATACTACAAAACCAAATTTAATAAACAAGAAAAAATTGAGACACTTTTATGAAAGGGTTTACATTCAAGCACCTGAGTTTTCATCAGTATGATTCGCCATCTTGCACACCCATGTGGTAAGGCGAGGCTGTGCTGTCCTGATCACCAGCCACATGGGTTACTCCCTGCCTTACCCACGTGTGTCCTGCCCCTGCTCTCCAGCTGTGAGTCCTTTGCTTCCCACTTCCCACAGTGTTTGTAATTCCCACAGCTGGCCCATTGGAGAAAGAGCGGTTTGGTTTCCCTGCATTCAGTGGCATTTCTCGCCTGACCTGGCTCGTCTCTCTCTTCGGGGAACTTTCTCTTGTGTCTGCCACTTTGGAAGAGCGAAAGGAAGATCATTACCTGAAAATGACTGTATGCTTGGAGACAGAGAACAAACGGTAGGTTGTGAGAAACCGTGAAGAGGAAACTTAAGGACATTCTCCTGTGTTCATCAGAGGGAACCTGGGGGGCCTACACCCTTAGCCCCAACTCCAGAAGGGCTGCCTGCTTTTGCTAACAGGACAGTTACTAAGATTTCACATATATTGCTCTCTTTTATCTTCACAGAAGCCTTGAAAGGTAAATAAGACAAACATGATACCCTTGGCTAGTAAGTAAACAGACTTATAGAATTTGAGCAGGTTGCCTGAGCCATACAGGTGAGCAATATCAGACCTAGTAGCTTCTGTGGCCTGAATATTTCCCAAAATCCTACATAATAAAAGTGTAATATGCAAATCGATGAAATGGCAGAACGACCAGTCAGTGGGGGGCAGGGCCAGCGAGCAGGTGGTGCCAGGCCAGCCAAGGTGCATGCCAGAGGGCAGAGGGAGGAACGGCGATAGGGGGTGGGGCAGCAACCAGTGACAGTGGGAGGGTCAATGGGGCGGACAGCACCATCCCCTGATACCCTGTCCTTGCCTCCTGCAGAGGGAGGCTGGGTGGCAATGGCAGAGTGATGGGGGTGGTGCTGTTCCCTGATCGGCTGGCCCAGTTGCCTCCCACAGAGGGAGGCCAGACTGTGGCTTAGGCCCGCTCCCCATGGAGCAGGTCTAAACCGTCAGTAGGATATCCCCTGAGGACTCCCAGACTGTGAGAGGGTGCAGGTTGGGCTGAGGGACCGCCTCCCTCCAGTGCATGAATTTTCGTGCACCAGGCCTCTAGTTTTATTATAAAAGTTTCAGACATATGGTGAGGTTGAAAGAATTTTGCAATGAACACTCTTACCAATACCACCTAGATCTTGCCATTAACATGTTACCCTGCTTGTTTATCACATGTCCAAAATTTGGGCTACCTTTATCATCACATCATACTGTCATAATGTTCCCCAAATATTCTGATTCTTTCTCATACCAAGTCTTTTTCAACAAAAACACATTTATAAATTTCCTTTAAAAGCATTTCAGCTCTGTAAAATATTTAAAACAGCGAAGGTTTTAGAGTTCCTATGTGTATTTCCAAGTAGGTGGGTCTCTTGGTAGTAAAATAAACAGACCATTGGGGTATTTAAAAAGAATAAATTATTTTATTTCCTGAGTGAAACCTGATGTCCATTTTGAGGAGTCTCCTCTTTGCTAGGAAAAGGCAGAGGTAACAGATGATGGTGAAACATGCAGAGCTTGGATGGACAGCATGTGGAGTGATAGCAGGGGTGGCCCTGGTCTGATGCTGGTCACATGGAATTGCAGCCGTATCCACTGGCAGGTGCTGTCCCCTGTGTTCAGAGCTAACAGTAGCTCAGGGTGCTGCAGGAGTGCAGAGAAGGGGCACCTGGAGAGGTCAGATTGTACTGCTTAGAGGAGGAGGTGCTGTGCTTGGTCGTGGAGTGGGAATCAGACAGGAAACAACAGCTGACTCTCATTGCAAAGCACTGGGTGAATGTTGGGCAGATGGCAAATACCATAATTTTTTAATTCATATCATTCTCTCCACCTCACAAATGGCATTTTTAATTTCCCCACCATCACCACCACCACATAGGTAAAGATGTGCACTCAGTATTTATTTTTACTCTTAGGAAGTTTAAGTGGAGGAAACATCCTGACATTTTGTATTCCCTCAAATTCTAAGGCTGTATGTTATTTGGAGGGATCTGAGAAATTGTCTTAGGTAGATTAGAATATTTGGAGTATCTCAAGTGGTTTTTATCTGGTGTTAAAGCAGTTAATAAGAAGCATTGATATTAATCTTTGTCATCACATTCTGGAATGTTTGTAAAGGCTGTATGATGAGTTTTACATAGGCTGACACTAATATCATGTCACTTGTCATCTCTACCTCAATAAAACAAAACTCTAAGAAACTAGCTATGAAATTAACTGTTTTTTAAAAAAATATATTTTTTATTTCAGAGAGGAAGGGAGAGGGAGAGAGAGATAGAAACATCAATGATGAGAGAAAATCATTGATCGGCTGCCTCCTGCACGCCCCCTACTGGGGATCGAGCCAGCAACCCAGGCATGTGCCCTTGAACAGAATCGGACCTGGGACCTTTCAGTCCACAGGCTGATGTTCTATTCACTGAGCCAAACCAGCTGGGCTAAAATTAACTTTTTAGAAGAATTTATACCAACTTTTTTATAGGGTTTACTACAGGCCCGGTGCACGAAATTCGTGCACGGGGGTTGGCGGGGGGGTGTCCCTCAGCCCAGCCTACACCTTTTCCAATCGGGACCCCTCAAGGGATGTCCGACTGCCCGTTTAGGCCCGATCCCACTTGGGCCTAAACGGGCAGTCGGACATCCTTCTCACAATCCAGGACTGCTGGCTCCCAACTGCTCGCCTGCCTGCCTTCCTGATTTCTCCTAACCGCTTCTGCCTGCCAGCCTGATCACCCCCTAACGACTCCCATGCCAGCCTGATTGATGTCTAACTACTCCCCTGCCAGCCTGTTTACCCCCAACTTCCCTCCTCTGCCGGCCTGGTCACCCTTAACTGCCCTCCCCTGTAGGCTTGATCGCCTCCAACTGCCCTCCCTTGCAGGCCTGGTGCCTCCCAACTGCCCTCCCCTGGTGGCCATCTTGTGGTGGCCATCTTGTGTCCACATGGGGGCAGGATCTTTGACCACATGGGGACATCCATATTGTGTGTTGGAGTGATGGTCAATCTACATATTACTCTTTTATTAGATAGGATAGAGTCCTGTAGCACGGGTGGGGGCCAGCTGGTTTGCCCTGAAGGGTGTCCCGGATCAGGGTGGGGGTTCCCTTGGGGCATGGGGCGCCCTGAGCGAGGGGCCTGTGGTTGTTTGCAGGCCAGCCACGCCACCTGGCGACCCCTGGTATCTGGAATTTATTTACCTTCTACAGTTGAAACTTTGTAGCCTGGAGTGGAGCCAAGCCTCCTGCTCGCTCCTTGGCTGGCAGCCGTTTCTGTTGGGGTTTATGTATATCTTCTATAATTGAAACTTTGTAGCCTTGAGTGGAGGCTTAGGCCAGGAAGGTCAGGCGGAAAGCTTGGCATCATCCGTTGCCTGGGAAACCCAAGCCTCCCTCCTGCTCTCTGTGGCTGTAGCAATCTTGGTTGGGTTTATTTGCATACTCACTCTGATTGGCTGGTGAGCATGGCTGGTGGGTGTGGCTTGTGCATGTAGCGGAGTGATGGTTAATTTGCATATTACTCTTTTATTAGGTAGGATAATAATCATGTTTTTTTTTTCATTTGAGTCATAACCAAAAAAAAGTTTAGTTGATAGATTTGAACACCTTACAAGTTTACTAATTTAATTTAATTTAATTACTGTTTACTAGAGTCTTTGCCTGACCTGAATGTGAACATCACATTTATGGGTTAATGTTGATTCACACATGGATCATGTTAATGGCTTCCAGAACAGGCAACTTACTGAACTACAGTTCCTTAAGCAGATGGGTCCTTCCCTGCTTGGTTTACAGACCCTGTGGGGTAGTGTGCTGTGTGAGGAAAGCCTTTTATCCTGTGTGTGCAGCTCTTGCTTCTGACTTTGCCTGGGAAGAATGCTTTGGGATCTGTGAGCCACTTTTCTTTCTCCCCCAAATATTTTCTTAGTCTGCAGGCCAGATTTTATAAGTAGATATTTTTCCAGGCCTTGTCACTGCACATGAGGAGCCTCTGCTGGTAGTTTCCAGATACAAATTGTTAAGTTGCAGCTCTCTCCAAACAGCAGAGTGGCATGGAGCAGAACCACAGCAGGACATGGGGAGAAGGGGAGGCATGCTCTTCAAAGGCCACAACAGAACTAGCAAGACGGGGATCATTACCTGAAACCCTGTTGTACAATTGCTAGAATTCGCTCATGTTTTTGTCTGGCATGTGCTGGTGTCATAGACTTCTTTGAGAATGTAATGAAGGAATACTTGCCCATAAAAACGTATATACGCATGGGAATAATTTTCACAAAATCTCAGGTGGTTCATGGATTGCCTGTAGTTCCTATCTGTCTCCCCTAGAGGGACCTATAAGACTCAGAGTAAAAACTCCTGAATAACCAAGTGGTTTTCACAAAAAGCATTGCATGAATTCCCCTGTCTGTGGCAAAATTAAAGGACTGTTAGGCACTAAAGTTGGAAATGATCATCCATGACCTTTGGGAGGCTGGTGGAGGCTGGGTTGCCACCTTTGCCACCACGGAGAGCAGCAGCTGCAGGGAAGGTGGCTACAAAACAGGGACCTGTTCCCAGGAGGCAGCAGGCATTCACTGGTGCTGCTGTGTACTCTCTAACATCCGGGTTCTTTTGTTTTTGCAGTCCGCTGACATGGATTGAGGAGAAAGGGCCTGGTCTAAAACGAAACCGACATTTAAGCTTCCATTTCAAATCTGGGTCCCTGGAGAATGTGCCAAATGTAGGAGATAATAAGAATATTTTTCTGAAAGATCAGACTATATTTGTCCAGAAACTCTTGGGCCAGATTTCTGAAGTGGAACTGGCTGCTGAAAAGAAACGCATCCTGCACTGCTTGTGGCTCGCGGAAGAAATCCAGAAATGCTGTGGCTAAAAGAAAAAAAGAAAGCAGCGGGCTCTTCCAACATGAAACCATAGTTTGATTTTTATCAAGAGTTGGTTTTACCTCTATTCTTGCAATTAAATACGTCTTGGGGAAACAGGTTTTGCTTATTGACACTGGTTGTATTGGGCATGGTATTGAGAGTAGAGGCACATGTAGTGGGGATGAGGATAGAACTCAGCTTGCTTAAGCTGATCCAATGCTTTATATGCCTGATTTCATTTACTTTTTCCAACAACCCTGTTAGAAAGGGATTACCACGTTTGTTCCCGTTAGTATATTGGAAATTCTTGCTTTCAACCCCACTCAGGCACTCCACTACTACAAAATAGTCCCATGAGCCTTAGTCCCTGCTTTAAGGAATTTTATTTTCTCTCACAAACTTTCACTAGTCGACTATGCTAAGTACGCGGTTTCTTAAAATGAATGAGACGTAGCTACTGCCCCCAGTAACTCACAGTGTCATAAAGGAACTAGTTACATAAACTGGTCATTGTAATGTAGTAGGTTCAATAAAAAAGATATATCCTGGCCATCTGGAAAGGAGTTCAGGGAGATTTTGACCATGAATAAGTCAGCTGTGTAAAGATGAGAGCAGGGCTTTCCTGGCAGAGAGCTCAATAAGGAAAGAGAGTGAGAAGCAGCCTGGGGAGTGCCATGGGAACACTGGCTTACTGGGGGAGGGAGGCCCAGAGAGCAAGTCTTATCCTGGAGGACCCTGCCGGCCAGGGGAAGGAGCTGGCATGTTATTTATCAGGCAATGCAGATGCACTGAAAGGTGTAATTTAATAGGGGAGTGGCATGGTCAGTTGAGAGCCAACCAATATATTTGTGCTTTCAGCCTTTTCCCTGTCTGGACTTGTCCCTGACGTCGAGTCAGACTCTGCTGAACTTGATGAAGAATCATGTCCCAGGAAGCTGCTTTTTTGTTTCATCGAAGGTCCTATTGCATTTTCTTCAAAGCTGGGTTAGCTTTCTTGCTTCTGTTTTTTTGTTTTTTTGCCTCCTCCTCACTTGCCATTAACCAGATCAGAATCTATGAGGTCATTGATGGAGGCAAACTCTATTTTTTTACCTGTTTATATTATTTTATCATCATAGTACATCAAGGTAAATATAGCAGATGAATATATTAATTTAAATATTTTTAAAGCCTTATGATTATTCTTATATTTGCCATATAAAATAATTTGTAATAAATATTAGTCAATTTATTTTCTTGGATGGTTATATACATCAAATGTCCCTTAAGATCAGGGACTATTGTATTTATTTTTGTATGCTGTGCAGCATCTAGTATTAGATAAATATTAAATATTTTATGATTAGAATGTAGTGCAGAAGATTCTCCCATTTGGGCTTGATAACTGCTGTTTTATATTATTAACCCTACTTGATATTGGAAGTGGGGTATTCAAAGAAAACCAGAACTGGACAGTAGAGTTGTATAACCAGATTTTATTCAGGACTATTGCAATAGAGGAAAAGAGACCTCAGTATACAGCTGGACTCAATTCCAAATATAGCATAGACCAGTGGGGATTTATACCCAAGGAGCAGGGCAGGGGTCAGTAGATGTGAAATTAATAAGAGGAAACATCAAGGGTAAGTGGAAAATTCTGGCTAAACTATCGTGACACGATCCTTACAGAAGGCACGTCAACCTGATCAGATACGTGGTGTGGGGATGAAGAATTTAGTCATATATTAAGGGTGGGGATTTTTACTAAGCTGACTAAAATTAGGTGATGAAAACAGACATGGAAGTTCCAAGGTCAAGGCCTAACTGAGAAGAATGTTTAGAGGAGCTGGGTCAAGAAGAGATTTTTTTTTTGTCATGGGCTATGTGATTACTAATTGATACTGATAATTACTTATCTCAAGCTTATTTTGTATTTGGTCAAAAGATACAAAATGAAAATATCCATTAATTTTACAAATTTTATTTTATTTTTTTTATTTTTATTTTTTTTAATTTTACAAATTTTAAAGAACTGTAGCGGGACAAAGAAGGGAAGATGAAAAAACAACCTAGAGAGACGATGGACTGGCAGCCTTGCTTACTTTTCTGTGTGCAAATGCTTTTGGGCCTGCTGGAGCCATGCTGGATATACCCCACTGCAGCATTTCCCAAATGCTTCTTCCTCTACAGGCCACTCCCATCCCTAATTACAGCGTCTCCCCCCAGGGTGTCACAGAAGTAAAGACACCACAAGTATCTCAATCATTGGCCCAAAGTACCACAAGATGGTGGCCTTCATTTTCTCCCTTGTCATAAGGCTCTCTTGACTTCCTTGGAAGGCCTAGTGAGTAAATGGGGATTTGAGGTCTGATATTTCAGAACAAAGTAGCCCTTCTATCCAACTTGGAAAAAAAAGCAAACACCTTTATCCGACTGTACCAATGCTTGTAAGTGTTGGAGTGTCCTCTAGGAGGAAAGTGACTTAAAGTAGTGCCTTTAACTCCTCTCTTCCCCTCACCCACTTCTCCCTGGCAGAAGTAACTAACTGGTAAAGCTGACAAAGAGACTAAACGCACAAGTTCAGTGACCATTTTTATACACTTGAACTCTCTGCTTGTCCATGTATGTGGTAGGCTCTTCCTCTGTGGTGAGGTGGCCTGAAGCTTTGAAGGAAAGTTAAGTTACTCTAAGACAGGGAAGATTAGCAAACCCATTTGCCTGTAGATGCCAGCTACATTTCCCAATCAGCTTTAAAAAGAAAAAACTTCATCTCAGAGGCAGGGTCAGGATGGTGGCATAAGAGGAGGTAGAGTTCGTCCCCTCCCATGAGCACACCAAATGGACATCTATATTTGGAAAAAATATTACTGGGAGATAACTGAAGGATAACTGAAGAGTTTATGCACACACGAAAGAGAGAAAGAGCATAGAGAAGATTGAGTAGCCATTGGAGCTCTCCAGAATCTGCGGAAACCACTAAGTGCAGAAGACCTGGTGAACACCATGCTTTGCATTCTCCCTGCACTTGGATAACATGATTTGGATCTCTCTATTCAGGTGCTCTGGCCAGCCTGCGAGGGCACCACAGTGCATCCCCAGCCACCCCTCCTGAAAAGAGTTCCATCAATAACAAGAGTCCCATAGCAGATGCACATGTCCACCCCATAGGGGGCTGAAGCCACTGTGTCCAACAGGGTACAGAGGCATGTGTGCACCAGGCCACTGCTGCACACACCCACTGTGCTGCCCCAGCTGGTGAAAAAGCAGGACTAGCGTGCACTACAGCACAGGCACTCGCAAGGCTCCCCACCCCAGACCAGGCTCCAGCAGCAGTCAACAAATCAACAGTGCAGGCCTCACACATACACACAAGCACAGCTCCACCTGGACTCAGAGGAAGCCGGCAAAGCACCACAGTGCGTGGGTGCTCGTGGAGCTACCCTGCACAGCACAGACCCCAGTCCCATGGGAGACAATCAAATCAATAGGTATCACCAGTGTGTAAACAAGGCGGCTGCAACAAGCTTAAGAATGGAACCAGCAGGGGGCTGGGGCACACACCAAAAAAGCAGTCCCTCCTGGTCCATCAGGGAATGGAAATGCCCACACACCAGGCTGCCCTGCCCTTACTCCTGTCAGACCATGGACAGCCAGAACAGCAGGGAGCTACCAAACATGCCTGTACTTGAGGCTGCCCTACCAGAAACATAGTAGTATTCGTACTGGAGAGGGGTACCCTGGGCACTGTGCATACTGCCCTGACTCCCAACTTGCCTGCCAATACCACCCAGCACACAGTCTACACAGAGGCCACTACTACAGAAGAACACTTTTTCAACATTGGGAGAAATAGCTATTTCATTTAACTCATAGGAACAAACACAGAAAGTCAAACAAAGTGAGTAGGCAGAAAAATATGCCCCAAATGGAGAAACAACAACAACAACAAAATAAAAACATACACAGTTCCCTAGCCAGTTTGGCTCAGTGGATAGAGTATCGGCCTGTGGACCAAAGGGTCCCGGGTTTGATTCCAGTCAGGGTCACGTACCTTAGTTGCAGGCACCTTATGCCCTGGCCCTGGTCGGGGCTCATGCAGGAGGCAACCAATCAATGTGCTTTTCTTACATCAATGTTTCTCTCTGTCTTTCCCTCTCCCTAAAAATGAATGAAAAAATAGCCTTGATGAAGATTAACAAACAAAAACACAACACACACACAGAAACAAAACACTTATGAAATGGAGATAAGTAATTTTCTAGATAAAGAATTCAAAGAAATAATCATAAAAATGCTCAACAAACTTGAGAGTAAAGTAGAGGAAATCAGAGAAAACCTCAACCAAGAGAAAATGTAATAGCCAATCAGATGAAAAATATGATAACTGAAATGAAAAACACACTAGAAAGAATTGACAGCAGGTTCATTAATAAAAAATAATGGATTAGTGACTTGGAAGGCAGGTTAGTGGAAATCAGCCAATCAGAACAACAAAAATAGAAAAGTAACTTTAAAAAATGAGGATAGTTTAAGGAACCTCTGGGACAACATCAAGCACAATAACATTCACATTATAAGGATCTTAAAAAGAGAAGAGAGAGAAAGGGGCAAAAGTATACTTTTAAATATAATGACAGAAAAGGAAATAGATATTCAAGTCCAGTAAGCATAAAGAGTTTTAAACGAGATGAACCCAAAGAGGCCCCCACCAATATATATTGCAATTAAAATACCAAAAATTAAGAATAAGGATATAATCTTTGAAAGCAACAACAAAAAAAAGAATTATTCACATACAAGAGAAACCCCATAAGGCTATCAGCTGATTTTTCACCAACTTTACAGGTAATCAGAGAGTGGCAGGATATTTAAATTGCTGAAAGAAAAAAACCTACTACCTAGAATATGATACCCAGCAAGGTCATCATTCCGAATTGAAAGGGAGCTAAAGAGTTTGCTAGACATAATTAATTAATTAATTATCATTAAACTGGATTTACAGGAAATATTGAAGAGTCTTTATGCAGAAAAGTATGTTATTTTGAGAAATACAAAAATACAGAAAAAAATCTCACAGGCAAAGGCAATATAGAATTAACACAGTAAATCAGCTACTTAAAAAGCTAATATGAAAGAAAAATACAAAAGTAGCAAAATTGTTACTACAATAAACAAGGGATGCACAAAACAAAATATATATAAAATATGACATCAAAAACAAAAAGTATGGAGGAAAGTAAAAATGTAGTGCTTTTAGAATGCATTTGAATTTCACTATCAGCTCAAAATAGACTGATATATATATATATATATGTATATCATGATAACTACAAACCAAAAAAAGACAAAAAGTACCCCAAAAAATGAGAAAAGAATCCAAACAAAACATTAAAGAAAGTCAGCAAACCAAAAGGAAACAGATCAGAGAAGAAGAAAAAACAGCGAACTACAAAAATAACCAAAAATTTATTTTTAAAAATGGCAATGAATACACACCTGTTAAGAATTATTTTAAATATAAGGGATGAAATTCTCCAATCAACACACGAGTAGCTGAAAGTATATATATATATATACTACCCACAAAAGATTTCAGGTTGAAGGACACACAAAGACTGAAAGTGAAATAATGAAAAAAATATATTCCATGCAAATAGAAATAAAAAGAAAGCTGGGGTAGCAACACTTATCAGAAAAAAATAGACTTTAAATCAAATCTGTAAAAATAGACAAAAAAGGACATTACATAATGATAAAGGGGTCAATTAAAGAAGAGGATTTAATAATCATAAATATCTACGCACATAACTTAGGAGTGACTAAGTATATAAGGCAAATATTAATGGACATAAATAGAGAGATCAACAATAGGACAGTAATAGTAGGGGACTTTAATACATCATTAATGTTAGTAAGCAGATTATCCATACAGAAAATTAATGAGAAAATAATGGACTTAAATGTCACATCATATCAGTTTGATTTAATGGAAATTAATAAAACTTTTATCCAAAATATGAAGCATACTAGTATACACTTTGTAGGTGCACATAAATCATTCTCTAAAACTTATCCCATATTAGGCCACTAAAAGTCTCAAATTAAAGAAGATAGAAATCATATCATGCATTTTTTTCTGACAATGGTGTGAAACTAGATATCAACTATAAGTGTAAAACTGGAAAAAATGCAAACACATGGAAACTAAACAAAATGGCACCAAACAACCAATAAATAAAAAAAGGCCATAAAACAGAAAATCCAAAATTATCTTGAGACATATAAAAGCAAAAACACAATTTCCCAAAATTTATGGGATACAGCAAAAGAAATTCTAAGATGGAAGTTAATATACATAAAGGTGTACCTCAAGAAACAAAACAAAACAAAAAAAACTTTATATTTAGAGAAACTAGAAAAAGAACAAACAAAAGCCAAAGTACAATAAATACTATCTAATAAAAGAGTAATATGCAAATTTACCATACCTCCACTACACCCACAAGACACGCCCATCAGCCAATCAGGAGCGAGTATGCAAATTAACCCAACCAAGATGGCTGCGGCCATGGAGAGAGCAGGAGGCTTGGGTTTCCCTGGCAATGGAGGAACCCAAGCTTTCCGCCTGCCCTGGCCTGCCTTGACCTCCGCTTAAGGCTACAAAATTTCAATTATAGAAGATAAATAAATCCCAACAAAAATGGCTGTGGCCATGGAGTGAGCAGGAGGCTTGGCTCCTCTCAAGGCTACAAAGTTTCAATTATAGCCCTAATCAGTTTTGCTCAGTGGATAGAGCATCAGAGTGCGGACTGAAAGGTCCCAGGTTTGATTCCGATCAAGGGCATGTACCTTGGTTGCGGGCACATCCCCAGTGGGAGGTGTGCAGGAGGCAGCTGATCAATGTTTCTCTCTCATTGATGTTTCTAACTCTCTATCCCTCTCTCTTCCTCCCTGTAAAAAAATCAATAAAATACATTTTTTTAAAAAGGTTCAATTATAGAAGATAAATAAATCCCAGATACCAGGGCCTCTGCTTAGGTCGCCGGGGGGCGTGGCCAGCCTGCAAACCACCACAGGCACCTCGCCCAGGCCACCCCACACCCCAAGGGAACCCCCACCCTGATCCGGGATACCCTTCAGGGCAAACCAGCCAGCCCCCACCCATGCACCAGGCCTCTATTCTATCTAATCCTATCTAATAAAAGAATAATATGCAAATTGACTATCACTCCAACACACAAGATGGCTGCCCCTATGTGGACACAAGATGGCCAACACAAGATGGCCAGCAGGGGAGGGCAGTTGGGAGGGACCAGGCCTGCAAGGGAGGGCAGTTGGAGGTGATCAAGCCTGCAGGGGAGGGCAGTTAGGGGTGATCAGGCTGGCAGAGGAGGGAAGTTAGGGGCGACCAGGCTTGCAGGGAAGGGAAGTTGGGGGGGGAACCAGACCTGCCGAGGAGAACAGTGGGGGGGGAGGGAGAACCAGGCCTTCACAGGAGGGCAGTTAGGGGTGACCAGGCCTGCAGGGGAGGGCAGTTAGGGGTGACCAGGCCTGCAGGGGAGGGCATTTAGGGGCAAACAGTCTGGCAAGGGAGCAGTTAGGCATCAATCAGGCTGGCAGGGAGTGGTTAGGGAGTGATCACACTGGCAGGCAGAAGCTGTTAGGGGCAATCAGGAAGGCAGGCAGGCAAGCAGTTGGGAGCCAGCAGTCCTGGATTGTGAGAGGGATGTCCGACTGCCCGTTTAGGCCTGATCCTACCTGGATCGGGCCTAAACGGACAGTCAGACATCCCTCAAGGGGTCCCAGATTGGAGAGGGTGCAGGTTGGGCTGAAGGACACACACCCCTGTGCACAAATTTTGTGCACTGGGCCTCTAGTATATAAATAAATATATAAACAAAATAGAGACTAAAATTAAAATAATAGAAAAATCATTAAAATTAAGAGCTAGTTCTTAGAAGAGAAAAACGAATTTTACAAACCTTTAACCAAACTCATTAAGAAAAAAAGAGAGAACCCCAATAAATAAAATTTAAAAAAGAGGAGGAATTACAACTCATGCTGCAGAAATACAAAGGATCATTTAAAAGTACTATGCCCAATTATTTGCCAACAAATTGCACAACACAGAAAATAATGGATAAATATCTAGAAACATAAAACCTCCCAAAAATGAATTAGAAATATGTGCTTGTACACAAGTATTTACCCCCTTGACAAAATACTCAAAGCAGTTCTCTAAAGGGCATGTAGGTTTTTATACCCAAGAGTAAAACCTTCCCCTTCCTGGCAGGTGGGGGTTCCCACAACATAAAATCTGCCTCAAAGCTGAGTTTAAGAACCTAACTCTTAGCCATAGCTGTGTTATTTTTGTCAAGTTATGTAAGTTGATTGCCTCAGTCTCCTCATTCATACAATAAAAGTATGTCTATCAATAAAAGGTTGAAGGAAATCATTATGAGAAGTGTTTTAGCACGGTGCCTAGAATACAGTAAACATTCAATAGACAACAGTCCAGGCCGCAGAGGGGAGAAATCAGGTGTGGCTGGCACTTCCCTTCACCCAGGAGGAGCAAAGAGCATTTCTATTGTTATTGATGAAATAGTTGACTTATATGGAAATGAAGAAAGGAATCCAAAGTTAGGTATTGGAGAGAAAGAGGAAATCTTTTGGTTTTGTTTTTGTTTTTAAAGATGATTCACAGCATTTATATATTCTATTTAGTACAAGGACTAAAAGTCATTAAAATTAAACGAACCCTTGGCTGATCTAACACTTCCCAACTCTCAGTATTTTCAAATAACCGTGTCAGGTTTTAGGATTTCAAATAAAGAAAGCAAAGCAAAATAATCCCTGTTCCTTAAAATATACAAGTGAAACGCGGAAATCAAACTGAAACGTGTAGTTTTCCTCTGGGCAGGATGCAAAGGTGATTTCCCGGGTTCCTGTCCAGGTGGATTCAAAGAATGAAGCCATAGACAAAAGGTGGAAACTTATTGGGAAGCAAGCACAGACTCCCACATGGGGAGGGGGTTCCAAAAGGGTAGCCCACTAAGTCCCTCTTTCCTAAGGTTTATAAAGGCTGCAGTTCTTTGTGTCCTGATAGCCCCTCTGATTGGTCACTATAGCAGCTTCAGAGCTCAAACTCGACGTGGGATCCCCTTTTTTTCTCCCCCTCCTGTGGGAGAATTGTCTATTCCCTGTGAAAATCTGTTTTCCTCTTTCTCCCTCTTGTTTTTCTACTCCCTGTGACTTTCCCCTGTCTTCTGTAAGTAGGTATCTTCCTCTCCCCTTTATCCTGTGGCATCTCTTTTCTCTCTGTGTGAATGTATGCCTTTTGGCAGCTCCCAGCCCCCCAGCTTTGCAGTCGTCCCCCATGGATGCTTTTAGTTCTAAAACTTCCTAAACCTGCCTATTTTACTCCTAAAAACTCCTTTCACAAGTTACCTCCTTCTTTAGATGAAAACTTTTCAGGAGAAAAGCAGGCACAGAAAACTCTTACTTGGAAAACAAATCTTAAATGAAAAAGAACTAACCATCAGTGGCCTCGGCCTGCTTCCCCGCCTCCTCCCCTTGGTCTCTCCCCTTGAAGTTTCAACAATTTGAACAGCTATAATTCAACAAATGATCCCCTCTTCAATGCACAAACACGTTTAAGAGATCCACATACTGAAACACCTAAAGGTGGGCAAGTGGAGCAAGCCAGGAGGTGAGAGGGGAGAAGAGCCATGGACACAGCCCTACTCCCAGAAGCTCACTGCGGGGTTCAGCCCAGTGGCAGAGGGAAGAAATCAGGTTGTGGCTGGCACCCCCCTTCAGCCAGGAGGAGCAGAGTCGGTGAGCATTCCTGCAAGAATGGGCTTACTGGCTGTAGCTGAGTCCTGTGACCTGGGCAGAGATGCAGCACAAAGGTATGGCCACAGTTGTCTGGCAATAGACATTCCAGAGAAACAAAGCCATTAAGCCTGGCTGCCTTCCCTTAACCTCCTATATATTATGTCCCCTCACCCACCTTGTCGGGTTGCACAGCACATTATCTGCAGAGCTGAGAACTGGTACTACAGAAACACATTTTTCCTGAATGAAGGGAGCACTCCACAACTAATCCCAAGGTCAGGTGGAGGTACGAGGGATATGATGGAGAGGTCCACTGGTCCCCAATCCTGGGAGGGCAAAGCAACAAAGAAGCTGGCTAGATTCTCACAGCTCACCCCACTCCCATATATCTGTGAGTGCACTGCTGGTGGCACCTGACTGCAGAAGACAGCACTGGGATTTCAGAGTTGATCCCCTGAAACCAGGGCAAACAGATCACAGGGGAGGTGAAAGCAATCATAAGAGGGAAGTTTATACCTTACAAGCCTACCTCAAGAAAAAAGAAAAATCTCAGGTAAACAACTTAACATTACATCTTAAAAGACTAGAAAGAGTAGCGGGGGGAAAGCAGCCAAAAGTCAGGAAAAAAAGGAAATAATAAAAGTTAGAGCTGACTTGAATGAATTGAAGTTAAAAAGACTATACAAAAAATGAAGACAACAAAGAGCTGGTCCTTTAAAAAGATTAACAAAGTTGACAAAACCTAGGCTAGACTCACTAAGGAAAAAAGACCAAAGATGCAAATGAACAAAATCATAAATGAAAAAGATGTTACCACAAATATCACAAAATACAAAGGGATCATAATAGAATACTATGAAAGACCATCTGCCACCAAATTCAATAACCTAGAAGAAAAGGATAATTTCCTAGAATTATATAATCTTTCTAGACTGAATAACAAATAACTGGAAAATCTAAATAGATCAATTACCAGTGAGAAAATTTAAACAATCATCAGTGACAAGCTAAAAGGCCAATCCCAATGTAACCCTGATATATGGGGGTGGGGAAAGTGGCTAGCAATCTGAATCTGTGCCAGGAAGCCCAGTGTACATTCTTGATAACCTATAATTAAGTCACTGCCTCTTTCCCAGAAACTGATCTTGCAAGACCTGTTACCTAAATACAGAGGTCATAAACTATGAACAGTGCATAGCACTGCGAGGGGGCGGGGGGGGGGGCTGTTATTAGTGCTGGTGCCAGGCCAGACCATTTAGATATGGTCTCGAGACCCCCAATACCTGTGGCCTTTTTTGCAAAGCCCGTGAAAGGACAAGAAGCATAATCCATATTTGAGGGACAAAGACACCAGAAAGATATAAAAGAGAAGCTCTCTGCATGTTGCTTTGCTCAGACTTGGGAAGTTATTCCGCTGAGTCTGCCGGCATAATAAACTGTGTAACTCCTTTTCTCTAAAGCGTTGCTTGGTTTTACTCCGGTCTTCTGCAACATCAGAAACCTCTCAAAAAGTAAAGGCCCAAGACCAGATGGCTTCATTAGTGAATTCTAACAAACATTCAAAGATACCTATTCTTATCAAACTCTTCCAAAAAATTGAGAAGAGGCAATACTTCTTAACACATTTTATGAGGCCAACATAACCCTGAGACTAAAACCTGGCAAGGATAACAAAAAAAAAAGAAAGAAAACTACAAATATATGTTGGATGAATACAGATGTAACATCTTAAACAAAATACTAGCAAATAATCCTGCCCAGTGTAGCTAAGTGATTAGAGCATCAGCCTGTGCACTGAAGGGTTGCAGGTTCAATTCCCAGCCCTGGTTGGGGCACATGAGGGAGGCAACTAATCGATGTATCTCTCCCTTTTTTCTCCCTCTATCCTCCCCTCCCTCAATCCCTTCCACTCTCTCTGAAAAGCAATGGGAAAAAATATCCTCCAATGAGGATTAACCACAACAAAAAACCAACTAGCAAATCGAATACTTAAAAAAAACCCAACACATCCCAATCAAGAGGATTCATTCCAGGGGCACAAGGGTAGGTTCAACATACATAAATCTATCAATGCAATATACCACATCAACAAAAAATAAAATAAAATTATATATTTTATCAATAGATACAGAAAACACTTTTAAAAAAATATAACATTTTTATGATTAAAAAACTAAATAAAAATAGATATAGAAGCACCTTAACATAATAAAGGCTGTATATGACAAACACTTGGCTAAAATCATACTCACTGGTGAAAAAACTGAAAGCTTTTCCTCTAACATCAGGAACAAGACAAGGATGTCCACTTTCACCACTCTTATTCAAAAATAGGACTGGAAGATGACAGAACCAAGATGGCAGCATAGGTAAATGCTGGGACTTACCATCTCCCAAAACCACATAAAAATTACAACTAAAATACAGAACAACCATCATTCAAAACTGCCTGAATGGAATTACTAAAACTAGAGAAGTAAAGAAAGCACATTGAAACTGGTAGGAGGGGCTAAGGCACGGGATGGGCTGGTCCGACACCCATGTGTGCCATTTTTCTTAATCTGGAAGGAAATCGTCTCTGTAGAGTCTGCTCATGAGGAACAAGGTGTCCACACCAAACCCCCAGTCCAGGGTCCTAGAATTGGGAAGAGAAGTCCCCATAACTACTGTCTGTAAAAACCAGAGGTGATTGTGGCTGAGTGATACAGAGGCTGCCCAGGTATTCCTTTTAAAGGGCCAGTGCACAAACTTACATGGTCCCACTTCCTCTGAGCTCCAGCACTGGGTGCCTGGCTGTGGCTCTGGGAAACCCAGGGACATTTGGAGAGGAATTGGATTGACAAGCATTGGGGCAGGAAATTGGGGGCAGCTTTCTCCTAGATGGAGGTACTCGCAGGGTTCATTATTCCTGTGCTGGGACCTTCCCTGCTGCAGGGCTGACTGGCAGCCATATCTGAGTGTCCATCAGCCTGGGCCACACTGTTTGCTCTGCCCTGGTGATTCCATGAGACCCCACCCCATCCAATTTGCAGCCCCACCCAAGCTGTTTGCAGCAGTTTTCCCATATGAATGGCCTGTCCTGACTTAGGCTTCAGATTTTGCTAAAATCTCTCAAACAAACTGCAGCTGGTGACAGCATGCCCCAAACCTATCAATAAAAGGCCCAAGACACAACAACAGCACTAGCCTGCCTTGCTTCGCATGGGAACTTCCAAACCCAATACAAATAGCTCCTGCAAGGTTGCCCCAGGTAGTGGCTGACTTTACCCCACCCTGGGGACCCTAGAGCCAGTGCACCTGGTGGATAGCTTCAGAACATACCAGATTACAATTCTACACATCCACAAGCCACACAGTCAAGAGGCAGACTCAGTAACATCAAAGCCCCACTGAAGTCTTGCTCCAGAGGAGTGTCTCCTGCACAGCAGCTCTCCCACTGTAGTTGCAGCAGGTCCTAACAGCCAATTTGCCAGGAGGTCAATTCCTCCCAAAGAAGCCAACAGCAACAATGCTCAACTACAAGACTATGTACACAACCCACACAGGTGCACCTAGAGTGGGGAGGCTGAGCCATGGGCCCTACAGGACACCTACTACACAAGACTACTCTACCAATTCCAGGAGACATAACAGCTCTACCTAATACAAGGAAACAAACACCGGAAAGCAGCCAAAATGTGGAGACAAATAAACATGTCACAAATGAAAGAAATGGAAGCAAGCAAACTACTGTATATAGAGTTCAAAGCAATGGTTATAAGGTTACTCAAGGATCTTCATGAGAGCTTCAAGGGATTTAGTGAGACTTACAAGGATCTTACAATTTCAAACACATGAAAAAGGAACAGTAAGAAATTAAGCATACACTAACTGAAAGAGAATAATTTACAGAGATTCAACAGTAGAGGATTCCGAGAATCAAATCAATGATTTGGAATATGAGGATGCAAAAAACACCCAATCAGAAGAGCAAAAAGAGAAAGAATTCAAAAATATGAAGATAGTGTAAGGAGCCTCTGGAACAACTTCAAGTGTACCAACATTCACATTATGGGGGTACCTGAAAGAGAAGAGAGAGAGCAAGATATTGAAAACCTATTTGAAGGAATAATAATGGAAAAATTCCCCTATCTGGTGAAAGAAATGGACTTACAAGTCCAGGAATCACAGAGTGTCCCAAACAAGAGGAACCCAAAGAGGCCCACACCAAGACACAGAATAATTAAAATGCCAAGGATTAAAGACAAAGAGATCATCTTAAAAGCAGCAAGAGAAAAGCAGTTAAATACTTACAAGGGAGCACTTATACGACTGTCAGCTGATTTACCAACAGAAACTTTGAAGGTCAGAAGGGAGTGGCAAGAAATATTCAAAGTGATGAACAGCAAGGACCTACAACCAAAATTACTCTAACCAGCAAAGCTATCATTCAGAATTGAGGGCCAGATAAACAGCTTCACAAACAATAAAAAACTAAAAGAGTTCATCAGCACCAAACCACTATTACATGAAAAGGGTATTCTTTAAGAAGAGGAAGAAGTAGAAGCAAAACAAAGGTAAAAGATCTATAATAATAAAAAGGTAATATGCTAATTAGACCGGACGTCATTCCGGACATCCTTCTTGATGACGCCAGGGCCGGAGGGAAGCCAGCCGGGTCCCAGGTGCCTGCCAGCAGTGGGAGGAGGGAAGCCTGGAACCCGGGTGCTGGAGAGAAGCTGGTGCCGGCAGCCAGGGGAAGGAAGGCTTACTCTTGCATGAATTTTTGTGCATCAGGCCTCTAGTATGAATAATAAAATAGCAATAAATACATACCTATCAACAATTGAATCTAAAAAATCAAAATAAATGAACAAAAAATCTAATGAACAAAATAAACTGGTGAATAAAATAGAATCGGAAGCACAGAAACATGGAACAGACTGAGGAATCTGAGGGAAGGGTATGGTGAGGTGGGAAGAAATTAACCAAAGATCTTACCTATGGATATAGACTGTAGGGTGGTGAAGGCCTGGGACGGGGTTGGAACTGGGTGGAGGAGGACAGTTGGGGGGAAAAAGAGGAACATCTGTAATACTCTCAACAATAAAGATTTAACAAAACAAAACAAAATAGAACTGGAAGTCATAGAGCAATAAGACAAGAGAAAGATATAAAATGCATCCAGCCCTAGCTGGTTTGGCTCAGAGAATAGGGAGTCAGCCTGTGGACTGAAGAGTCCCAGGGTCAATTCCGGTCAAGGGCACATGCTGGGGTTGTGGGCTTGATCCCCAGTAGGGGGCATACAGGAGGCAGCCAATCAATGATTCCCTCTCATCATTGATATTTCTATCTCTCTCTCCCTTTCGCTCTGAAATTGATTAAGAAATATATTTTTAAGAAATGTATCCAGCCCTGGCTGGTGTCACTCAGTGGTTAGAGTGCTGGCCCATGCACTGAAGGGTCCAGGGTTCTATTCCCTGTCAAGGACATGTACTTGGATTGCAGGTTTGATCCCGTGTCCCAGTTTGGACGTGGGTGGTAGGTAACCAATCAATATATTTCTCTCACATAGAGTTTCTCTCTCTCTCTCTCTCTCTCCCCCACCACCTCCCTCCATCCCGTCCACTCTCTCTAAAAATCAATGTAAAAAAATATTCTCAGGTAAGGAATAACAACAACAAAAAAGAAATAAAACACATCCAAATTGGGTCTGAAGAAGTACAAGTGTCACTTTTAAAGATGATATGATTCTTTATATAAAAAAACGCTAAAGAATCCACAAAAGAACTATTGGAAATAATAAACGAATACAAAATTTGCAGTATACAAAATCAATCTACAAGTATCTACTGCATTACTATATATTAACAACGAAATTTCAGGAAAAAATAAAAAGATACGTTCCTTTTTCTGTTGCAACAAAAAGGATAATATATTTAGGAATAAACTTAAGAAAGAATGTGAAGTACCTATATACTGGAAACTACAAAGCATTATTAAAAGAGACTGAAAAAGACACAATGAAATGGAAAAATATTCCATGTTCATGGACTGGAAGAATCAACATAGTTAAAAGTGGCCATATTACCCAAAGCAATATACATATTTAATGCAATCCTCATCAAAATCCTAAAGACATTTTTTAAGAAATAGAACAAAAAATCATCAGATTTGTATGGAACCATAAAGGACACTGAATAGCCAATGCAATTCTGAGAAAAAAATAACAAAGCTAGAGGCATCACATTACCTGACTTCAAATTGTACTACAGAAAATGGTAATCACAGAAGCATGGTACCGGCAGAAAAACAGACACACAGATCAATGGAACAGAACTGAAAGCCAAGAAATAAAACCACATGTATATGGGGAAATAATTTTTGATAAAGGAGCCAAAAACATACAATGGAGAAAAGAAAGCTTCTTCAATAATGTTAATGGGAAAATTGGAAAGCTCCTTGCAAAAGAATGAAAGTAGATTACAGTTTGTTAACATGTACAAAAAAAATAATTCAAATTGTGCCAAAGACCTAAATAAAAGATCTGAAACAATAGATTACAGAGAAGAAAACATAGGTACTAAACTTATGGGCCTTAGTCTTGGAGAACATTTTATGAATTTACCCGAAAGGCAAAGGAAGTAAAGGCAAACATAAATGAACAGGACTATATCAAACTGAAAAGCTTCTGCACAGCAAAAGAAACCCCCAACAAAACTAAAAGACATCCAACCAAATGGGAAAATATATTTTCAAACAATAGCTCCAACAAGGGGTCGATATCCAAAAGTATATAAAGAACACATGCAACTAAACACCAAAAAAACAAACAGTCAAATTTAAAAAATGGGCAAAGGACATGAACAGACACTTCTCCCAAGAAGACATACAAGTGACCAACAGATATATGAAAAGATGTTCAACTTCACTAGCTATTAAGGAATGCAAATCAAAACTATAATAGTTGTGAAGAAAAGGGAATCCTCATTCACTGCTGGTATGAATGTGAACTGGTACTGCCACTATGCAAAATAGTATGGAGGTTCCTCAAAAATTAAGAATACATATGGATATCTACTCAAAAAATTTTAAAACATTTATTCACAAAGAGACATGCACTCCTATGTTCATTGCAGCAATATTTGTGGTGGCAAGGACATGGAACCAACCAAAGTGTGCTTTGATAGATGACTCGATAAAGATGTGATACATATACACAATGGAATACTACTCAGCCATAAGAAAGGATGAGGAGCCAAGATGGCGGTGGATTAGGTGAAAGCTATACTCAGAACCACACTGGAATTACAACTAAAGTATAGAAAAATCACCTGAAAAACCAACTGAAGACTAGCTAGAGAGAAGCCTTATGACAAGAACTTACAGAGCAGGCTATAACAAGAATGGTAGGAAGTTTGGAGGAGCAAGAGAGCAGGCTGGAATCCCACAGCAGGAGCTAACGTTCTAGAGGTATATTTCTACTGTGGGGGGTGTCCTCTGAATAGTTTGGGGTCTAAACCCCAAGCCAGAGCCCCCAGAACAGAGCATCAGAACCAGGAAAGGCGCCCACATAACATTTGGCTGTGAAAAAGCAGCGGGGTTTCTTCTGTCAGGGAGAGACAGCTGGAAATGCAGGCACCCTCTTAAAGGGTCAACACACAAAATTTTGTTAGCAGCCACTCACCCTACGCTCTGATGAAGAGAGGGCAGAGAGGTCTAGAACTGCACGAGGAGTCTCTGGTGATGGCTCTCAGGAGAGAGCTGAGGTCAGCCAGCAGGATCCCTATTCTGAGAAGCCATCTTTCCCAAGCAGAGCATTCCCCTCTATGTAGCATCAGCCTGGGTAAAGCAATAGCCCCACCTGTTGGCATTCCTCTCCACATACCCTGTGGAGCTAACCCCCTGTGGAGAAGTACAGCTGGTGGCTCTTTAAGTGACTGAGCCTAACAGACAGCTTAGCTTGCAGGCAGAAGCAGATCTCAGGGTACTTTGAGATATTTGCTGATATGCCCCTGTGCCCAGTGCTAGTAACAGCAGACCTTGGTGCACAGCTTGCTCCTTCCCACACTTACCTAGCCCCAGCAGATGGAGCCACAAGCTCACTAATAGCTCCAAACAGGCTACCCAGAGCCATTCTGAGACGTCTGACATTGGCCTGCACCAGCGCCCCTTCAAAGAGGCCCAGAACCAATAAACCCAGTGGCAAGCTTCATACAACAAAGCAGCTTATCCCCAGGGAGATCTCGGCAGGCATCAAACCCTGCCGAGGTGAATTTGCTTCATGTGATCAGCACGTGCACAATAGCTTGCATGCTGTGTTGGGGGCTAAGCTTCCCTGTCAGCCAGCCTGAGTGTTGATCCAATGCACAAACAGGCCAATAGCAATCAAGACTCAATTACAATAGGAGGGCCCACATAATATGCAAAAAAGACATTCTTAGAGCACCCAGCTCAGGTGACCAAGGGGATTGTGCCACTGGGTTGCACAGGTCACCTATTACATAAGGTCACTCTACCAAGACTGGGAGTCACAGCAGATCCACCTAGTTCATAGAAACAAACAGGCAGTCAAAATGGGGAGACAAAAGAAACAGGCTCCAAATCAAGGAACAATGGAATTATCCAGCAGAGCTAAATGAAATAGAGGTATGGTACTTAGATATAGATTTCAGAATAATGATTATAAGGATGCTCAACAGCATGAAAAAGGACATAGAAACCATAAAAATGGACCAGTGAGAAATGAAGAATGCAGTATCTGAAATAAAGAATACACTGGAAGGAATAAACAGTAGGCTCGATGAAGCAGAGGATCAATTCAGCAATTTGGAAGACAAGGTAGAAAAAAAAGCACCTAATCAGAGCAGCAAAAATAAAAAAGAATAAAAAAGAATGAGGATATTTTAAAGACCTTTGGGACAACATGAAATGAACAACATCCATGTCATAGGGGTATCAGAAGAAGAAGCAAGGGATGAAAAACCTATTAGAATGACTGAAAACTTTCATAACCTGGTGAAAAAAGAGATATACAAGTCCAGGAAATGCAGAGAGTCCTAAGCAAGATGGACCCAAAGATGCCCACACCAAGATACATCATAATTAAAAGGCCAAAAGCAAAAGACAAGAAGAAAAATTTAAAGGCTAAAAAGAAAGGAAGTCAGTTGCCTACAAGGGAACTCCCATAAGACTGTCAGCTGATTTTTCAATAGAAATGTTTCAGCCAAGAAGGGATTGGCATAAAATATTCAAAGTGATGAACAGCAAGAGCCTAAAACCAAGGCTACTTTCCCCAGCAAAGATATCATTTAAAATTGAAGGAGAAATGGAAGAAAAGAAAGAAGAGGAGAAAAAAAAGGAAAAAAAAAGGAGGAGGAAGATGAGGAGGAGGAGGAAGAGAAGAAAGTTTAAAAAATAAAATGGCAATAAATACATACCTATCAATACTCATTTTAAATGTAAATGGCTTAAAGGCTCCAATCAAAAGACATAAGGCAACTGAATGGATAACAAAACCCATGTATATACCATCTTTAAGAGACCCACCTCAGAATGAGAATCACAGACTAAAGGTAAAGGGATGGAAAAAGATATTTCATGAAAATATAAAGGAAATAAAGGCTGAAGTATGAATTCTTTTTAAAAAAAATATGTATTTTTTTATTTCAGAGAGGAAAAGAGAGGGAGGGAGAGACTTGATCGGCTGCCTCCTGCATGCCCTCTGCTGGGGACCTAGCCCACAACTCAGGCATGTACCCTGACTAGGAATGGAACCTTGACCTCTTGGTTCATAGGTCAATGCTCTGTCAACTAAGCCATACTGGCCAGGATAAAATTAATCAGATATTTTTTCAATCTTTAGGTAAAAGTAACCAATCAACTTATCTTTCCCATAATATTGAATCTCTATACTATCACTTTACTGTTTTAAAACTGGCAACTTTATTTTAGAACTAGAGGCTTGGTGCACGAAAATTCATGCATTGGGTGGGGGGGGGGTCCCTCAGCCCAGCCTGCCCCCTCTCACAGTCTAGGAGCCCTCAGGGTATGTCTTAAGTTGCAGTCTGGCCTCCCTTTGCAGGAGACAAGGTCGATCGGGGGAAGGCGCTGCCCTCATCACCCCGCTGCTCCTGCCACTATTGGCCACCGAGGCTGCTGGCCCTCAGCCCTCACTTCTTAGTGCTGGCCCTGCCCCCACCCACTAGTGGAGGGGGGCAATCCAGGGCCAGGTCGGCTGGGGGAAGGGCTGTGAGAGGTTGAGGCACAGCAGATCGCACCCTGTCCAGCCTCTGTGGAGGCGTAGTCCCGGGACCGGCCCTGCGCTACTGCCTCTGCGGAAGGGGCAGCACTGGGACTGGGACCGCACAGCCCCCTGTCCCACCACCCCCTATCCCGCGCTGCCTCTGCGAAAGGAGCTGCAGCACTGCACCAGCCTGTGCCGCCGGCCCTCGGCCCTTGCAGCTATGTGGCTTTGTCTGGAAGGACGTCTGGAAGACGTCCGGTCTATTTTTTTTAGATATCATCTCCTAAGAGTCATTTATGTTATTTTGTTTGTTTGGGTAGGAGAACCCACTAAAGTGAATATTCCATAACTCTTTGGTTAAAAAATTGGCTCAAGTCACATTTTTAGCCCAGAACGTTTTTGGTTGTACTTTCATAGAAAATAATGTCAAAACATTAGTTTTGTGAGTGTGAAAGTGCCTTCTACCTTTTAAATATGATTTTTAGTAATATCTTAATACTTATAAAGAATGCAGAATATACCTTTAAATTTGACTCTCTCAAGAGTAAAAAGAGATATGCTTTAAAGCTTTAATTTGCTCAATATTGGCTCAGAAATTTTAAATGGATTTTCTTAACATTAATTTTACTTTTTTTTAATAGCTATAAACTCATATTTTAACATTTGGCTTTTCTGTTTTTCTATTTCTGAATAATAATAAAACACAATACTATTTCATTTGGATGATATTGATATAGACACACTTAACCAAGAAATTTTCAAATCCACCTGCTATTAACCATGAACTCTAAAGCATAGGCATTTTTTGACTATCACTTGCAATATACTAAAACATACAATAACTGTTATTTGGTCATTACATAAAAAATTTTTAACAAAATTTTATTCAAAGTATTAGGAAAATCATATTCAAAGCACAGAAATAATTAGACCATAACAACAATGCTGCATAGATAGTGGTATACAAGTTCCCTGATGCTTAGTGACTTCCTCCTAACTAAAACTTCAGTTTGCAAGTCACCAGATAAAAAATGGTGGGGGCATTATTTCGTCTCTCTGAGGCTGGAAAAATGGCTTTGGTGGTGAGAAGTGACACCATTTAAACATCAAAGATTAGATTATACCCCAACTTAACTATATTCCCTTTTTGTTATTTCCCAGAGATAAAACTTTAGAATGTAAGGATTACTAGAAGGAAATAGAAGATAAATGACCTCTTGGAAGATATCCTGACCAGTGCTTGCTTTAATGAGACAAAACACTGAAAAAAGTTTTAAAGATGACCTCACCATTATGCTTAAGTAAAATTGTTAATATAAATACATTTTTACATAATATCTTACAAGAAAAATGTTTCCAATCCTTTCACCTTCAGTAAAAAAAAAAATGTTATCACTAATGGAAATTTGAAAAATAATTTTCAGAGTGGAACTTTACAACTTTAACTTTATAGAGATCGAAATAATTTCTGGAAAACTGCAAATAGTCTAAATCAATAAGAAATTGCTAAATTTATAAGATTACTTTTTGAAAAGGAAGACAACTTATCTGGAAGAAATTTGTAGCTGAAAACATTGTTCATTAAAAAAACATGGTTACCCTGAAAAAGACTCTTAAAATTGCCTGTATTTTCATAGGCCCCCAACAATTCACGAAGGAGCAACTTTTAGGCTCTAGCCTCTTAGTTACCTATATAAAATTTTTTTTTATCTAAATAGTAATTTGTGCTAGGTCACATCACAACCAAGACATCTGAATGTAATGGACAAAAGCAAATTTTGCATGCATTTCAGGTAGACTTTTTTCTTTCCCAAGAAAGAGTTTGTAATTTTTCAAATGGACTTGGACACAAACCTACTGTTCAAAAAAAAATCTTTTGTATGCAAATTCAGTTTCCTTAAATAGTAAATATCCTGGTCTATGCCTAGAAAATAAGGCATGAGTAATTAATTCTTCACTGCAGAGCATAGACAAGTGTTTTCTTTCTAATGCAAACATCTCAAAGTACACTGTTATTTTTACATCTCATGCATTTACAGTCAGAATTTTCTGAACCTCTACATACTTTTAGTATAAAAGACTGTTTATTCCCAACTACTTACATACCATAATTACTTAAGAAAAGACAAAGGGAGAGCAGCTACAGAAGTAACAGGATATTTTTCACAAATAAGAATATAACGTACAAAAACTGGCAAATGAGTGGTAACTGGTAGTATGAACTCTTAATATTCTACTTTGGTTTTCAAACTAAGATTTGACAAGTTTAAAGCCCTGTCCTGTATCCAGCACAGTAGGAAGAAACCAACTCATTTTTAATCTTTTCAAGCACCTAAAACAACTTTGGCAGATCCATAAAAGGTTCAGACCACACAACCAATTTGCCAAATGTACTAGTGGATATGTAATACGAGGAAAGTGTAACATCCAGTGTTTGGCCACATCACTTCCCGTTGGCAAATGCAGAGTGTAGTCACTCCACTGCTTCGACACACCATATACTGCTTTCACTTTGCGCCCCTTTTCAGTCCAGCAGATGTTATTATTGGAGTTGCAGTTATATTCTACCCAGTCTTTTGTAAAGTCACCCAGTTGTGGTGGGTCGGCTTCTTCAATATCTATAGTCTTCATCATCTCTGCTCCTTGCACTGCAATATACTGGTCACTGATTTTTCTTACTTCTTTCACCCAAGGGGTTGAATTCTCACTGTCTAATATAATAATAAGTCGAGAACAGAAGGAACCATTCTTTTCTCTCCACCATTCTAAAAGTGTGTCAAGGCGTAGTATGTCTCCACCTATAAACAAAATAAAATTCAATAAGTAATTTCTGAAACCTCTCAATAAGAATACCCTTCTGTCCTAAGTGTATTTTCTTTAAATTTTGGAAATTAAATATGTGAGTAGAAAAACAGAGCCTTCTTTTCAAAGTATTTTCTTAGAAGATTTAAAAAAAAAACAAAACGTTCAACTTCGTTAAAAAAACCAGAACCAAAAAAAAAAAAAAAAAAAATCATCCTTGTTACTCATAAAAAATGGGATGTTAATTTTATTAACCAATGTCAACCCAATATATTCAATTAAAAAAATTTTTTTAAATGGGATATGCTACAATAAATTTAAAAAATTATTTCTCTGGCCAGTTTGAGCGTCGGCCTGCAGACCCAAAGGTCTCGGGTTTGATTCCCAGTCAAAGGCACAGACCTCAGTTGCAGGCTTGATACCCGGCCCCAGTTGGGACCCGATGGGAGGCAATCAATCAATGTCTCTCTCTCACATCCATGTTTCTCTTTCTCTCTCTCTCCGTTCCCCTCTCTCCTCCCCTCTATTCTCTCTCTAGAAAAAAAAAATCAATGGAAAAATATATCCTCGGGTTAGAATAAATAAATGCAATCTTACTTTAAAAAATTACTTTATAAAGTTGTATTTGTTGAAAAAAATAAAATTATAAAGGAAAGCTTATATTCTTTTACATCAAAAACAGCAAATATGGCTCGTGGTCCAAATCTAGCCCATTACCTGTCTTCGTATAGCCTGAGATCTGAGGATTGATTTTACATGGTTGAAAAAAATTGAAAACAAACAAACAAACAGTATTTTGTGACATGGGAAAATTATATGAAATTTACATTTCATATAATTGTTTCCGTAAATAAACTCATTTGCATTGTCTATGGCTGCTTTTCTTTTTTCCTTTTTAATCTTTATTTGAGGATATTTTCAACTACAGCAGCAGAGCTGAGTAGTTCCAACAACAGGCATCTTATGGCCCCAAAAGCCAAAAATATGTAGCCCTTTAAACGAAATATTTGCCAATCCTGTTGTGCACCACTGACAAAATAATGTTACCTATCCTGTACGTAGGTACCTACTAGATGAAGAAGAAACTCTTCCTCCCTCTACCAAGAATGAATTTAGAATGAATTTATTTTTAAATCAGTTTTATACATGAAAACCAATAAATGATTAAAAATAATTTACTCAGAAAGCTCTAAAGTAAATAAATATGAGCTATAAACCTGTCTTATAGTTAATAGGCTTTCCATCTGGTTCACTGTGGATAGTTTCTTTTGCATTAACTTTGATTTTTAAATGTTACATTAAAATATTATTTTGATTATTTGATTTTTGGCACCCTCTTTAAAATTTCATGGCCAAGCCAATTGCCATCTATCTTCACCTCTCCCTAGTCCTGGCTCTGTCGCAATGGTACACTGATACAATCATCCTAATTCTAGATATTTATCCTAAGAAAAGAGTAGATATTGGGGCAAAAAATTACATATAATGATTTCCTTCCCTTTGCTATCTAAAATAGTGTAAAATCTGAAACAACCAGGGGGATGGAAATAAATTATGGTAAAACCTAAAGGGAACTTTATAGTAAAACTAGAGGCCCGGTCCATGAAATTCGTGCACAGGAGTGAGGGTCCCTTAGCCGGGCCTGCACCCTCTCCAATCTGGGACATTCCTTTTGCAATCCGGAACCACTGGCTCCTAACTGCTTACCTGCCTGCCTGATCACCCGTAACCACTCTGCCTGCGGGCCTGATCGCCTCCTAATCACTCTGCCTGCCGACCTGATCGCCCCTAACTTCCCTCCCCTGCTGGCCTGATCGCCCCTAACCGCCTCTGCCTCAGACCCTGCCATCGTGGCTTTGTCTGGAAGATGTCCGGTCTAATTAGCATATTACCCTTTTATTAGTATAGATGGTATTTATTAAGAAATTTTAATGACGACAAAATTACCTATGCAATTAGGATAAAAGTATGACACAGAAGTGTATCTATAAAAATAATAGCAGTGCTTATTTCTGGGTTTGGATTTCAGGTGGTTTTGCTATATTTTTTTATATTTTCCAATTATTTTTTACATTGAGTATGTTACTTTTATAATTAGAAAAATGTTTTAACATGCTACAGTTTACTTTTTGTTGTTGTTAATCCTCACCTGAGGATATTTTTTCCATTGCTTTTCAAAAGAGTGAAAGGAAGGGAGGGAGAGAGAGAGAAACATCGATGTGAGAGAGATACATCAACTGGTTGCCTCCTGCATGCACCTCAATAGGGGGTAGGATATGAACTGGCTGCCCTTGACTGGAAATTGAACCCAAGACCCTTTGGTGTATGTGGGCCAACGCTCTAACCACTGAACAACACTTGCTAGGGCATAGATACTTCCTTAAGATATATTTTTAAAAATGGTGAAATGCTAACTTTTCATTACTGCCAATTCTATTACATTTCTCTAGAGACAAGAGGATAACAGATTACAGGAGCTATTATACAAATTCTATCTGCCATAAAACATCACTAGTTTGCCTTTTACAACTATTTCAATAAATATTCTTCAGCACATTCTACACTAAGTCTCTTATATATATGCTCTTTAAATATCAACAAGAGACCTAAGGCAGCATTACAATCTTTTAAACGATGTCTCTTCTGTTTTGTTTTGCTCTGCTTTCTTCTATGAATTGGAGAAAATTCATTTGGCTTTTGGCCCAGATACTTAAGTACTTAACATTTATCTTAGATAACAGCCATCTCATGCAGTTCAAGTAATTGAGACTGTATTATAAAGGCTCTGTTTGTCTCTAATAAAGTACATTACAGATTATCTACTTATTTTTCATTTACAAAGTAGATAAAAGTAGGTTACAGTTGTTCCTATGGGAAATCATATATAATAAAGAGGTAATATGGAATGGACCATCACTCACAAGGTGGCCACCTCCATGTGGTCAAAGATGGCTGTCCCCATGTGGACATAATATGGCCACCACAAGATGGCCGGCAGGGGAGGGCAGCTGTGGGAGATCAGGCCAGCAGGGGAGGGCAGTTTGGAGGAACGAGGTCTGCATGGGAGGGAAGTTGGGGGCGACCAGGCCTGCAGGGGAGGGCAGTTGGGGGGGACCAGGCCTGCAGGGGAGGGCAGCTAGAGGTGACCAGGCCAGCAGGGGAGGGCAGTTGGGGGGAACCAGCCCTGCAGGGGAGGGAAGTTGGGGGCAAACAGGCTGGCAGGGGATCTGTTAGGCATCAATCAGGCTGGCAGGGCAGTGGTTAGGGGGTGATCATGCTGGCAGGCACAAGCGGTTAGGGGCAATCAGGCAGGCAGGCAGGCGAGCAATTGGGAGTCAGCAATCCTGGATTGTGAAACGGATGTCCGACTGCCCTTTACTTAGGGGCAGTCGGACATCCCTCAAGGGGTCCCAGATTGGAAAGGGTGCAGGCTGGGCTGAGGGACACCCCCACCCTCATGCATGAATTTTGTGCATCGGGCCTCTAGTATGATAATAATAATACAAGAATAAACTTGTTTCGAGTACTTACAACTGCAAACCTTCGTTTGCCCCACCCAGTATTTCTATCTCTCATCACAGCCATCATTGTTTTTTAACCTCAAGCCATGAAGCAAAAATATCAGGTTCCATATTAGGAAACCCCATAAATGTAAGACGACTACATATTCTAAGAAATACTGCGAGTAAAGGTATGGGATAAAGGGCAAATACAGATTCTCTTTCTCACAGGGATATTTAGTTCTGGACCTGCTCTTAACTTACTAATTCAAATTATTAAGTTTCTATTTTAAAGATTTTTAGAAGATAACTATCACAAAATTCTCAGAGCTTGGAGCTCTTTGTCACTGGTTTAGATGGGATTACAGCATCTTCTTCTGAGCAGTATTCAATACTATCTCTGAGGTAGAATCAGCCTTTGAGAACTGTGTCTGGGGCAGGCTAGGGCAGGAACTGACTGAAAAGAGGGCTCAGCCTCTAGGCCTGGTTCAACCTGGTTACCAGCAAGGGGGCCAGATGCCTCAGGCCTGGAGAGTATACAGTTGCTGAATTATGAGGAGGACTGCTATGTCTCTCCATTGTTTGTTTTTACTTTTTACAATAAAGTCTCTGACATAGAAAGTTACACATTCTGTCTATGGCTGCTTTTCTTATTTGGAACAAATCTTGGCTAACAGAGGCATTCCACAATGGTCAGCTTATTGGTGACATACTTCAAAAAACTATAAAGATAATATTCCAGAATGTTACTTCTAGACATTTACTTATAATAAACTCCTACTTTAGCATTTTTAACTCTTCACAAATTATTCCTGATAGTAAATAAAAATTTAACAAGATGTGCGTATGTGTGCGCGCACTCACATACACATACACACACACACACACACACACACACACACACACACACACACACACACAATATTTATCTTGGTGTCTATTTACTTTTCCTAGGAAGAGAAAACGCTGATTAAATACAAGTAAACTGAACATCTAGAGTTTATTTCTAAAGCAGTCTTTTAAAAACTGCTTGAAATAAACTTTAAGATAAAAACAAGTTTATATTAATAAATTCTTCACCTAAACAGCAAGCTTACTTTTAAGATTACTTTCTTATAAAACTTAAAAATAACTAAGGATTTATGCATGACCATCAAAATATGCCTTTTTCCCCATTTAACTTGGAAATAGTTTATTATCATAACACTAGAGGCCCGGTGCATGAAATTTGTGCACGGGGGGGGGCGAGGGGGGATGTCCCTCAGCCCAGGCTGCACCCTCTCCAATATGGGACCCCTCGAGGGATGTCTGACTACCCGTCGGGCATCCCTCTCACAATCCAGGACTGCTGGCTCCCAACTGCTCGCCTGCCTGCCTTCCTGATTGCCCCTAACTGCTTCTGCCTGCCAGCCTGATCACCCCCTAACCACTCCCCTGCCAGCCTGATTGAGGCCTAACTGCTCCCTGCCAGCCTGTTTGCACCTAACTGCCCTCCCCTGCAGGCCTGGTCACCCCTAACTGCCCTCCCTGGCAGGCCTGGTCCCCCCCCCCCAACTGCTCTTCCCTGCAGGCCCAGTTGCCCCCAACTTCCCTCCTCTGCTGGCCTGGTCACCTCTAACTGTCCTCCCCTGCAGGCTTGATCCCCCCAACTGCCCTCCTGTGCAGGCCTGGTCCCTCCCAACTGCCCTCCCCTGCTGGCCTCATCATCCACAACTGCTCTCACTTGCAGACCTGGTCCCTCCCAACTGCCCTCCCCTGCTGGCCATCTTGTGTCAACATGGGGGCAGACATCTTTGACCACATGGGGGCAGCCACCTTGTGTGTTGGAATGATGGTCAATTTGCATATTACTCTTTTATTAGGTAGGATTGCATTAAGTTTTCAACAAATAATCTCTGTTTTTAGGTCTGAAATTCTATTTCTCTAAAGATCTTTTGACTACAACTTTTTCTCTTGTGCTCTGAAGTACACAGAATGCTACTCTTTACCTGAAATTAAAATAGCTATAAAGGTTAAATTAAAGAGTTGTTTTCTATTTTGAGTTATTAAAAAGTTAAGGTCAGGGCCTAGCTGGTTTGGCTCAGTGGATAGAGCATCAGCCTGCGGACTGAAGGGTCTTGGCTTTGATTCCAGTCAAGGGCACATGCCTGGGTTGCGGGCTTGATCCCCAGTGGGGGGCGTGGAGGAGGTGGCCAATCGGTGATTTTCTCTCATCATTGATGTTTCTCTCTCTCTCTCTCTCTCTCTCTCTCTCTCTCTCTCTCCCCCTCTCGCTTTCTATCTGAGGCCAATAAAAAATATATTAAAAAAAAAGTTAAGGTCAGGAAAATGATTTTATAAATTATATTCAAGTAGTTTTAATGTTGACTATCTTCTACATTCTAATGTTTTGAAAATGGGTGAACCATGCTAACAAAAACATCTACTTAACCAGAATATGTCATTTCTCTACCTTCATGTTTTTTGCCTTTGGTGGCAACTTGGTATAATGGGGAAAACCATATTCTAGGAGTCAGGCAAATGTGGCCTTGAATCATGATTCCTCACTTATAACAGTATGAGCAATAGATAAGTTATGTAACCACTTTTAGCTTTCATTTCATCCTTTGAAAAATTTAAGTGATAGAGTATTTTCCTCAAAGGATTTCAAGTGAAGATTATTTCTAATGTGTATGAAATAGTAAGCACAGTAGCTGTGCTTTAAATGTGCCCAATAAATAAAAGTTAGTTCACCATTACTCCTAGACATACACTGGATTATTCAATATTTATTTACAGAAACAAAAATTACAAAAATATTTTTATGATAAAGCCTTGGTTACAAATCTGGTATGAAATTAGTGAGACCATGTGATTTAAAATCATCTCTACTTTAACATGGAGTTTGTTTCCTTCCTTCTGGAGTTCATGTATTGGCAGCTCTGCCTTTCTATAATACTAATGTTTATTATTTTTCTTTGATCTGAATATCTGTTTCTACTTAGATATTTGACTGTTTTATTTTTTGTTTGGGTCCTTGGTATAAATGAAAATTATTTTATGAAAAAAAGCAGGGTATAATTATACCTAAAAGAAGTATTTCTAATCTAAAACAAGAAAATTTCCTTTTTTCCGTGATTCATTCAATTTTATCCATCTACCAATTACTTAAAGATCCCCCTACTAAGTGCCAGGCTCTGTTCTAGGTGCTAAGCAAATAATTCATAAGACAAAGCCCTTGACCTACAGGGTATCTATTCTAGTTGGTGAGAGCAACAAACACATCTATATATATAAAAAGCCAGTGATCCCTCCCCTCCACTGGCACTGCCCCTAATCTCCTCCCTACCCCAATAGGGGACAGAGCCAGCCGGCCAACCTCCTGCAGCCCCTCGCCCTGCCCAGCCCCACCCCAGATCGGTCCCCCCACCCCAATCAGGGGCAGGGTGCGGCCAACTGCCTGCGGCCCCTCCCCCCAGCCTGCTCTGCTCCCTATCAACCCCCCACACCAATTGGGGTTGGGGCTGGCCAGCCAACCTCCCACAGACCCTTCCCCAGGGCACTGATCCCTGATTGGCCCCTCCACCCCATTCGGGGGTAGGGCCAGCCAGCCCATCACCCACAGCCGGTCCCACCCCCAATAAGACCCCCAACCCCAATCAGGGATGGGACCAAGGGCCAACTGCCCACAGCCCCTTCCCCCAGCCAGCTGGGCCCTGATCAGGCCCCAATCAGGGCAGGCCAGCTGGCCAACCTCCCACTGTCTCCTCCTCCTGACAGGCCCAGCTCAATCTGCCCCGACTGGGGCCAGGATGGCCGGACCCCACCCGTGCATGAATTTGTGCACTGGGCCTCTAGTTTACATATAATATAGAGAGATCTCATTTCTCATTTGGTAGGGAAAATTAATATCACCCTTCATTTTATAGATGAGAGAATCAAGGCCAAGATAAGTTAAGTAACTTGCCTAAAATAACACTATTGCAGCAAATTAGGACCAAAACCAAGGTCTCCTGACCTAAGTGCTTTTCCCACCGTATCACATCACCTGCTGTTTAAAATTTTGTTGAGCTTTCTAGGATAAATAAAACTCTACATGTGAAAGACTATTAAAGTCAGTATTCATAACATTAAGAGACTTAAAAGTACTAGTCAACTTAGTTAATCAGCTTCTGAAAAGTGTTACTGTATTTAATAATTCTCAAAATAATTTAAAGGGAAATTGATTATAAGTATCAAATCAAACATTTTTTTCTTCCAATAAGTGTAACTCATAATTCTCAAAACTTTTGGAGATTACTAAAATTATGCTATAAATAGGTATGCTAGAAAAAAGAAAAAAAGTTATATATATGCTTGTAAAGTAGAAAACAGAGCATTCTGAAAATGTAACGTTTCCCTGTGAAGGACAGATTTCTACACCAGGTGTATTTTCACAACAGTGTAAGTGCCAGAGGTGACTTTACCTGCAAGAGCCCACTCTCCTGTACCATGGGTGTGCCCACTGTAATACAAAACATATGTATCATGTCTAGGTCCATCCACAGTCCGAAGTTCAAGAAAAGATTTCAGTTTGGAATGTAGAGTATCAAAAGACAGTCCACTTGTGGAATAGTCACACCCATAGGTCTCAATCATATGATGTGCAAAAAATCTTTGGATAGCATTGAGCATGCCAGTGGACCGCAAATTTAACTCCTGTACATGTTCTGGTGGAAGAAGTGTTGGCTGGCCATCAGGACTGAGAAGGAAAAGAAAATTATTTCAGTGTTTAAGAAACATTCCTTTTATATCCTTCACTTATAAGTAATTATCTAAGAATCATAATAGTTTCTGCTAACTAAATGGCAGGCTTTTTAAGAAATCACCTTTTCTAAAATTTCTGATGCTAAGAACTAAGCTTTGAAAATCAAAGCCTAGTTTCTTGAAAATTTTATTTCTTATCAATAAACAATAACCAAACTAAAATGTGGGATAATATATCTCCACATGTAGACAGCACTACATTCTTTGTTCTTTATTTATATCTTCTCATCAAATGATTGGTAATGGACAAGACATTTTAAAAGCAAAATTATACTAATTTTATCCCCAATGTGTTTCAAGAACATGGGTGGGGACTATAATAAAAACTTTTCTTTCTTGAGAAAAAAATAAAGTATAAAAGCAATATTTTAAATTATATACTTATGTAATGCCTATATTGAAAAGGAATCTTCATAAAGTTGTGTTCAAGTTTTACTAACCTAAGGTAGTAAATTATAGAAGAAATTGCCTATTAGTAAATGGCATTTAAAAACAATTATTAAAATTTAGTCAAAATGCCATATCCTACTAAATACTAATTGAAGACCTAGATCTGTTCCTGGAACAATTGTAAAATGACACTCTAATAAAGATGATAAACCAAGTCCTACAACTAGCAGAATCAAAATACAATAGATATTGAGGGAGGGGAAATCATTAATCCTATCTAGAAAAGGAATTTTGAAAACTTTACATTTTGCTTCATGTATTATCAATAGCTTTCAAATAATACTTTAGTTTTCATTACAAGAATAAAACATTTGTTCCATACTTATATCACTTAACGATAACAAAAAAGTAAAAGAAGAAATGTATAAACAAAAATTATAATGAAATAAAAATCTAACCATGCAAATTACTTTTCCCACATATTCCTTCTGCAAGCTGTCACATCTTACTTTAAAGTAAACCTATTTATTTTACTTCTAATGAGAATTTTCAACTTTTTATTAAACCTTTAATATGGAGGAAAATATTTAATACAAATAGTCTATTTGGGGTTTTTATGTCAAATATTTGAAATTAGATAGATTTCAAGTTTCTTTCACCCCAAGGAAAAGTCTGATAAATACTTGTTCATCAGGATTAATTAATGGCAAAGAACTCATTTTTTTTTTCTATTTCAAAGGTACTTAACTAAATAAGTTACAATGTAGCAATATTTATAGATTCAGATAGATCTACCATATATTTGGGATAAAAAATTTTGAAATAAACTATAATAAATTACATATATTTATATACATACAAAAATATATTTGCATGTATACATATATACATATATTTATACACACACACACACACACACACACACACACACACACACACACACACACTGACAATCTTCTGAATTCCTCGTATTTGTATGACATTCTCCAGTGGGCAGAGCATTTTTTATATTCATATTCTCACTAGCTCTTCATAATATTTCTGAGATGGGCAGAATAGGTATTGTCATCTGCATTTAGATAAAGACACTGTAGTTCAGAGAAGTTATGATTTCCCTAAGGAAATAAAGAACTAGGATTTAGGACTCTCAGGTCTAGTTTACATTCCATTATATTTTACCATGCTGTTTCAAAGGACATTTTCTTAAACAAAGAAAATATTATGATTCCTTAGAAAATTCATTCATATTTCCTGATTTCTAGCTAAAATATAACCTAATCACATTTATAAAGAAATAAAATAAATTGAACCCTGAAAATTATTATTTTACTGAGAATAAAGGCTTTTAAACACTTGGGATAAATAAAAAATGTAAGAGTATTATATTTTTAAAATACTATAGTTTTGAAAAAATGGGCTATATTTTATATTTATTGTCATACAAATATGAAGAAAATATTAAGAGTCAAGTAGTTATTACTAATTTTTACATTCTAGATTACTGTACCTGCAGAAGTTGGTAGGAATCACTATAGCATATCCAACAGATGTTCCTCCTAAACAATTACCCAATTCATGGAAGAGCCCATGAGCCATGGATTCCAATGGCAAAACAATCAGAAACATGCTCAAGAAGATTCCATTCATTGGCTAAAAGAAATTTAATACATCAAATTTACACAGTGGGAATGCATTTATGTGTGCATATGTATATATATTTACATACATCTATGCATATTTACTTACATTTTTGGCACTATTTCCAAAAATAATTACAAGGATAATTATCTAAAAACAATTGTTAGTTGAAGCAGACAAGAATATATGGATAAGCAATGAACCCTAAATTTCTCTCTAAGGTTCTTGGCAGTCCTAGCAAAACAATTACAGCACATATATTTTTGAATTTGTCAGATAATATCCCACTCAAAGTAAAAATACAAAAACAAACAAAAAAACACACAACCACTCGATATAACTTAGAAAAAAAATCAGAAAACAAATCCTTTGCTGTTAAAACCCATATGCCCATCAAGAATTGTGTGGCTCCGTGGTTGAGCATAGACTATGAACTAGGTCACAGTTTCACTCCCTGTTAGACACATGCCTGGGGTTCCAGGCTTGATCCCCAGTAGGCGGCATGCAGAAGACAGCTGATCAATGATTCTCTCTCATCAGTGATGTTTCTATCTCTCCTTCTCCCTCTCTAAAATCTATTTTTAAAAATTTGCCATTTTATAAAAAAATAAAATAAACCCGTATGTCCTGAATCACTTCTCAAATATTTTTCAGAAAAGATACTTTTGAAAATGTTCTTTTTTTAATCCTGTGAAAAATGCAGAAATTAAGAAAATAAAATCTTAAAGAAAATTTAAGATCCTGAAACTATCAAAGTGAATTTCATCCTTATATTTAATTAAACTTATAATACAGTCTTCCTTTGAAAAGCTTTAGACTGTCTATAGACTAAATTTAAAATTGTAAAAAAAAAATTAAATAAAGGATATTTAAGCATCGAAAAAGAATAGAAAAAGGAGGCAGAAGATATATTAAAAGGAGGAGGCAAGATTAGGTAGTAACTGCAATAATGGAAAGAAAATAAAGGACGCTTTTAAGTGAAAAGAAAATGGAAGGATGATACACAGTCCTGATCTATATCCTTGCAATACTGATACTAGTCTACATTCTGTGTTGTTACTGCACATACTACACAATCATGGGCCTATGTGCATGAACACACATTTTTCTAATACTAGAAGGTAGTTCATTTGATCAGAATTTAGTAAAAACATAGGAACCTGATTCCCATAATCGATAAAATGCCTTACATCTGATACATTCTGTTATCAAATACATAGATTAGACAGTATATGCCTAATTTAAAAACATTAAAAAATACAAATATTGGCATCTCCCCTCCCAGGAGCAAGCTGGCACCTTTCCCTGCCCTTTCCCCATCCCCTCAGGAGCTTCACCTTTACCTTCCTCACTACTAAGCTCCAATGGCCTTTCCTCTATAACCTGTTTCCTAAGCCCATTTCTTCTATGAATTACTTCTTCCATCTGTGGTTTTCCAAATAAATGTTCTGTGATAAAATAAAATCCTATGTAATAAAGAGGTAATATGCAAATTGACCATCACGTCCTGACAAGATGGCTGCCTATGACCAGGCCAGCAGGGGGGTTAGTGAGGGACGACCAAACAACTGAACAAGCAGGCTGCGTGGGGCGACCAGGCCGGCAGGAGGGTTAGTGAGGAACGACCAAATGACTGAACTGCTGACCAGGCTGGCAGGGGGGCCGTGAGGGGCAACCAGGCCGGCGGGGGGGGGGGGGCAGTTAGTGGCGACCAGGCAGGCAGACAGGTGAGCGATTAGGAGCCAGTGGTCCAAAATTATGAGAAGGATGTCTGACTGCTGGTTTAGGTCCGATCCCCGGGATCAGGCCTAAACTGGCAGTTGGACATACCCCTAGGGGTCCCAGATTGGAGAGGGTGCAGGTTGCGCTGAGAGGACCCCACTGCCCCGTGCACGAATTTCATGCACCGGGCCTCTAGTAATACAAATAAGTAAAAAAGACATGTCATTAAAATTACTCCAAGTACCATCACCCATACACAGGTACTTTTAAAAATATTTCCAACCTTCATACAATTTATGTTTACAAATTTTATATATATATATATACACACACACTTTTATCAAAGTGGGGCTGATAATGTTCTGTAAACTTTGTAATATATTGTAAGCCTATAAACATCGCTCTAAAAATCATTTGTGAGCCTCCCGGAGCTGCGGGCTCACCGGGCGCCTCGCCATCTTGCAAGGAAAGGAGGATTTTATTGGAAACCTGACTTTCCGCGACAACTGCAAACACTGAACAGCTGCAAGCACCAGAACACAGGTCCCCTATCGGCGCAAACACTCGGATTCAAAGGAACTCTTCACTGCACCACGGAAAGGTCAGATTTCGCCTGAAATAAGGCGTGGTTTCTAATCCCCGCGGTGTGAGAGGGAAGCGCGCGAGCCGCAGGACCGGCAGGAACCGGGAGGTCTGTGCCTAGAAAAATCGGCGGCAGTTGGAACTGCCGTGATCCATGAATGTGGAAGGGGGTCCTCTGAGCTGCTAACAGAAGTGACCCTTAAAAGCAACTCATTTTAATCTGATGAGGAGGGTCAGACTAAGAATTTTCAAAGGAGTGCAGGCTCCTTCGTCTGGCGCACAGACCCACTGTCCACACACTTGGGCTCTTTCCGACTCTGATTACTAAGCCCAATACATAGGAAAACCCAGGTGGGAAAAACCCTGAAAGACTGCAGGGGGAAGTTGTTTTTTCGGAACCTGGGGAGCAGAGCTGGGTGTGACAATTTGAGAGGCAGCTCTGAGGTGCACACCTCCACAAACTCTGAGGCGCACACCTCCACAAACCAGTAGTGAGTGCCATAGAGGGGAAAAAAAAAAAAAAAAGCTAGAGAGGCCCGGAAGTCAATTCAGAAACACTGCCACCCAGGGGCTGAAACGCTAATTGTCTCTGGTGTAATAAAAAATAAATACAAGAAATTAAGACACGGCCGGCTTAAAAAGCAGGACTGGCTTACAACACTGAGGAGCAGTGGAACGAAGCTGAACTGAAATACCGCCCAGACTGGGAAACAGGCATACCAAACAGAATAATAGAGGAAGTGAATGACAGCCGCTACTGCACATTTTAGTCTTCCTATTTTTTAATTTTAAATTCTTTTTTCAATTTTTTTTATTTTTTTATTCTAATTTTTTATTTTCATTTTTTGCATCTTTTACTTAAGAAACTAATTTTTTTTCTCTTTCCTCACTCGATTTTCACCTTTTTAATTATTACATTTTTATTTTCAATCAGCATTATTATTAGTATTATTTTACTTTTCTTTTTAATGTCATTTGATTTTCTCTTTCTTTTATTTTGGGATTAGTGTCCTACATTCTATTTGCATCTTTCCCTTACAATCATTTTACCCTATCTCAATGCTAACATTATGCCATCACTCTCCTCCTAACCTTTCCCCTTTTGGTCTCCTGTTTATCTTAACCCTTTCTGGCTTTAGATTTTTCCTACTTTTTCAGTTTACCCTCTGCTAAAATTTCACCCTACTTATGTATCTAATTCCCAACTCCCTGCTCCAAATCCATACATACCTCTCTCTACGCTACCTTAAAAAAATTAATTTTCTCTCTGGCCTTTTGTTGTTGTTTGCTTGAATGTTGATTAGATTGAATTTTTATGCTTTTTTATGAGATTGTTTTGATTATTCTTTTTGTTTGGTTGGTTGGTTCTTTTGTTTGCCTTGTTTTTGTTTGTTTTTTACTTTTGTTTTCCCTTGCCTCACTTGACATTAGTTGGTGTTGCAGTTTGTATTAATCTCCAGGCTCGTGTTGCTGGAATTTGCCGGGATTAATGGTTGTTCTAGTGGAGTTTACTCCCCATATATATAGTTTGTTCCCCTTTTCTCTCTTAGTATTGTTCTTGTCTCTCTTACTTTTTTTCTTTTTTTTTCTGCTCTTTTCCCAAGTTCAGATTCACACTTTTTTTTGTTTTGTTTTTTGTTCTTTCTTTTTACTCTCCCTCTTCCACTCCTATTCCCTAATTTGTCTTTCTCTGGTGGTTACCTTTATTGGAGGTTATTAATATCGTGAATAAAGTTCTGTTCAGTGCCTTGTGTGTTGTGCCTGGTTGTGTTGTATTTTGTACCTTTAAATCAACGCCAGAGAGAGAGAACTATATAACCAGACATGCGGAGCAGAGAGACCATGGGGAGACAAAGAAATAGCCCTCATAGGAAAGAAAAGCAGGCATCACCAGAAAAGGAAGTAAACGAATTAGAGGCAAACAACCTATCAGAGAAAGAATTCAGAGAAATGATCATAAGGTGGCTGAAAAGGATGGAAGACAAATTCGACAATATGAGTAAGAACGAAGAGGAAATGAAGAAGAACCAAGAAGAAATGAAAAATGACATCGCTGCTGTAAAGAACTCAATAGAAAGCATCAAGAGTAGACTAGAAGAAGCAGAGGACCTCATAAGTGAGCTAGAAGACAAGATGGAAAAAAATACCCAATTACAACAGCTTCTAGAAACAAAAATTAGAAAGCATGAGGAGAGCCTAAGGGAACTTCGGGACAACAGAAAACAAAAAAACATCAGGATAATAGGGGTACCAGAAGGAAAGGAAACTGAGCAAGGAATAGAAAACCTGTTTGAAGAAATAATAACAGAAAACGTCCCTGATATAGGGAAGAAAAAACCCACACAAATCCAAGAAGCTCACAGAGTTCCAAGCAAAATGAACCCCAAAAGACCGACGCCAAGGCACATTATAATTAAGTTGGCAAACACCAACGACAAAGTAAGAATCTTAAAAGCGGCCAGAGAGAGACAGACAGTGACATACAAAGGAACCCCCATCAGACTAGCAACTGATTTCTCAACAGAAACTCATCAGGCCAGAAGGGAATGGAATGAAATATACAAAGTCATGCAAAGGAAGGGTCTCAATCCAAGAATACTGTACCCAGCAAGGCTATCAATCAAAATTGAAGGTGAAATCAGGAGCTTCACAGACAAAAAAGGACTAAGGGAGTTTATCACCACCAAACCAGCAATGAAAGAAATGCTAAAGGGCCTACTGTAAAAAAAAAAAAAGAAAAAAAAAAAAAAGAAAGAAATAGGAAGCAAAGAAGGAACACAGGGGTATAGAATAAAAATGGTGACAAATAAGTACCTATCAATAATAACTTTAAATGTAAATGGATTGAATGCCCCAATCAAAAGACACAGGGTAGCAGACTGGATAAGAAAACAAAACCCATATATCTGCTGTCTACAGGAAACCCACCTCAAAAAAAAGGACACATACAGACTGAGAGTAAAGGGATGGAAAAAAGGTTTTCCAGGCGAATGGAAATGAAAAAAAAGCTGGAGTAGCAATACTTATATCTGACAAATTAGATCTGAAAGTGAAGGACATAACAAGAGATAATGAAGGCCACTTCATAATACTAAAGGGAGAAATCCAACGAGAAGAAATAACTCTGGTAAACATATATACACCCAATACAGGAGCACCAAGATACATCAAAAAACTCCTGGAAGATATCAAAGGAGAGATCGACAGCAATACAATCATAGTAGGAGAATTCAATACCCCACTATCACCATTGGACAAATCCTCTAAACAAAAAATCAGCAAAGAAACATCAATCCTAAATGACTCACTAGACCAGATGGGATTAATCGACATCTTCAGAACATTTCACCCCAAAGCCACAGAATATACATTCTTCTCAAGTGCACATGGGTCATTCTCAAAGATAGACCATAAGTTAGGATATAGGCAAAGTCTCTCCAAATTCAAGAAGATAGAAATCATATCAAGTATCTTCTCAGATCACAGTGGCATAAAACTGGAAATCAACTACAATAAAAACAACCCAAAGAAATCAAACACATGGAGACTAAACAACATGCTATTAAACAATGACTGGGTTACCAAAGACATCAAGGAAGAAATAAAAAACATCATGGCAACAAATGACAATGAAAACACAACAATCCAAAATCTATGGGACACAGCGAAAGCAGTCCTGAGAGGGAAGTTCATAGCTCTACAAGCCTACTGCAAAAAACAAGAAACAATGGTAATAAATTACCTAACCCAACAACTCAAAGAGTTAGAGAGAGAGCAACAAGAAAAGCCCAGTGTAAGCAGAAGGAAAGAAATAATAAAGATCAGAGTGGAGATAAACGACATAGAGACCAAAGAAACAATACAAAAGATTAACAAAACCAAGAGCTGGTTCATTGAAAGGATAAACAAGATTGATGAACGTCTAGCCAGGCTCACCAAGAGGCAAAGAGACAGGACCCAAATAAACAAAACCAGAAATGAAAGAGGTGAAATAACAACAGACCCCGACGAAATACAAAGGATTGTTACAAAATACTACGAACAACTCTATTCCAAGAAACTGGACAACCTGGAGGAAATGGACATATTCCTAGACAAATACAACCTTCCAAAACTCAATCAGGATGAATCTAAACAGCTCAACAGGCCAGTAACTATGGAAGAAATTGAAGCAGTCATCAAAAAGCTTCCGGCAAACAAAAGCCCGGGGCCAGACGGCTTCACAGGAGAGTTTTACCAAACTCTCAAGGAAGAACTAAAACCTATCCTCCTCAGACTATTCCAAAAAATTCAAGAGGGCGGAACACTTCCAGGCTCCTTCTATGAAGCCAGCATCACCCTAATACCAAAACCAGATAAAGACAACACAATGAAAGAGAATTACAGACCAATATCCCTCATGAACATAGATGCCAAAATCCTCAACAAAATCCTAGCAAATCGGCTCCAACAACACATCAGAAAGATCATACATCATGACCAAGTAGGATATATCCCAGGAATGCAAGGATGGTACAATATCCGCAAATCAATAAACGTGATACAGCACATAAACAAATTGAGAGATAAAAATCACAGTCATATCAATAGATGCAGAAAAAGCATTTGACAAAATCCAACACCCTTTCTTGATAAAAACTCTCAACAAGGTGGGAATAGAAGGATCATACCTCAACATAATAAAAGCTATATATGATAAACCCACAGCAAACATCATACTCAATGGGCAAAAACTAAAACCATTTCCCCTAAGAACAGGAACAAGACAGGGATGCCCACTCTCACCACTCCTGTTTGACATAGTACTGGAAGTATTAGCTATCGCAATTAGGCAAGAAGAAGAAATAAGAGGCATCCAAATTGGAAAAGAAGAAGTGAAGCTGTCCTTATTTGCAGATGACATGATATTGTACATAAAAAAACCAAAAGATTCCATCAAAAAACTAATAGACTTAATAAATAAATTCGGCAATGTAGCGGGATACAAAATTAACGCCAAGAAATCTATGGCATTTCTATACACCAGTAGTGAACTTACAGAAAGAGAGACTAAAAAGGCAATCCCATTTACCATCGCACCAAAAAAATTAAGATACCTAGGAATAAACTTAACTAAGGAGGTAAAAGACCTATATGCGGAAAACTACAGGACACTGAAAAAAGAGATAGAGGAAGACGTAAACAGGTGGAAGAACATGCCATGTTCATGGATTGGTAGAATCAACATCATTAAAATGTCCATACTACCGAAAGCAATCTACAGATTCAATGCACTCCCCATCAAATACCAACAGCATATTTCACAGACGTAGAAAGAACTCTCCAAAAAATCATCTGGAATAAAAAAAGACCCCGAATAGCCACAGCAATCCTGAGAAAGAAGAATAAAGTAGGAGGGATTTCAATACCAGATTTCAAGCTGTATTACAAAGCCACTGTTCTCAAAACAGCCTGGTACTGGCACAAGAACAGACATATAGATCAATGGAACAGAATAGAGAATCCAGATATCGACCCAAACCACTATGCTCAATTAATATTTGACAAAGGAGGCATGAACATACAATGGAGTCAAGACAGTCTCTTCAATAAATGGTGTTGGGAAAATTGGACAGATACATGCAAAAAAATGAAACTAGATCACCAACTTACACCATACACAAAAATAAACTCAAAATGGATACAGGACTTAAACATAAGACGGGAAACCATAAAAATACTAGAGGAATCCACAGGCAACAAAATCTCAGACATATGTCAAAAGAACTTCTTCACTGACACTGCCCCTAGGGCAATGGAAGCTAAAGAGAAAATTAACAAATGGGACTACATCAAAATAAAAAGCTTTTTTACAGCAAAAGAAACCATCAACAAAACAACAAGAAAGCCCAATGCATGGGAGAACATATTTGCAAATGCTATCACTGATAAAGGTTTAATCTCCAACATCTACAGGCAGCTTATGCAACTTAATAAAAGGAAGATAAATGATCCAATAAAAAAATGGGCAACAGACCTAAATAGAATCTTTTCAAAAGAAGACAGAAGGAAGGCCAAGAGACAAATGAAAAGTCGCTCAAATTCACTAATCATCAGAGAGATGCAAATCAAAACGACAATGTGGTACCCTCTCACACCTGTCAGAATGGCTATCATCAACAAATCAACAAACGACAAGTGTTGGCGAGGATGCGGAGAAAAAGGAACCCTCGTGCACTGCTGGTGGGAATGCAGACTGGTGCAGCCACTGTGGAGAACAGTATGGAGTTTCCTCAAAAAACTGAAAATGGAACTCCCATTTGACCCAGTAATCCCACTCCTGGGAATATATCCAAAGAAACTAGAAACACCAATCAGAAAGGATATATGCACCACTATGTTCATAGCATCACAATTTACAATAGCTAAGATTTGGAAACAGCCTAGGTGCCCATCAGCAGATGACTGGATCAGAAAACTGTGGTACATCTACACAATGGAATACTATGCTGCCATAAAAAAGAAGGAATTCTCATCATTTGCAGCAACCTGGATGGAATTGGAGAACATTATGCTAAGTGAAATAAGCCAGTCAATGAAAGAAGAATACCACATGATCTCACTCATTTATAGATAATAAAGAACATTATAAATTGATGAACAAAAAGATAGATACAGAGACAGCAAAGCATCAAACAGACTTTCAAATTACAGGGGGAAAGTTAGGGAGAGGTGGGGGAGATAAGAAATCAAACGAAGGACTTCTATGCATGCATATAAGCATAAACAATGGACGCAAAACTCTGGGGGGTGAGGGCATGTATGGGTATGGGGTGGGGGGGCAATGGTAAGATATGTACACATATAATACCTCAATAAAAAAAAATGTCAAAAAAAAATCATTTGTGAATTCCAAACGGCATTCCTATCACCTGATGAAATCTTAACTATTTGATTAGCTATTATTCGCATTTAGATTCCTATTAATTTTCCATTATACTTAACAAAACCAGAATAAGTACTTAGTTCTCTGATTAATTATATTAAATACCTTTGATCATTTGGGTTTCTTATTTAGTGAAGTGCTAAATACTTTGCCTACTTTTCCATGGGGCTACCTTTTAATTACTGATTTACAGGTTTGTTTCGCTCTCAACATATTTTAGATGTCTTTTGTTGGTTGTACTGTAAATACAGGCGTAACACAATTTATTGTGCATCACAGATACTGAGGGTTTTTTTTACAAACTGAAGATTTATGGCAACCTTACATTTGAATAAGTCTATTGGTGCCATTTTTAAAAATATTTGAGAGTGTTTATTAAAGCTGAGGATAGTGTGAAAAAGGAAGGGCTTAGGTTAGAAGAGGCAATAGAAGAGAGCGTAGGCAGGGCTGATTTGGCTCTATAAAAGTTATAGGAAAGAAATGAGCCAAGGTGGGCTGCTTTGGCTCACAGGGAAGTCAGAGAAAAGGGGGTCTTGGAGACAGGATCAAGGGGTTAGCCTGGGACAAGCTGTCGCTGCATATTGTTCCCCTGGTTGCAAGTCTCATGGGAACTCTGAAGAGTATGGGAGATGCACCTGAGAGGGGAAAAAAGGCGTAGGCATGCTCCCAGGAGGGAGAGCATCTCAGTGCCATTTTTTCCAACAGCATTTGCTCACTTCATGATTCTGTGTCACATTTAGGTAATTCTCACAATATTTCAAACTTTTTCATTATTATTATACTAGAGGCCTGGTGCACAAAATTTGTGCACGGGGGGGGGGTCCCCCTCAGCCCAGCCTGCACCCTCTCCAATCTGGGACCCCTCGAGGGATGTCTGACTGGATGGGATCGGGCCTAAATGGGCAGTGAGATATCCTTCTCACAATCCAGGACTGCTGACTCCTAACCGCTTGCCTGCCTGATCGACGCCTAACTGCTCCCCTGCCAGCCCAATTGCCTCTAACTGCCCTCTCCTGTGGGCCTGGTCACCACCCCTAACTGCCCTCCCCTGCCGGACTGGTCACCCCTAACTGCCCTCCCTTGCCAGCCTGGTTGCCCCTAACTGCCCTCCCCTGCCGGCCTGGTGGCTCATAACTGCCCTCCCCTGCCGACCTGGTTGCCCCAAACTGCCCTCCCCTGCAGGCCTGGTCACCCCTAACTGTCCTCCCCTGCAGGCCTGGTCCCCCCGAACTGTCCTCCCCTGCAGGCCTGGTTCCCCCCCAACTGCCCTTTCCTGCAGGCGTGGTCCCCCCCACAACTGCCCTCCCCTGCAGGCCTGGGTCCCCCCCAACTGTCCTCCCCTGCAGGCCTGGTCCCCCCCAACTGTCCTCCCATGCAGGCCTGGTTGCCCCCAACTGTCTCCCCTGCAGGCCTGGTCCCCCTCCAACTGCCCTCCCCTGCAGGCCTGGGTCCCCCTCAACTGCCCTCCCCTGCAGCCTGATCTCACCCTAATGCCCTCCCCTGCAGGCCTGGTCCCCCTCCAACTGCCCTCCCCTGCTGGCCTGGTCCCCCCAACTGCCCTTCCTTTCAGGCCTGGTCCCTCTCAACAGCCTTCTCCTGCTGGCCATCTTGTGTCCACATGGGGGTGGCCTACTTTGCCCACATGGGGGCAGCCATCTTGTGTGTTGGAGTGATCAATTTGCATATTACCTCTTTATTATATAAAATTTGCTATTGTGATCTATGATAAGTGATCTTTGATGTTACTGTTGTAATTGTTTCAGGGTGCCACAAACTATACCCATCTAAGAGGGTGAACTTAATCAATAAATGTCATATGTGTTCTAACTGTTCCCCCATCTCTCTCCCTCTCCTAGGGCCTCCTATTCCCTGAGATACAGCAATATTAAAATTATCTCAATTAATAATTACAAATGTTCAAGTGAAGAAAAGAGTTGCATGTCTCTCACTTTAAGTCAAAAGCTAAAAAATATTACGCTTAGTGAGGAAGGCATGTCAAAAGCTGAGACAGGCCAAGAGCTAGGCCTCTTGTGCCAAACACCCTAATCCAGAGGAAGGCCCTGTTTCCTCAATTTAACGAAGGCTGAGAGGTGAAGAAGCTGCAGAAAAGTTTGAAGCTAGCAGAGGTTGGTTCATGAGATTTAAGAAGCCATTTCCATAGCACCAAAGTGCAAGGTGAAGCAACAAGTTCTGATGTAGAAGTTGCAGAAAGTTATCCAGAAAACCAAGCTAAGATAATTAATGAAGGTGGCTACACTAATCTGCAGATTTTCAATGTAGAAGAAACAACCTTTTATTGGAAGATGCCCATTCAGGACTTCATAGCTAGAGAGAAGTCAATTCCTAGCTTCAAAGAACAAGCTGACTCTCTTGTTAGGGATGACTTTAAGTGGAAGTCAGTGCTCAGTTTCCACCACCACTCCCTCCAAAATCCTAGGGCCTTTAAGAATTATGCTTAATCTACCTTGCCTGTGCTCCATAGTTGGAACAAGAAAGCCTGGATGACAGACCTATTGCTCAGCAAAAACACACACACACAATTCCTTTCAAAACATTACCACTCAGTGGCATGCAACTGGTCACCCAAGAGCTCTGAGGGAGATGTACAATGAGATCAATGTTGCTTTCGTGCCTGCTAACACAACATCCATTCTGCAGCCCAAAAGCAAGAAGTAATTCTGGCTTTCAACTGTTATTATTTTCTGAGGCTATAGCTGCCGTAGACAGCGAATCCTCAGATGGATTCAGGCAAAGTAAATTGAAAACCTTCTGAAAAGGATTCACCATTCTAGATGCCATTAAGAAAATTCATGGGAAGAGGTCAAATATCAACATGAAAAACAAAGTTGTAAATATCATGCTACCTGATATTAAATTGTAATACAAAGCTATAATAATCAAAACAGCATGGTACTGGCATAAAAGCAGGCACATAGATCAATGAAACAGAAAAGAGAGCCCAGAAATAAACCCACACTTATATGGTCAATTAATATATGGCAAAGGAGGCAAGAACATACAATGGGGTATGGACAGTCTACACAATAAATGATGTTGGGCTCTTTCTGACATCTTGGGTCATGTGGAGGCCTTCTGGGAACAGGACTTTTACAACAACAAATATGTCTGAAAGACTGTGGTCCAAGGCCATTTATGCTGGCATCAGCAGGGTCTGTGGAACCAGAGAGAGCACACAGCTCTTCTTAAAATTGAAGGTGTTTACCTATTAGAATGGCTATTATCAACAAGACAAGTAATAATAAGTATTGGAGAGGTTGTGGTAAAAAAGGAACCCATTCATTGCTAATGGGAATGTAAAGTGGTATAGCTACTATGAAAAATAGTATGGCAGTTCCTCAAAAAATTAAGAATATGATCTAGTGACTCCTCTTCCAACATCTGAAAACATTTATTTTAAAAACATATATGCACTCCTATGTTTCACTGCAGCATTGTTCACGGTGGCTAAGACATCGAAAAAATTAAGTGTACTTTGACAGATGATTGGATAAAGAAGATGTGGTACACACATACAGTGGAATACTACTCAGCCATAAGAAAAGATGATATACAGCCATTTAACACAAAATTGATGAACCTTGTGAATATCATGCTAAGTGAAATAAGTCAGACAGAAAAAGTTAAGAACCATATGACTTCATTCACATGTGGGATAAAAACTGAAAGCAACAAATGAACAAACAAAAAACCCCAACCAAACAAAAAACTTATAAACAAAGACAACAGTATGGTGATTAACAGAGGGAAGGGGGTTAGGGGAAAGTAAAGGGTGAAGAGGTCAAATATGTGGTGATAGAAGATAATTTGACTTTGGGTGGTGGAAACACAAAGCAATATAAGGATCATGTATCACAGAAATGTACACTTGAAACCTATATACTCTGACTAACCAATGTCACCCCAATAAATTTAATTTTTCAAGAATTAAAGGTATTTATGCTCAAGATGAAACTCAATGCTATCTAGATAGAGGGGTGTACATGGCAATGAACAAAAGGATTAAATGCTCCAACCAAAAGATACACAGTAGCTGAACAAATAACAAAACAAGACCTTTATATACGCTATCTACAAGAGACTTACTTCAGATCAGAAGACAAACACAGACTGAAAGTAAAGAGATGGAAAAGGTATTTCATGGAAATTGAAACAAACAAAAAAGCATACTTATACCAGACCAAAACACAGACTATAACAAGAGAGAAAGAATGACCCAGCAATTTCAATTCTGGTATTTATCTGAAGAAACCCAAGACACTAAATTGAAAAGTCACATGCACCCATATGTTCACTGCAGCATTATTTACAATAGCTATGATATGGAAGCAACCTAAGTGTCCATCATTAGATGAATGGATAAAGAAGTGGTGCACACATACAATGGAATATGACTTACACATAAAAAAGAATGAAATTCTGTCATCTGCAACAACATGGATAGACCTAAAAATATTATACTAAGTGAAATATGTCAAATAGAGAAAACAAATGCTAGATTATTTTATTTATATGTGGAATCTATATAAACAAAATAAATGAACAAGCAGAATAGAAACAAATTCATAGATACATAGATTAAACTGATAGTTGTCAGAAGGAGCAGGGGGTTAGGGGACTAGGTAAAAAATGTAAAGGAATTAAGAAGTAGAAATTGATAGAAACAGAACAGTCATGGGGATGTAAAGTACAGCATAGGAAATATAGTCAATGATATTGTAATAACTATATGGTGTCAGATTTATTGTATTACTTCATAAATTATATAAATGTCTAATCACTATGCTGTACACCTGAAACTAATATTGTAAGTCAACTGTAATGGGAAAAAATTATTTTAAAGCATCTTTTCTGACCAAATAGTATTAAACTAGAAACCAATTATTTAAAAAAACTGAAAATAACAAACATTATCCTCCAAGATAACTAACACCACCATCATCATCATCATAGTCCCTCGCATTTGGCAAGTAAAGTGAGGAAGATATAATAGAGGCAACACCCACAATGTTTACATCATTTGGTTGACTCCCACACAGGCCCCCTTATCTAGCCTACATTGACTAAAAAGCACCATACCCAGATAAATCTCCACATCTCCCTTCAAATACTCAGATCTAGAAATCATTCTGCAGCAACTAACTAGTGCAAAACTGAGTTGACCTTCCTTTATGCCCTACATCCCAACCTGAGGTACTCAAATTATAGCATTTGTCACTGTAATAATTGTTTGTTTACATGCCTGTCTATTCCCCATCCTATTAGAGACTCTATCTTCTTTAAGAACAGAGGCATTTATTAGTTATCTTGTGGTCAACACAGTATAGTACATGACATATAGCTCACTCAACAAATGTTCCATGAATGGAAGACTGAATTTATTAATACTGTAGATATAAACTCCGACCACAGTTTAAATGTCTTTAGTAACATTCTGTGGACAGCAAATCTATTGTGTGTGTGTGTTGTTGTTTTTTAAAATATATATCTTTTTATTGATTTCAGAGAGCAAGGGAGAGGGAGAGAAAGAGTGAGAGAGAAACATCAATGAGAGAGAATCATGGATCGGCTGTCTCCTGCAGGCCCCTTACTGGGGATAGAGCCAACAACCTCTGCTTGTGTCCTTGACTGGAATTGAACCTGTTCCCAGGCCAACGCTCTATCCACTGAGCCAAACCGGCTAGGGCAACAGCAAATGTATTGTAAAACATTTTTTTTTTCTTTCTTAGGAGAGCCTTTTATCTGTATTTAAGTACCTGATATGTCATTACACTACCTTTCATATAAAATCTGTCGATAAATGGCTATGTAAAAGAAATGTGCTGTAGTGATGAGGAGACCAGTAGACTATATAGAAGCTAGGTAAACTGGTTCTGGCTATTACCAGTGATTCTGGATAAAAGTCTTCTCTGGCTTTCAGTTTTCTCATGTATAAAAAAGAAAGAATTGTCAAACCAGTGTGGCTCAGTGGTTGAGTGTCTATCTGTGAACCAGGAGGTAACAGTTGATTCCTGGTCAGAGCACATGCCCTGGTTTTGGGCTCGATCCCCCATATGGGGTGTGCAGGAGGCAGCTGATCAATGGTTCTGTTTCATCATTGATGTTTCTCTCTCTCTCTGTACCTTTCCTTTCCTCTCTGAAATCAATAATAAATAAATATATATTTTTAATGAAAGAATTAAGGTACAATCTCTAAACACCTTTCAAATGTTAATATTCTAAGAATCTTTAATCTATGAATACTTCATTCATTAATGAACAAGCAAAGGTGAGAGGCATGTCACATGTTGAGTATGACTAACATTTTGGTGCCTCTTTGCTAGAGATCAAACTAAATTATCCTATCAATGTTCATTCAGTACTTCAATTCCATGAACAAAATTGAGTAAGCGCCATAAAAAAGAAACTCCTTTTGAAATCAGGAACTTGACCTTCCAATTCTAATAATTCAACACTTGAAGCAAACATTTAATCACACATCACAGGCACTGACATAATAAAGAAACTATAAGCTTACCTGCCAGGAAACTGCTCCCAAAACAGCTGTTGCAAGAAGACTAAAAAAAACTAACTGCTCTGAAATTAAGCAAAAATGGCGCATTCCTTTGGATGCCATGATTCTATCAAGGCTGTTGTTATCTACTCTGTGGGTAAAATATACTTTATGGCAGTCATTTAATTTGGTATGAAATCCCCAAAGAGTTAAAAGAAATATAATATGACAAATCATCCAGAAAATTCCAAAAATTGAAAAACCTGGTATTACAAAATACCAGAGATGAGTGTCTCTAAGTTTAAATGCTGAAAGAATAAAAAATGTAAGTTCAATCATTCCAGTGAAAAGAACTGAAAGTCTTCTGCAAATTCTTCCACGGTACAAAAAGGGTTTCCACCTCTCAGTCACTGAAAGTCCACTAAAATAAATGTCAAGGAAAGGATCAGTTATCAGGCATATAAAAAAACATGCAAAAGCAACTGGATTTTGGGGAATTTCCAATGAGGAGAAAAATAATAAGACTACAAAAATACCTAAGTTTAAAATAGCTAGAAAAGACTTCATTCTTAGGTCAATAATCAGCATGGCCAAAGCTACAACCAGTAAAATGACACTGAGAGACTTTTCCACCAACATAATTGTGCTGGCAATGGCAAATCCAACAAGTTCCAGAAATTCAACTGTGGTTAGTAGAGTGGGCCGATGATGGACATAACCAGAAATTCTCTCCACCAAAGCACATAATATCCTTAATATTATAGAAGTTAGAAGCAAATATTTGGTTGATTCTTCTTTCACATCAGTTTTAAAGGATGAATTATCAAGAAAGCATAGGAGGCCAAGCAAGAATCCAAACCAAAGATTAGAGAGACTTAAACTTGCTGCTTCCATTGAAAAATAATAATAGAGGATGCTGGCAATTCCAAGAACAAAAAGACCAAGAATAAAAATTACCAAAAGTAAGGCATTTGCTGTTTTTTCCCATCTTACATAAAGACCTAAACATATAGCAACCAGTAAATTGATTCTGGCTAAATAGCCAAGATAACGCACTGAAGAATGCATGTTCACTTCTCTGTTTACTTCTTCCAGTCTTGTCATTGCTAAATAGAGACAATGACTAAAGCAATAACGCAGTGATTTACACATGTAATTTGGCAATTTTGGCTTTCGCCCACGTTACAAAAATTAACTGCTTATATTTCATTCAGCAAATCCCATGCATCTGTAACTCCGATTTCAGCATTTTCTCTGGTCGAATTTTTGTTTAGAGATCTAAAAAGAAGAAAAAATATTTCAACATTAATTTTGTATAATTTATTTTTCACATGTAGCTTCTTCATTAAAAATAATGAATAAGTGAGAAATAAAGTTTATTCTGAAACCCAGTTTAAAACGTGATTTGCAAGTATCTTAATGGTAACTGTTTCTGGCTTAAAAATTCAGCAGTTTATCCAAACCAAAAAGGCTGTGCTGTCCACTCATCATATACTAGGATTGTATGACTAAATGAATATCAATGAAACTGTTTTTCCAGAAGTGGTGAGAAATTTGCTAGTTAATTCTTATCCATATCTCTTTTTTTCAACAACACACAAATGTAAAATGTTCAGCTTAGCTTAGATTGTAGCAGATGGGTTTGGCACAATGCTAAGCTACTCAGATCTTAAGTAGGATGAGGGACTTCATCATTACCTCTAATTTGGAAAGTACCAGTATCCAATAATAGCAGTCATTACTACCTGCCTAAAACCCTCTACATATTTTTACAAGGCAGTTCTAAAATGTTATAAAATCTTAATCTTTACATTGTTTACCTAATAAACTTTCTAGAAGCAAAGTTTAACTATTAAAGTTGCCGAAACCGGTTTGGCTCGGTAGATAGAGCGTCGGCCTGCAGACTGAAGGGTCCTGGGTTCGATTCCGGTCAAGGGCATGTATCATGGTTGCGGGCACATCCCCAGTAGGGGGTGTGCAGGAGGCAGCTGATCGATGTTTCTCTCTCATCGATGTTTCTAACTCTCTATCCCTCTCCCTTCCTCTCTGTAGAAAATCAATAAAATATATTAAAAAAAAAAACTATTAAAGTTATTCAGTCCCAAACATTGACCCATAATTTTCCTTGTACTTTTACCTCTACTAAATTACTATGATTATCCAAACCTACTTTCCAAATCTAAGTATTATCTCTGTAGCAAACCAATTACTGACCTTTCTAGTCAAAATTGAAAAGTTGGAATGTTGTATTTATTGTAGAGTAAATTAAGAAATTAATTTTACTTTAAAAAATTATCATGGGGGGTGGGAGGACAATGGGGGGTATTACAATGGGTATTACATATGTAATACCTTAATCAATAAAGAAAGAAAAATAGTTATCATAATGATTATTTGTTAAGAGGCCAGATAATTATTTCAATTTTAAATGCCACACAAGTTGCACTTAAAAACTTGACAGTGGTCACAAAGCGGTTTAAGGAATGCTTCAATTTCCTAGTACACTGTTTCAGAAGAACTGATGCATTGGCTCATGGCCACACTGAATATCCAGAGAGAATTCAACCAGATAAAAACTCAGAAAGTAACTAGTTTGTGATTAGCTTATTTATAGTTTCTTTCTTTTCTTTTGGAGAGAGAAGAAGGGAAAGGGAGAGAGAAACGTCTATGTCAGATCAAAACATGGGTCGGCTGCCTCTCATATGCCCCACAATGGGGATCCAGCCGAACCAGCAACCCCTCAGTGCATGGGACAACACCCAGCCAAGTCACACCAGCCAGGACTTTTTTATACTTTCCTTCTTAAAAGCAGGACACTAAAAACAGACCCAACAGAAACATGAGATAACCTGGAATGAACCCTTAATTATCCATTTGACTGGAGAAGAATGTCACTGAGTGAGCACCCTAAGGTGTCTGGGAGTATTACTACAAACTAGAGGCCCAGTGCATGAATTCATGCACTAGTGGGGTCCTTGGCCTGGCCTGTGGGATCGGGCCAAAACTGGCTCTCCAACATCCTCCGAGGGGTCCCAGATTGCGAGAGGGCATAGGCCATGCCAAGGGACCCCACTGGTGCATGATGAGGGCTGAGGAGGGATGCTGGAGGTTGGCCAGCTGGACAGGGACCGCGAGAGGGCTGAAGGGCATGTCCTGCCCATTTTACTCAGTCCCAATCGGCCAGACCCCAGCAGCAAGCTAACCTACCGGTCGGAGCATCCACCTCCTGGTGGTCAGTGCACATCATAGTGACTGGTTGACTGGTCAACTGTCTGCCCCCTGGTGGTCAGTGCACATCATAGTGAGCAGCTGAGTGGCCTTAGCATATCATTAGCATACTAGAGGCCCGGTGCACAGATTTGTGCACCAGTGGGGTCCCTCGGCCTTGCCTGAGGGGATCAGTGGACCTCCACACCACCGCAACCCGGCCTTACCCATCAGCTCATCAGGCTCCAGCCTGTTCTCCGTGTGGATCCTGCACAGCACAAAGTAGTGCAGGAAGCAGCAGGAGGCTGGGGAGGAGCCTGAGCCCAGGCTGGGCACCCAGGTAGGCTCTGCACTGCTCCCACTCATCCTGGCCCTGTTGCGCCTGCCACTGCTGCCACTCAAGCACTCAGGGGGAGTGTCCATGGGAGAGGCTCGTGCAGCTGTAGCTGCGCTTGCCTGCCATGAGCCTGGCATCTGGCGCCTGTCAGTCAGCTGAGGGGCGATCCTGCTATGGGAGTGCACTGACCACCAGGGGGCAGCTCTTGCATTGAGTGTCTGCCCGCTGGTGGTCAGTGCACGTCATAGCTACTGGCCGGTCATCCAGTTGTCCGGTTGCTTAGGCTTTTATATATATAAATTACACTTTGGTTGGTTGAAGGGCCAACTAGTTGACCAGACAATTAGCATATTAGGCTTTTATTATATAGGATTTTACTTGTATATGTTTAACAAGTAGATATTTTACAGCTAAATTGATTTAATTAAGTAAGTTGTAACTAATTTTCCTCAATTATATTTTCATTCAATAATTTCTTAATGCCGAAACCGGTTTGGCTCAGTGGATAGAGCATCAGCCTGCGGACTGAAAGGTCCCAGGTTTGATTCCGGTCAAGGGCATGTACCATGGTTGCGGGCACATCCCCAGTAGGGGGTGTGCAGGAGGCAGCTGATCGATGTTTCTCTCTCATCAATGTTTCTAACTCTCTATCCCTCTCCCTTCCTCTCTGTAGAAAATCAATAAAATATATTTTAAAAAAAATAATAATTTCTTAAGATTTTATACACATCTACAGAAAATATCTTCCATTAATAAATTTTGGTTTTATCTTTTATTTAAGTATGAGAAACTGATAAAACATAGACAGCATTGCACTTTTTAACATCATTTCTCTGTGTTATACAATCATTCAGCAAATACATTGGAATATACTGTATATCCTCAAAGGATGGATGGTACAGTCTAGACTCAGATGACTGAACACTGCTAGAGGAAAAAAAGATCACACACTAGGCTAAATGGTTATCACTCAACCACAGACATCCTTCCGTGTTTCCCTGGTCAAAACTCTGTCCCTTCTGTGATTATCCAAACCTCTCTTCCCTATCCTCACTCTCTGACTCCTACTTCCCACTGCGTTCTCACCAGATGACTTATTTCCCACAGAACAATCAGAAGGGACTTCACTTTAGTTTCCCACACCACAAACCCACCTCTACCTAAATCTCCTGATACAAGGAAAGAAGGGTGTCCCTCCCCTATCTGAGGCTAAATCTCTGACATACTCTGTATCCCTTCCCCTCTGCCTCTTCCACAACTCCAGACTCTCCTCTTTATTCACACTCCCGCTCTTCTCTTATTCATCAGAACTTGAACATTTGCAAAGCTCTTTTCAGAAACAACACCAAAACAAAACAAAAACACAGCCAGAAACAACAAACAAAACAACAGTCTTCACTCATTCCCATCTCCTCTTCGAAATTCAATCTTCTGTACTTTCGACAACTAATATTTGATTGCTTCACTTTTCACATCACTAAACTGTGGTTCCCACCCCACAATAAACTGCTCTGCCAGGTACTAAAATGGCCAGTAAATTCCTAAATCTTTGGAGGAAAAGGAGCCACAAACTACACCTCACAAGCTCAGGGAAGGCCTGCATGGTGGCCTTACAGACTCAGAGACCTAAAATAACCATAGAAGATGGTCTGAAATTAAAACTTTTTTAACGAAAAGCAGTTTATAGTGGGGAAGTCCCAGGCTGGAATCTTCCCTGACAAAGGTCAATTTTCACCTTAACTAACCTTGTCTGTCCTTTTGCATCTATAATAATGTACCTTTGGAATGTCAAACTAATTTCCTTTTTGTGGATCCCTCAAAGCACAGGTACTGCACCAGAGTGGAGACCACAAACCCTCTTGTTGTTACTAATCTTCCAATAGTAAAATGTGGTTTTATCTTTTATTTAAGTATGAGAAACTGATAAAATAAAGACAACATTGCTGATAAACTGATAAAATATAGTTAATTGTTGACTGTTAACTATCCTATGGAAAAGAAATATGTGTCTATCATTTTACTTTTTGTCCAATCCGAGGTTTCACCACTTTGCTTTCTCTTCCTTCCCTAATCTAACACCAATAGATTTCATGTAACCCACTTATGTCTTCTCTTTTGATTGTAATGTATAAAATAAGAAGCAAGACTGCCATTTTCTGGAGCATTTTCTCAATCTGTTGAGATTTTCTTCCCAGCAATTGCCGACAGTTTGGTTCAAATAAACTCACAAAAATTCTCTACAGGTTTAAATGCTTCTTAATGGGTACTTTCCACTCATTATGCTCCACATTCTTTGAACAACCTTTGACTCTATTGACTTCTCTCACCTTCTGAAACCTGTCCTTCCTTTAGCTTCCAAAGACCAGTCTCCAGATTTTCTTTCTTACTTAATTGATCTCTGCTTCTCAGTCTCTTCTCAATCCTACCTTCAGACATTCAATCCCAAGCCTAGACTTTTCTACTACATATTTTCTACGAGCAATCTCATCTATTTCCATGTCTTCAATTATTATCTCCCCCTAAGTATACATATATTAATCTACCTGATAGACATAAAAGCATTAGCTTGGATCTGCATTGTTAACAGAAACAAAAATCCCAAAAAAAATGTAAACAGATAAAGTACAGCACATCCATTCAATGGAATATATACAGCCACTATTATGGACTAAAATCAACATGGCAGAATATTACTTTCAAGTGGCTAATTTACAAAAGTCTTTTCCTAATCTGATATTCTTCAAACGACAATTAGCCTCAAACAGAGAGTAAACAATAAAGCATTACGATCCTTTCCAGTTGGCCAGCCATCACTGGAGAATTACTTGAGAGGCAGATAAAAAAAAATAAAAATGGAGCACATGGGAAATCTAATGGGCCAGAGTCTGATTTATACTCCTCAGAGCTTCCTCTCTCCTTTACCTCCTATATTTAATCCTTACCCAGTACTGACCACTCTTCTTCCTGCACCTCTTAAATGTTTCTACTTTCCAAGGTCACAGTCCCAATTTTGGTCACCGTCATCTCATACTTGACTTGTATCCACTCTTGCCCTTCTCTCCATGATGTGTCCTTTTTAAAACCAAAACTTGTCACATCACTCTGCTGTGTAAAACCCTCCAATGGCTTCCCATCACCCTTAGTAATAAAGTCTAAACTCCTTAAAATACCTTACCGGCTCTCTGCATTGGATGTGAATAAATCTCCTGTCTTGTAAACTTCCCCTTGAACTTTGTACTCTAGCCATATGGATCTTTCCATTTTTTCAATGCTATCTCTCCAGATGCACTCCCTTCCCTCCTCCTAGCCCCAGGGCAGTCCTCGCACCTGGCTTACTCCTACTCTTCATGTCTCAGCTTAAATAATTTTCTTGGAAGACTACCCCTGACCCATGTGTATGATCCCTATACTTCCTCTAAAACAGGAAAATACTGATCATCACTTGTCTGCATTCCCCACTAGATCACAAAGTCTCTGAAAATTTGTTGTCAGTACTATATGCCCAATGTCTTGCACACAGTCTGGAACCAAGTAGATATTGTTAAAGAAACAAAGACTAATCCAGAAATAACTATATTTAATAACAATGCCAATTAGTTATGGACCACTTACTACACAAAGAAAATAAACAAGCCACCTAATATCTCACAACTAGTAGTAGAGCTAAGGGATTCCACGAATTTCTGGATTGTTTCTCGGCCTTACTCCAACCTTCACTTAATTCATTCAAATTCCTGTAAATCAGTAAATTCTCTCCCAAACCCTACCCTCAGGCAATGGCTCACTAGGGAGTCCAAGGCACACCTATCACTCGGGACATCCTTCAATTCAGAAACTAGTTCAGCTCCATCTAGGCAGGGGGAGTGTCCAAAGCTTAACGAACACAATGAGCAGCCAGTGCTTCGGTTCTGTGAATTCCGAGAGCTCTTTTCCTAAGAGGAGAGTGGAGCCTCGAACACTGATTGCACCCCGCAGCAACAGGGCGGCAGCAGCAACCCTCCTTGCATTCCTTCTGGCGGGCCGTGCGGCCGGAGCAGCCTGGCGGGTCTCCAGCGCCCCTCCACTTCGGCGAAGGCGACCACACCTGGGAGCCCCGCTGAACGAGGGGGCGGAGGCGTGGGGGAGGCCGGGGGACCGCCTTCCACCCTCACCTCTCGCGGCAGACGCCCTCTCCCCGCGGGAGGCCGGCGGGGCGGAGCCAGGGCTCTGGGCCCGGGTCTCGCGGGCCCGCTCGTCACCCCCTTTCCCTACCAGCCTGGGCCGCGGCCGCCAGAACTCTCTCAACCCTCGGGACCGGCTCCGGGGAAACACAGTACAGGGAAGGCCCCAGGGGCTGTGCCTGCAACTCGGGACGGGAACAGAGGAGGGTCGAGAGCCCGAGACCGCTCGCACGAGGACAGGCCGGTGTCTAGGAAACTTACTCCGGTACCGGCCCGCCACAGCCGCCATGTTCCTGCCTCCGGAGCCGCATCGCTACGGAACGCCGCCCGGGTCAAACTGCGCGGCGCGATTCCTCCCCCCGAGGCCCGGCCTCCTCCGCTTCAAACCCGCCTCCCGGCCGGGACCTCGTCTGGGCCACGCCTGCGCGAGCGTCCCCGCCGAGGGCTCAGCCCGCCGCCCTGGCAGCGAGACCTGGGCTGGGCAGCGGCCGGAATCTGGGCGCGGGACCGCCACCCAGGGTCGCACCCGTCACGTCCGTCAGGTGTCCAGGCCGCCTCCTCCGGCCGGTCCGAAACTGGAGCGGGGTGGCCGCTCCGCCACTGAAAACACCGCAGCGCGCTGGCCCGTGGCGCTCAGTGGTTAGCGCGCTGGCCCGTGGCGCTCAGTGGTTAGCGCGCTGGCCCGCGCACCATAGGGTTTCGGGTTGGATTCCTGGCCAAGGGCACTTAGCTGGGTTGCAAGTTCAATTCCCGGCGTGGTGGCGGGTGCAGGAGGCAACCGATCTATGTGTCTCACATCCATGTCTTCCTCGCTCGCTCTCTTTCCCTCCCTCCCACTCTATCTAAAATCAATGGGAAAGGATCCTCTGGTGAGGATTAACAAAAAATAAAGAATACTGCAGGAGGCGTTGCTGCTCTTTAATACCTGTGGAATGGTATCTGGCTGTGTCCATTGAGCAGCTGAAGCCCTAGCTCCTTAGGCTCCCCTTCAAAGCCCTTCTTGCCTCCTTTTCTAATAGAGACTCCCCTTTATTTTTATTTTTTGCTTTTAAAAATTCAACTTATTGGAGTGATATTGGTTAATAAAATTATATAGATTTCAGGTGTACAGTTTTGTAATACACCATCTGTATTCGGTATTCAGCACCCCTAAATCAAGCCTCCTATCACCATTAATCCCCCAATTACCCTCTTTTACCTCTCCCCACCCAGCTTGATCATGATGTATTATTTTTTAATGCATTGTTGTATTCAATTTGCTCGCATTTAGTTTAAGATTTTTGCATCTGTATTCATCAGAGACATTGGGGTTAGTTTTATTATTTTTGTGTGTGTGTTACCTTTGCCAGCTTTTGGTATCAGTTATGTTCACCTCAAAAAATGAGGAAATATTGCCTCTTCAGTTTTTTTGGAAGAGATTGAGAAGGATAGGTTTCAAATCTTTTCTGAATGTTTGGCAGAATTTAATGGGGAAGCCATCTGGTCCTGGACTTTTATATTTTGGGAGGTTTTTGATGGTTGTTTCCATTTCCTCACTGCTAATCAGTCTATTTAGATTTCCCAGTTCTACCCGATTCAGTCTAGGAAGATTATATATTCCTAGGAACTTATCCATTTCTTCTAGATTATTTAATTTGAAGGCATATAGTCTTTCATAGTATTCTAGTATGATTCTTTGTAAATCTGTGATGTGTGTGATAATTCTCTTTCATTTCTGATTTGTTTATATGGGTCTTTTTCTTTTTTCCAAAATAAGCCTAGGCAGAAGCTTGTCAATTTTATTAACGTTTTCAAAAAACCAGCTCTTGGTTGTATTAATTTTTTAAAAATTAAATATTTATTGTTTAAAGTATTATATATGTCCTTTCCCCCCTCCCCCACCTGACCCCTTCTAGCCCCCTCACCCTCACCCCTGGCCTTTACCACCCTATTGTCCATGTCCATAGGTTATGCATATATGTATACAAGTTCTTTGGTTGATCTATTCCCACCCGCCTTCCTTCTGAGAATCAACAGTCTGTTCCATGGTTCTATGCCTCTTTAATTCATCAGATTATTTTGTCCATTAGATTCCACACATGAGTGAGATCATGTGATACTTGTCTTTCTCTGCCTGGCTTGTTTTACTTAGCATAATACCCTCCAGGTCCCTCCATGCCTGCATAGCTAATGTCTGCTGGAGAAAGATGTCCTCCGCAGCGTGAGGGAATGACTCAGCCCAGGAAACCAGGGTTGCTGCCCTCTGAGCTCCAAACCCAGAGCCCCTAAACCTGGCTTGTGCTCACACCGCTGCCCTCCCTCTCTGCCAGAGCCCAAGGTGAGAGTGGCTGCATGTGAAATTTTGTGCGTTGGCCCTTTAAGAGGGTGCTTGCATGTCCAGCCCTCTCCCCCTGGCAGACAGTAACTCTTATGCTTTTCACAGCCCGAAGTTATATGGGCACCTTTCTCAGTTCTGGTGCTCTCTGCTGGGGCCCCAGCTGGGGTTTAGACCCCAGAGTTCTCAGTGGGAACCCCCACAGCTGAGCTAGCCCTCCAGACCCTCAGCTGCTGTCTGGGGAAGCCTGGCCAGCCCTTTCCGGTCTCCGCACTTCCTTACCAGTCTCCACTCGGTCTCCACTTTCCGTCTTTGGTTATGAGGATTCTCTACAGCTAATATTCAGTTTATTACTAGTTTTCCTGTATTTTAGTTGTCTTTCCAGTTTGGTCCTGGGAGAGTGTCAGTGTAGCTTCTACTTACTCCATCACCATTTTTAAGCCTATATCTGAATTTTCTGTATTGTCTCATTGTTCTCTATTTCATTCAATAGTGCTCTAATTTTTATTATTTCATTTATGCTGCTGACTTTGGATTGCTTTTGTTCTCTTCTTTCTAGTATTTTAAGATGTAATATTAGGTTGTTTATTTGGGATTTCTCTTGTTTCTTGAGATAGGCCTATAATGATATAAACTTCCCTCTTATTACTGCTTTCCCTGCATCACAGAATTTGATGTCATATTGTCATTCTCATTTGTCTCTATATATCTTTTGATCTCACCTTTTATTTCTTCTTTGACCCAGTCATTTTTTAGTAGTATGTTGTTTAATCACGTATTTGTGAGTTTACTTCCTTTTTCAGTTGATTTCAAATTTCAAGGCATTGTGGTCAGAAAATATGCTTACTAACTGCAATCTTTTTGAGTTTGTTGATGCTAGTTTTGTGACCCAACATATGGTCAGAATGTTTATGTGCGCTGGAGAAGAATGTCTAATCTGATGTTTTTGGATGAAAGACTCTCTAAATGTCTATTTTGTCTAATGTGTCCTTTAAGGCCAGTATTTCTTTATTTTCTGAATGGATGATGTTTCTAGAGCTGATGGTTGTGTTTTGGTCTGTTTCTCCCACCATTAGTTCTGTGAGGAGTTGCTTTACCTATTTCAGTGCTCCCTGATTGGGTGCATATATATTGAGAAGTGTTATGTCTTCTTGATGTAATGTCCCCTTTGTCATTATAAAATGTCCATCTTTATCTCTATTACCTTTGTTATCTTGAAATGTATTTTGTCACATATATGGATAACTACACCTGCCTTTTTCTGGATTTTATTTGCTTGGAGAGTAATTTTCCACTTCTTCACTTTGAATCTACTTTTGACTTCGCAGCTTAGATATGTCTCCTGAAGGCAGCGTACGGTTAGGTTTGGTTTTGTTTTTCTCCAGTCTGCTACTCTGTGCCTCAGTATTGGTGAATTCAGTCCAGTTGCATTCTTAAAAAATATTTTTTTATTGATTTCACCGAGGAAGGGAGAGGGAAAGATAGAAACATCAATGATGAATCATTGATTAGCTGCCTCCTATATGCCCCACACTGGGGATTGAGCCTGCAACCAGGGCTTGTGCCCTGACCAGGTGCAGTTTTAATATGCTGATGCATCAAAATGAGAGTATATGGGAGTTTGGGGTTATTCTTTGGTCTCTTTTACTGTTATCTTAGCTCTGTCTGGCTTTAATGGGGTTTTGTTATTTGTTACCAGACATTATCTGTCCTTGGGTTTAGCTGACACAAATGGCATTAATTGGGCCTTTGTTCTTTATTTTCCAGACCAGGGTGATTTAAGTTACATATCCTCTGGTTAGGGAGGGGAGGTACAAACCATTTGCTTTCAAGTGTCCTTGGTTGGGGAAGATAAGGTCTTGCGATTCACAAGCTGGCTGCAAGCTGCTCAAACTGTTTGGCCTTGTGTGATTTTCTTGTCTGTTTCCCTATTCCACTGCCCAGGAATTTTCCTAGCTTCTTACTATCCTGCCACACAATTGTCTGCTAGATGTTTATACTTGAATACATCACCATTACTTGTAGTTCAATTTGCTTTTAATGGACATTTACCCTTTTGTTATTTTAATTTGTACCACTGCCCTGGAAACTCCCTTCTGTGTTGGAGAAATCCCTAACTGCGAGTCTGTTGGTTGAGACTGAAATGCCAAATATTGCTTAGCCAATCATGTGCACCACCGAGAAGCTATTGATTCAAAAAAAAGTGGGCACAGCAAGCTGTGCTCCCTGGGTAACTGCAGGTGGCTCCTGGGGCAAAAGCGAGTGTGGTTCTAGTGGTGGCGCCAGGCGTCCAGTATTAGTGGTTCAGTGATTCAAGATGTGTGATCATGGTGACAGCAATCCCAGAGCCCTCTTCCATCATGTCTGTGGTCTGTCGTCATTGTCATTTTTTACCATGCTTGTCCAAGCCTCAATGTCCAGAAGTCCTGTGAGCTACCCAATATCCTCTAATAAATTTATTTCCTGCTTAAATCAGCCACGGATGTTTTCTCGAAAGTTAGCACTAATATTCCTTTTTCAAACAGTGCTTTTTCATCTTCCTCAGACATCATTTTATTTTTTTTATTTATTTTTTTAAAATATTTTATTGATTTTTTACAGAGAGGAAAAGAGAGGGATAGAGAGTCAGAAACATCGATGAGAGAGAAACATCGATCAGCTGCCTCTTGCACACCCCCCACTGGGGATGTGCCCGCAACCAAGGTACATGCCCTTGACCGGAATCGAACCCGGGACCCTTCAGTCCGCAGGCCGACGCTCTATCCACTGAGCCAAACCGGTTTCGGCCTCAGACATCATTTTCTACTTTGCGATCTTGAAACCATTTTTGATGCTTATCTTGTCAGTATACTTTAAATTTTTAAAAAATTTTTTCACTTACAGTTGACATACAATATATAGTCTCAGGTATACTACATAGTGATTAGACTTTTATATGATTTACAAGTGATCACCCTGTAAATCCAATCTCTTGTCAGTCAGTTTTAAAATACTCCAATGAGAGATGTCTGTGCTTGTGTTAACTTCAATCTGCACACTCCAGGGTGAGTAATTAGCATCTGAAAGACGAATCAGGAATCTTCACTATTAGTTGGATGCAGAAGTGCTTCCAATATCACTATGTAAATCTTCATTAGAGGAATGTTAATTAGCACAAAGGATTAGAAATAATGTTTCATTGTGGAAATAACAGGTAAAGATACATGGCTAGAATATTGTACAGGCACTTTCGCCCTTGCATAAATGTGGTATAAGACTTTGCTGACTCTAGCAGACTGATACCCTTCAGAATGGCCCCTTGTGTCTAGACTGCTGTTTAGTACTTCATCACAAAATATTGTTTGTGTAGTTTTTTTGTGCCTACTTATTAAATACTTATTTATGTAGTAGTATTAAGTCTGAGACTTGTTTTCACTGTAGGACACTACAAGTAGCAAGGGAGGAGATGTGTAGGTGTCATAAATCTTCTGTTGTTGAAGGCTACTAGTATTTACTAAAAGAACCTGATAATTGTGAAGGCCAAGTGTTGCTCATTTTTATCCACTATATTTCATGCATTTTCTTTTAACTTCCATGGTCAGTACTCTAGTTGAGGTCCTAGCGCCTGAATTACTTCAGTTACCTACTAGTATTTGCTAGTCATCTTGATGTCAGCCTCACCCCAGACTAATAATGCGTCACACTGGTTCCCTCACTGAACTCAGAGCACCACTCTGTGACACTTCTTGGATCAAAATCAATGACTTTTACAGGCTACAACCTTTTTTATCGTATGGCACACATAAACTAATCATTAAATTTCTGCAACACACTGAAAAAAATATATTTTGCAGATCTGACAAAAAATAGTTATAATTTTGATTGACTTACAAAAAAATGGTAATTACCTACCTTTTTGTTCCAGAGGACTTTAAAAAAAATCAGGTGCCTGTACTTGTATATAAAAATTTCTGGTACCAAGAATTAATCAGACACAATTTTATTGTGTTAAGTATGCAACATGACCAATAAGATCCAACACTATTAAATGACTTACATATTTATTGTTCAAGACAGGGCATTCACACCTGATGGCTGTTGTTATATTGGCTATTGTTATTTTTTTAATTTGACACTCCTAAGGCAGTGGTCGGCAAACTCATTAGTCAACAGAGCCAAATATCAACAGTACAACGACTGAAATTTCTTCTGAGAGCCCAATATTTTAAACTTAAACTTCTTCTAACGCCACTTCTTCAAAATAGACTCACCCAGGCTGTGGTATTTTGTGGAAGAGCCACACTCAAGGGGCCAAAGAACCACATGTGGCTCGCGAGCCGCAGTTTGCCGACCACTGCTAAGGGAAAAAGAGGTCAGTGCCCCTGAATGTTTTAAAAATTGTTGCACACAGATTGAAAATCGCTAGGCTAAAGAATGAGGCCTAAGCTCAGTCTGGCACCAGAGCATGATCTAAATCCCCTTTGCTTGGCAACATTTATTTTGAAATTTATTAGAAATATCAGGGTCTATTCCTGACATCTGGCACATCCACAGCCAAACACCTGGATATAAAACAACCACCTGGGAACCATTTCAGTGACAGGAGATTTCAAACGCAGTTATTGATGGCAATGTAAAGATTCTAATAGCAGGAACATTTATTCTTCAATACTTGCTTCTATGCAGGCAAGGCCTGTATCCTCCAGACCAGAATTTCACCCAGTGGACTAAGAACACCTGTTGAAATGTGCATGGAGGGAACAGAACAGACAAGATTGAGAGAAAAAAGAAACAGGATTATTAAGGCTATTTGCTAAAATAAACACTAGTTACTAAGTGTTGTATCCCTACTATGTGACTGATGGGAAAACTATCTGGTTATAAAGCCAGTGGAAAGTAGCTGGAATAATGAAGGTATCTCTTACATAAATTGAGAGACTGCTGGAGCACTCCTCTTATAGAGTTGAAGAGATCAATTAGTTAAATCTTCCTTTAAAAAAATGTAGTAAAGCTAATGATGGTTTACAAACTTCAATTCTTTTACTGCAACAAGAGGGAGATAGAAATTTGATAGTATTGAGAGACATGGTGAGAAAGTAGGATGAGTTGATATAAGAAATTTAAATAGGTAGGGGCAAGCAGACGGGGAAAAATATATAGCTCCAAGTCACTTAGCATTGATCTAAGCTACATTTTCTACCAATTGAGACTTTTCTGAAGCACAAATTAGGATAATAAGTAATTAATTAATATAAAAACAAAACCAGCCCTAGCCGGTTTGGTTCAGTGGATAGAGCGTTGGCCTGCGGACTGAAGGGTCGCTGGTTCGATTCCGATCAAGGGCACATGCCCAGGTTATGGGTTGGATCCTCAGTAGGGGGCATGCAGGAGGCAGCCAATCAATGCTTCTCTCTCATTATTGATGTTTCTATCTTAGGGCCATACATGATATTGTTCAGGACATTCATCCTATGGTGCCCAACTCTTATACTTTGTTGAACAAGATACCTGGGCATAGCAAATGGTTTTCAATCCTAGACTTGAAGGATGCTCTTTTCTGCATCCCAATAGATGAACAAGCTCAACTGTTATTTGCCATTGGATGGCAGAACCCAGAAACTGAAGCCATGCTTCAATACTTGGACTGTGAATTTCCCAGCCATATTTGGGAAAATATTAGCAAAAGATTTATGGGATATTCAATTGAAATTGGTAATTCTTTTACAGTATGTAGACAACTTGCTAATAGCTAACAATATTTAGGAAGACTGTTTGCTCAATACCATCCATTTCTGAATCATTTGGCAAAAAAAAGGATATAAAGTGTTGCCTCACAAGGCCGTTTTAAAACAGGAGGTGGCATACCTGGGATTCCAACTAAAACAGGGCACTAGGAACTTTGTGGCTGATCAAAATAAGCCATCACTACAATAAAAAATCCAGAGAACTGGAGGCAGCTTCGTGGATTCTGAGGGATTACAGGGTTTTGCCGAATTTGGATTCCAAAATTTGGCCTTATAGCAAAACCACTGCATAAGTCTTCTAAGGTTTGGACTCTGAATTTCTTGAATGGACAAGGGACTATCAGGCATTTGACACCATGAAGTAAAATAGTTTAGGCTCCCGCACTAGGATTGCCCAATTTACAGAAACCTTTCAAAATATACATTTATTAAAAGCAAGGAATTGGACTTGGGTTACTAACCTAGACCTTGGGAAATACTCTTCAACCCATAGACTATCCCTTAAAGACAGTAGATCACAGGATTAAGAATGACCACCATGATGCTGGGCAATAGCAGCTATCTGTGACATCCTACAGGAAACAGAGAAATTCACTTTGGGACAACCTACTATCATATTTGTACCATACCAGGTTCTAACCCTAATAGAACAGAAAGGAGGGTCATTGCAGGGTGCATGGCAAAATATCAGGCCATTTTATTAGACAACCCAAATGTCACCTTACAAACTACTACTACTTTAAACTAGGCCACTCTACTCTCAAGACTCAGAGGGAAATTCATACCTCCAACACGATTGCTTAGAAATCATTGACAAAATTTATTCCAGAGACTGGATCTATTGAACCAGCTGCTGACAGAACCTGACTGGAAATTGTATACAGATGGAAGCAGCTTTATGGAGAATGGTCAGTAATGAGTGGGTACTTGGTAGTCACCACAGACAAGGTAATAGGAGTCCACGTCCTTGCTGTAGACACCTCAGCACAAAAGGCTGAACTGATAGCCCTCACAAGAGCCTTAGAATTATCCCAGGGAAAGATATTAGCATCTAAACTGACCCTAAATATGCTTTCATGGCGTCCATGCTCATGGGGCAACATGGAAAGAAAGAGGGCTCTTAACCTTGGGGAATAAATAAGTGCATCAAACATGCAAAAGAAAATTTAAAATTGCTAGAGGCAGTTAATCTACCAAATCAGACTGCCATAATGCACTGCCCAGGACATCAGGACAGTTCCCAAACAAGCCAGGGAAACCAAACTGCTGATAAAGTAGCAAGACAAGTCATCTGAGGGCCGCCACTTCTTGGGATTCTAATTCTCCACTGGAACGCGTCAGAATTTAAACCTCACTGCACAGAATGACGTAAGAAATGGCCCATGAATGGGGACCTCTCTAACCATGACCCTAATGCTATATGGAAGTTCAACCCTCTGGGTATGATCTTTCTCCCTGACGCTCTAGGATATCTCATCCCAACACCTACATGAAGAGACCCGTTGTGGAAGGGATGCTTTAATGGACCTCATTAGACCACATTTGAAGAGCCCTCATTTACAAAGGATTATTCAGAAGATTATACAAGCCTGTCAGGTATGGGCCCAAAACACCCTGCCAAAAACAATCCTAAAACAGGATGTGCTCCAACAGGAAAGGGAGTACAATATAAAGGGATATGCCTGTGTGAGGACTAGCAATTTGACTTTACACAGATGCCTAAAACCATAGGAAACTTTAAATTTTTGTTAGTTTTTGTAGATACCTTTTCTGGATGGGTAGAGGCATACATATCCCAATAGCACTGAGAAGGCAACTGGGGTAACAAGGCCATTCAAAGAAATAATCCCTAGCCCCACTGGGTATGGTCAGTAGTTGAGCATTGACCCAGGAACCAAGAGGTCACTGGCTTGATTCCTGGGTGATGGGCTCAATCCCCAGTGTGGGGCATGCGGGAGGCAGCCGATCAATGATTCTCTCTTACCAATGCTGTCTCTATCTCTCTCCCTTCCTCTCTGAAATAAAAATATATTTAGAAGAAAAAAAAGAATCCCTAGGTTTGGTCTTTCTTTCAACATTCAAAGTGACAATGGACCACTGTTCACTTCAAAAATCGCCCAGAAGAAAGGACAGGAGAGGCACTACATACTCAGTAAAAACTACACGCATCTTGGAGACCCCAATCTATGGGGAAGACTGAGAAAATGAACCAAATAATAAAGACAACTCTGGTGAAAATATGCCAGGGAACACATTTGAAATGGGACCGGGAACTCTATTGCCTTGTTCTGGATTAGGGTAGTGCTCTGCAGTGGGCTTAAATTAAGCCCTTTTGAAAGTTTATGGGAGATCCTTCCAAGTTTCTGTTTTAGGAACACCTCCTTTAGATTTAAAACATGAATAAAAAAATGTAAAAACCATATGTACAACACTTAGGGCAAACACTAACAAGTTGGCTCATTGCAGGTCTATCTACCTGTCTGACGAGCCCTTACACCCATTCCATGCCGGGAGACTGAGTTTTACTAAAGACCTGGAAGACTCAAGGTCCTGAGCAGCAGTTAGCCAAGCAATGGGCCAGTCCACCCGAGGAGGACTCGATCTTGCTGCTGCTGTTGATACTGCAGAGCTGGACCTGCACTCCTGAAAGAGGTTTAAAATTCCTCTTTCAGAAAGGGACAGTGCTTCCCAAAGCTAAGCGACAAGGTTACTTTTTATTTTATTCTGCATTTCCCAGACAGAGGTTTCCGTGGAAAATTTATCCTGCTATTGGGTGTGCCACCCAAAGCCCTGCTCTGGATTAGATCATGGGGATCCTTTAGTGTATCCAGTTTCTGATTTTACTACTATTTCCCCTGCACTACTAGGCATACCCCTCACTAAACACTTGTTTGTACAATAGGTCTCACTCTGGAAGCCCATTAACAACACTGGCTCTCAAAATGTGAAGCAGTCTACCAGCTTCACTTGTTCAATACTTCCATCCTCTAGTCACCATGTATACTATACCATCTTCTGAAGACAGCAATCCTCCCCCCTCACATAAAGGCTTCCCTCCATTCTTGATTCACCTCTCCTTTTAGTAGGTAGTAAGCATCTCTGGTTCTGGGGAGAGGTAAGACTGTGCCCTTTGACAGCTGAAGAAACTACAGAAGATGAGACCCTGAGATAACAAGGGTCCAGAGTTTTGAAGTGGGCAGTTGTGACCACAGTCAGTCAGGCAAAGCACCAGAGAGTCTTCCTCCACTGGCCAAGATGGCGCAGGGGGGGGTTTATACTGAGATGCCAAAACCTAGAAATATGAATGGATAGGGCCCTGGATGAGCTGAAAGCTAGGAAGATGACTAGATAGGGTCTCAAGACTGCCAAAAGCTAACTAGATAAGTGGATAGGAAAAAAAAAAAAAAAAAAAAAGGCCCTCCCCTCCTTATCCCTATAAGTACAGGGGGCTTGAGCAGGAAGAGAAGATGGTCTTTGAGACAGGAGTTCACCATTCTCCCAGGTCCTGCGGTGTGGCTCCTGAATAAAATCTCTTTCCTTTTGCACCAGCACCTGCCTCAAAAGTTTGGCTTTCCTTGCAGCAGGCAGCCAAGCCCCCACTCTTTTGTTCAGCTGTACTCCTAAGGAGGTTATATGTAAGCTAAAACCTTAATAACAAACTAGCCTTGCAAATCCAGTATAAAACAAAGACATTCTAGGCAGAGGGACTTGCTAGTGCAAAGGTGGGCACAGGCTTGTCCCCCCCCACCCCGGGATTTCAACATAGAAGCTGTAGGAGTGAGTGAGGATCGCTATGGGAGAGTTAGGGAGTAACAACATCATTTACATTTGGCACTTCCATGAGGGATACCCATATTTAAGTAAAATGAATCTAGATTGGCTATGAAGAATCATCCAAAAGGTCATGTGAACAGATTTCATTGATAGGTACCACAAGTTGTTGCAATACAAGAATATGCTGTTATGCAATTTTAAAGTTTTTTTTTGTTATCTCATGTTAATGCTATTTTTTTTAAAGTTACATGGTCAGCTCTGAAGAGCACAGTATTTATTCCTTATAGCACCTAGTCTAGTATAATAGTGTAGTAATTAATCCTCAATTAAAGAATCAAGCAAGACTAAAGAGATAGCTTGTGGCATCCTAGCACTTATTCTGTAGCTCCTCATTCCAATTGGCACCATTCTCCATGCCAACAGGGTCCCTCCTATTTTGATAATTCTTCTGATAACACAGCTGTAGATCATCACCTTTCTTCTCTATAAAAATGTTATCTTATTACTTTAAAATCCCCAGGTCCCCACTGTTTTCACAGCAACCTATGCTCTGGTACTTTAGTCTGTGCTAGTGCTTCAATGGTGTTAGAAAACATAAAGCTCCGATGACAGTCTGTTTCTGGTCTGTTTCCTAAGTATCTTTTTCTTGCAGGCAGGATTCAGGGATTTGGCCTGCTTAGGGGTCTTCTTCCCAGCAATCACCCATCTACCTTATTTCCAGTGAATGTCTCATTCATCCACGCCTGGCTTTGGGAAATACGTTATCTTTTGGATTCTTAGTGAAAAAGGCCTGTGGCAATTTAGAAACTATGATTGTTACTTGCTGAGTTCCAAAATTATCTCTGATGTAAATACCTTTCAAGGGAAGTGGAGTATGATATGGTTGACATACAGTGACTAGATAAACATAGCTAGAAAATTCTAAGTCATTCAAGTTCTAAATTGCCTCCCCATTTTGAAACCACTTAATGAGGTGGGTCAAAACCCACAAAACGTTCAGTTTACAAGTAATGGACAATGTATATTAGAAAATTAAAAAATTGTAATAAATGTGCATTGTTCACAAATTGTGAAAAAATGCAACAAACACTTTCAGGTATGCCACCTCCCACCACTTGGCAACTATGATATAAACCAACTGATCTTAAAGAATCCAATCAAATGATCATGTGTTTTTGAAACACCAAATTATTTTGGAGAATCTAATTGTGAATTCATCAGGTGGACCCTTACTTCTTTATATCCAAATGAAATCATTCTCAAGAGTATCCATATTAATACAGTATTAGAAGGCTCTAGTGACTTTTCTTGACATTACATACCAAGCCACATGACTATTTATATTTTAACACTTATACGTTGAATTGGCTTTGATAGAGTATGTGTTCGTTTAAAAAAAAATAATCCTTACTAACCTAATTTAAACAAGCTGAATTTACAATAACAAATGATATTTAAAAATTCAAAGAAACTTATAATAAGTGGGAGTATAGGTTTTATAAAGAGATTTTTCTGTAAACTACTACTTAAAATACATCATGCCCACTTCAGAGCATAAGCAGAATCAACATCTGTAAAAAAATTGGAAGAATTTATAGCACCAACATTTAGCTGTAATACAAATGCTGACTCCAAGGTAGTACCTACACCAGGATCTCAAAAGCACTGTTTTCATTTACTTTCAAAGCACTTTCATTGGTATATATTTTTTTCTTTGCCCTTAAGATAGTATTTAGTCAAATCAAAGAAAACAATATGGTAAAAGAAGTATTACCAAAACACATTTTTTTTTTCTTTCTTTTAGGGGAGCTACAAGACTTGACCTGCAGTGCTTAACTGGAAAGAAAAAGGCAGTCTTAATTATTAAAGAACCTATTAAAAGCAATTGAAAGTAAAGGAAAAATTTCAAGTTACTTCTTGCATATTTGAGCAACCAATATTTATTGCATTTAGTTAACTGACCTTTTTAGGTTAATTACAATCTTATTACTTTCATTATTTCAGAATGTGAAATTTAATTTGAAATATCAGGGACACACATTCAACCATTTGTATCTTAAAAGATACACTTTGTACTTCTAAATAAAGTTTGACATTCAAAATTAACTATGGCAATTCACAATAAGCACAAAAACATCAGTTGTACCAGAGTCAAGAAGTGCAGTTTATGAAATTTAGGATCAACTATTGAAAATACAAGTTTTCTTTAAACACAAAACACACACACACACACACACACACACACACACACACACACACACACACACACACACACACATTAACCATGAAATCTGAAACTGATATTTCAGTGCAAAAACCTCAGTATGAGGTAATTTTAATGTAAAAACCACTTGAAAAAAAAATCCACACAGTGGCACTCTTAAAAATGATAATTTACATGACAATTTCTGGCTGATAAGACAACATAGACTAAATATTCTTAGCTATTTAAACTAAATCTTGTCTTGTTTGGACATATATTTCTCCTTAACCATTTGCTTCTGATTCAGAAACACAGAAAGATTTATCAATGTGGAATGGGAAAATTTCCACAGCCAATGAATGATTTATATTTTCAAAGAAAAATTTTAGTTAGCATTTATATAGAAATAAGAATACCAAAAGCTCAAAACCATTTTATGAGACTACCAGCAGAGGTTACTTCTAATTTTTTTTCTATATAATTTCAGACTTACAGTGCAGTATACCTCCTTAGTGGAAAGGTGAGGACCCTTTACAAAAAGTTAGTCTAGATAAAACATAAGCTCTCTTACAAGTGCAAACCCTTTCACAAAGGTATTTTAGGTCAATATTGAGTATTATATTGTTCCTTACTTTAATAGAATAATTTGTAAATGAATTCTAAATTTAAAAAAACAAAAGTGAACTTGCACAGTTGAATATATTTAACACCAAGGCTCAAATCAACAAGAAAGTTATGAAAACTCTACTTTGGCAATGGTTTTTGTACTGTGCTAATCAAATTACAATACATATTTAGGGGGAAATCTCTCCCCCAGTATCTGATGTTGCCAAATGAGCAAGAACAAGGACAAAAATTACTATCAATTCCAAAAAGTTCAGGAAATATTGGATCACCAGATAAAACTGAAAAAAAAAAAAAAAAGGCTTTCTGAAACAGATAGCAATTTAGTTAGAAAAAAGAATAAGTGCATCACAAAACAACTACATCAACCTATTTCTGTGATACACTTAACTGGTTAACCATCAAAGTGCAATCTACAATTTTCTACATATCTCAAAGTTTCATATTGTAATAGTTTGAAGTCAACATTGAAAATATGAAAAAAATACATAGCAAATTATGCTTCATTTTTCACAATACTAAGAAAAAGGTATCTTTCTATGATTGATATCTGAGTGCTAAATGCTAATGTAACAGTGGTTTCTGCTATGACAAGAGTCACACTCTGCATGAAACTTTAAGATTTCTATATAAGAATAAATTTTAAAATCCAAAAGTAGAAAAAAATAGCAAACTCTGTCAACCTTTGCATTTCTCCTTTGCAAACCAGGTTTTAAGTACTGAGTTCATGCTAGTATTTCCCATTAGTGTAAGCAATTAGTTTAGGAGTCTGGAATGAAAGGTTTTCTGCTTATATATTAACTTAAAAGCAATATGGGGTCTTCTAGTTCATAGAAAGGAATGGAGCTGGCTTGACTTTCTCCAGAATCTGAGTCGTAGGGAGCATCAGGGAGCTCTGTAAAACCATATGCCAGTTGTTCATCTTCTATATCTGATCGAACATAGCAGGAAGTGTTAGAATAGTCCTCATCTTCTATACTGTTGAAATCTTGAGGAATATATAACATCCCAGGGTAGTTCCTACTTACCAAGTCACTTGTAGTTTTTAGGGATATTTTTCTAAATGCCATCAGATGCATATGTGAAAATTTTGAATACTTGAAACGTTTAAAGCCCAGGGACTCTATAGCAATCTTCCAGCTTTTCATCATCATAGCATGACGATTCTGATGGGAGGAATCAGGTGTGATGATAAGCAATAAACCATTTAACATTAACAGTTCATGCGCTTTCTTGCAGCAAATCCATCTCTGGTAAGGTGATGGAAAATAAGAAAGAAGGAGAGAGAAAACAACCACATGGAAAAGTTCTCCAGGAAGAGAATCAATAGGGTTTTTCAGCTGCTTCAAAAAGGCATCTATAGCATCCTGTGCAAGCTGGAGTGGTTGCTGAAGCTGCAAGTTCAGGAAGTCACATTTATATACACTCTGCAGAAGGAAAAACAAGGCACATTAGAATTCCAAAATTACTTCCACCTTATTACATAGAATTTATACCAAACTATTTCAGAGCATTTCTATATAATTCAAACTTTAGTTATGCACCTTTCCCTTCTAAATTATTCCATTTGCACAGTTATTCAATCAAAACTTTTAGTCAAAATAATCACAGAGTAATGCATCCTAGATAATTTCTAGTTGCCATTTAAAAACATGTAATTTGAAATCAGAAATATTTTTAAGATACTTATCTTTAAAAAATAAGGGCTTATTTGAAATTTAATTGAGGTAAGATTTAACAGAAATGTTTTCTTTTTTATATTAAGTACTTTTTTACTTTTCAATTACAGTTGACATACATTATTATTAGTTTCATGTATACAACGCAGTGATTAGACATTACATAATTTATTAAATGATCATCCCAATAAGTCTAATACCCATCTAACACCATACTTATTAAAATATACTGACCACATTCCCTATGCTGTACTTACTGCACTCAGCACAATAGCCTCTAGGTCCATCCATGTTGTTGCAGATGGCAAGATTTTATATGTTTTTATGGTGGAGTCATATTCCATTGTATACAGGGTGGGGCAAAAGTAGCTTTACAGTTCTTCGTATAAGAATACAAGAATAAATAAATAATAATATATGAATAAACTGTTTCATGTACTCACATCTGTAAATCTACTTTTGCTTCACCCTGTATATATGCACAACTTCTTCTTTATCCATTCATCCATTGATGAACACTTAGGTTGCTTCCACATCTTGGCTATTGCAAATAATGCTGCAATAAACATATGGATGTCTCTATCTTTTCGATTTAGTGTTTTCCTTTTCTTTGGATAAATACCCAGAACTAGAATTGCTGAGTCCTTCTTTGTCTCTTATTATATAGCCTTTGCTTTAAAGTCTATTTTGTCTGGTATAAGTATTGCTGTCCCAGCTTTCAATTGTTTCCATTTGCATGAAATAACTTTTTCATCTCTTTATTTTCAATCTGTTGATCAATCTTTTGATCTGAAGTGTGTCTTGTAGACAATGTATATAAGGGTCTTGTTTTCTTATCTATTCAGCCTCCATATGCTTTTTGATTGGAGCATTTAATCCATTTCATTTAAAGTAATTGTTGATAGATATGTATTTATTGCCATTTTATTATTTATCTGTAAGATCAACCATATAAGATTCTCTATCTTTAACCTCTGCCATTTTAATTATGATGTGCCTTGGTGTGGGCCTCTTTGAGTTCATCTCGCTTGGGATTCTCTGTGCTTCCTGGACTTGTATGTCTATTTCCTTCACCAGGTTAGAGAAGTTTGCTGCCATTATTTTTTCACGTAAGTTTTCAATTCCTTGCTCTCTCTCTTCACCTTCTGGCACTGCCACGATACAAATGTTGATATGCTTGAAGTTGTCCCAGAAGATCATTATACTATCTTCATTTGTTTGGATTTTTCTTATTTTTTGCTGTTCTGATTGGGTGTTTTCTGCTTTGTTATCTTCCAAATATATGATTTGATTCTCTGCTTTATGTACTCCACTGTTACTAGTAATTCCCTATATAATACATTCTGCATTTCAGTTAAGGTATTCTTCATTTCTGACTGGTTCTTTTTTATACTTCCTATCTCTTTGTAGAAGTCCTCACTGAGATCACTGAACATCCTTATAACCCGTGTTTTGAACTTTGCATCTGGTAGACTGTCTGTCTCCATTTTGTTTAGTTGTTTTATTGGAGTTCTGTCCTGTTCTTTCATTTGGGATATGTCTGTTTCCTCATTTTGGCAGCCTCCCTGTGTTTGTTTCTACATAATCTCCTGCGCTTGGTAGAATGGCCGTATTTAATAGGTATCCTGTAGGTCCCAGTGGCAAAACGTCCCCGATCACCTGAGCTGGACATTGCCAGTATTTAAGTCCCCTACTATGAGTTTTGGCCTGTTTCTCCCTTTAGTTCTGTTAGTAGTTGCTTTATATATTTCAGTGCTCCCAGATTGGGTGCATATATATTAAGAAGTGTTATGTCTTCTTGATGTATTATCCCGTTTAACAGTATAAAAGTAAATATTTGTCTCTTTTTACTCTTATCATCTTGAAATCTATTTTGTCAAATATAAGTACAGTGACACACACTTTTCTCTGGATACCATTTCTTGGATTATCATCTTCCACCCCTCATTCTGAGTCTATGTTTGTCTTTGTAGCTGAGATGGGTACCCTGAAGGTTGATAAGTAGAGTTCTTTCTTGTTTTCCAGTACACAGTGCTACAGTGAAAATTTTGTTTTCTCTTACCTGTAGTACTGCAACTTGTGGGACTCTGTGGGGCGATGTTGCTTCAGTGTGGAAAATGGCCTGTACTCTCCAAGGAGGTGGGTATCCCTTCTATAAGTGGTTGCCTGAGTCTCTGGGCAACACCTCTGTGGTGGTGTGTGGCCAATGATGGGAATCCAGGTCTGAGTTCCCGGCTCTGTTTTCCTGCAACCAGAAGCAGTCAGCTGCCCTGCACTCTTTGAGGTGTCCCTTCTGCCTTTACAGGTCCCACCGCAATGGGTGGGGTGGGTTAGGTAGGGGAGGTGGGCTGGTTCCTTTGGAAATGAACATCTGCAGCTTTATTCTTTCTACTGGGTTTAGCTCAAACGAGTATAGGCCACTCTATTTAAAATGTTGCCTCTGCTCCTTCACAACTTTCTTCTTCTTCTGCTGCTTCCACTGGAAACGGCAGGCTACAGGAGGGTGGGTGCCGGGGGAGGCAGACTTGTGCATTTGTGGCTTTTTCTTTTTCTTTGGTGATGGTGGCTGCTTGACAACAGTGCTACCCTTTGCACCATTTTTCCACTGTCTCTATCCCTGGGCTCAGCATCAATGTGCACTAGCCTCATGTCCACAGAGAGGAGGCTGCAACCCTACTGCACTGCTATACCACCTGCTGGGGCTGCCGCAATTGCTGGACTGCTTCTGCAGCTCCCTTCTCTGTCCTCCCTGCCGCCGTGCCTCTCCTGCTCACTTTTACAGCCCACCTTCAGATGATTCAGTGTGCGGTCACTCAGACATTTCATATTGATCAGGGAATCCTTTCATGAATTACAGTTGTCCAGCCTGCTGTGTCTTTAAGAGAGGAGACTAAGAGGTTTTCTCATGCTGCCATGATGCTGACATCACTCTCAATTTTCCCTTCTTTTTTTTTCATCTTAATATATTTTTTATCAGTTTCAGAGAGAAGGCAGAAGGAGAGATAGAAACATCAATGATGAGAATCATTGATTGGCTGCCTCCTGCATGCCCACTCTGGGATGGAGCCCACAACCCGGGAATGTGTCCAGTCTGGGAACTGAACCGCGACAGTGGTTCATAGGCTGACTCTCAACCACTGAGCCACGGCTGGCTGGGCTCAGTTTTCCCTTCTTTTTCTGCGTTTCCTATTTCATTTAATTTAGATCAGATTTCTGCTCTGATTTTTATTATTTTCTTTCTTGTACTTTGGATTTAGTCTGTGTTTTTTTCTAGTTGGAAAAATGATCTCATTGCATTGAGATTTTCCATATCCTATCTAATAAAGAGGGAATATGCAAATGACCATCAAGCTGTAACAAGATGGCTGAGCCCCAGCAGAGGTGTGGATCCCATAACACAAGATGGCTGTGCCCACAGCGGAGGCTGAGTTCCTGTAACGAGCAATCAGCAGGGACCTGAGGCTGCGCACCCCGCCTGGTGGGGCTTGACAGGTGATCTCAAGCCCCGCCCCCCACCCCGACGCCAGGCTGGGGGACCTCAGGCTGCACCCCCTGCCCCAGCGCCAGGCTGGGGGACCTCAGGCCACACCCCCCGCCCGGCGGAGCTTGATGGGGGACCTCAGGCTGCGCCCCTCACCCTGCAGGGCTTGACGGGGACCTCAGGCCGCATTCTGTGCCCCGGCACTGGGCCAGGGGACCTGAGGCCAAGTCCCACACCCTGGCACCAGGCTGTGGGACTTGAGGCCGTACCCCCCGCCCAGTGTGGCTTGATGGGGGACCTCAGGCCACGCCCCCCCACCCCAGTGCCAGGCTGGGGGACCTGAGGCCACACCCCCCCACCCGGTGGGGCTTGATGGGGACCTCAAGGCGTGCCCCCTGCCCCGGCCTGGGGGACCTCAGGCCACTTACCCCACCCTGGCGCTGGGCCAGGGGACCTGAGGCTGTGCCCCCTGCCTGGAGGGGCTTGATGGGGGACCCCAGGCTGCGCCCCATGCCTGGTGGGGCTTGATGGGGGTGGGCCAGCCAGGTCTGGATCTAGCACAATGGGGTTGGGGCCAGCCAGGTCTGGGTCTCACGAGATTTCGAGGCACATGTGGGTAGGTGGGGACTTGACTCTGGTTCCTGTGGCGTGCACCAGACTTTGACAGGAGGATGATTTTCATATACATTTTACTGATTTTCTTTCATCTCTGACACTTCTATTATAAAGGGCAAATAGCAATATTACAGTATTTCTTCTAATTAATTCCCTTTTAATGTGCACGAATTTCATGCACTGAAGTCACTACTTTTCTAATAAAGGTGTTTAGTACTGAAAAGTTTCCACTAAGTACTACTTTAATGATTTCCTCGGGATGTTAGTATCTTATGCTTCTGTTTATCTTCATTCCAAAATATAGTCCAATTATCCTGGTGAGTTCGTCTTTGACTGATGTTCCAATTGTTCTATCAATTATTGAGAGAAGGGTATTAAAATATCAAACTATAATTTTATAAATATCTATTTTTCCTTACTATTTTTGATTTGTGTATTTTGAACCTGTTATCAGGTGCCTAAATGTTTAGGATTGGTTTGTAATCTGGATGAATTAACCCTTTTATCATTTTGAAATGACCATCATCATTGCTATTAATATTCTTTGTTCTGAAATCCACTTTGTCTGCTTATAATATAGCCATACCAGCTTTCTTTTACCCATTCTCTTGCTTTCAATATATTTGTGTGTTTATAATTGAAGTGCATTTCTTATAGGCAGCATACATTTGGGTGATGAATGCTTTTTTATTCAATCTGATAATCTCTGCCTTTTGAGGCATTTATGCCGTAGCTTTAAGGTGATTATGGATACACTTAGGTTTAAGTATATAACCTTGCTATTTATTTTCTATTTGTGCCATCTGTTCATTGTTTCCTTTCTTTCCTTTTTTTGCCATCTCTGGAATTAGCTGAATTTTTATGATTCCAATTTATCTCCTTTGCTGGCTCATTAGCTTTAGGATTTATAGTGTACACCTTTAATATACTATAGTATACCTTCAAATAATATTTCATGTATAAGAACCTTAAAATAGTATATTTCCATTTCCCTTTCTCATTCTTTGTGCTATTGTTGTCATATATTTTATTTTTACATACAGTATAAACCTCACTCTGTATTATTTTTGTATAAATGGTTATATTAGTTTGCTATAGCTGCCATAACAAAAACTGGGTGGCTTAAATAACAGAAATGTATTATGTCATAGTTCTAACAGTTAGAAGTCAGTAATCAAGCTGACTGCAGGGTTGGTCCTTCTAAGGATTGTGAGGAAGAATCTGTTCCATGCCCTACTCCTAGCTTCTGTTTGTTTGCTGGCAATCTTTGGTGTTCTTTAACTTGTAGATGCATCATCCCACTGCCTTCATCTTCACAACATATTCTTCCTATGTGTGTATTTCTATGTCAAAATTTCTTTTTATAAGGACACACAGTCATATTGAATTAGGGCCTACCCTAATGACCTAATTTTAACTTGATTACCTCTGAAAAGACCCTATCGTCTAAATAAAGTCGCACACCAGGGGTTACAACTCTTTCACATCTTTTTGGGCGACAGAATTTAACCCATAACAATGGCCAGTTACCTTTTAAAGACCTTATATAAAAAAAAAAAATTATATCTTTTTACCACCTATGAAGTTATTCCTTCCTGTACTCTTCATTTTTGTGTGTAAATCTGTATCTCCACCTGGCTAAAGCACTTCTTTAATATTTCTTGTAATGCAAGCTTGCTGATGGTCTTCAATTATTTCAGCTTTTGCGTGTTTGAAAAAATAATCTTTATTTTGTCTTCATTTGGAACAATATTTTCTCTGGATTTGGGATTCTAGGTGACAGATTTTTATCTTGTAGTCCTCTAACATGTCTTTTTCCAGAGTGGCTATTTCCAGCCTGTGGGAGTGCCAAGCACTATAACCTCTAGTCCTTTCAGGCGGTGCTTCCTCCAGTCTCATGTAGTTTTCTGCACACATATTGATCAGTACTCAGCTGTGTACTGAAGGAGGACTCTGCAGACCTTGGAGTCTTCCCTCTGTGCAGCCCTCATTTCTTTGGGACTCTGCCCTGGGAACCCCAGCTGTTTTGGTCTGCTAGGACTCTCAGCTCCCTCCACAGCTCGGGGGGATCAGCTGGATTGTGATCATCTCGTTGTGCCATGTCCTGAGAATGATCTGGAGTTTTAGGGCTCCTATAATTGGTTTCAGTCCCTTGGGGGATCATTGTCCTTTATTATCTAACACTGCCTAATGTCTTATAAATTATTTTGAATATTTTGTTCACGTTTTTATTGCCTAAGGCAGGGGGAAAAAGGATCACTGGTCCCTGTTACTTCATCTTGGCTGGAAGAGTAAGTCTCTTCCTTTTAATTACAGGGTTCTGAAACTGTGGAAGTCTGATTCTACTACTAAACTTATGTATAGCAGTTGTTTTGCCTTCCCTAAGGATTCTACAGTTGAAAGTTTATAGCCCCATCTGTAAACAAATAAAATATTTTAAGAATATTTAAGCCTGAGGTTCAGATCAAATGGTTGTCATGTCTCAGCAGTCCCTGAAGGACATCTCTAATACTAGTATGTGCCTTGAGAAAGGAAGGCGAGAGTCACCGGCTCTTTAAAACAATGGCTCCTTATAGCACCTGCAGTGAAAAGCTAAGAAGAGCCGTTTTAATATAAAGCAAACATTTGTCTATCTTTAGGAAGAAGAGATAACACTAATGGTTTTAGAACTTCCTTGTTCCTCAATGTTACTCATATAGATCTAATCATCAAAATTAAAGACCCATACAAAAGTTAAATCTTCAATTACAAACATCAATAATGATAGAAAACATTTCTTTAGCACTCACTATGTAACAAATATTTTGCTAGGTACTTTAAATATTTTTCCTCAAGTAACCATTATAACAAACTTGTAAAGTATAATCCATTACTAACCCCATTATACAGATGAGAAAACTGAAGCTCAGAGATTCAAACCCAGGTTGAATGTAAGATTGGATTCTTTTATTCAAAAAACAAAATGGGAGACATCTGTAATACTGTCAACAGTTAAAAAAAATAAATAAATAAGGTACTTAATGTACCAGGCATGTTTCTAGGTGCTGAGAACATAGTAGTGAGAAGGAAAAAAAAATCCCTAAGCCAAAGAATTTGTATTCTAACACGTATTCTCTTTATAAAAATAAAGTTAATTTGTAATTTTTGTGTGTGCCTGGTGTTGTATCAAAAGTAAAATGGAAAACATTATAAATTTATGTCACTAAAAAAATTCTCCTGTTAAAAGTAGAGGACACATTCTATGTAAAGGTAAGCAGTTTCATTTACTAAGTACATATAGTGGTATTAAATAAAGTTTTGGCTAACTCCAAAGCCCTTGCTATTTCCACTATTCCATAATGGCTCCACATCACAATACATTTCAGAAAGAGATGCATTAAAAAATAAATCAAAAAAGCCCAAACACTACCGCTATCTGAAAATCTGTCCAATTTACTAAAAATTCTTGATTGCAAAAATAAATGATAAACAGGGAATAAAAATTGAGAAAATAAATACAAATATGGTATAGGTCAAGTTAATATTGGTTAACTAAATGCTAAAAAATTTTAATTGAATATATATATTTATTTTTGAATGGAAAAAATATCATCAACATGTACACACTAAATATATTTGATATTTCAAAAATGTAAAGGCAATGCTTTTCCTTTGTAAATATGCATGTAAATTCAAGTCTCAAAACAAAACAAAACATATCTATACATACCTCTACGGCAGGTACAATGTCTATGCCAACAGTTAGAAATTCTTCAAACTTCATAAATGGGTTAAAGCAGCTGCCAACATCAAGTAATCTGATCTTCCCTGAGGTTTGTAGCAACCTAAAAACAAGATTATTTTGTCTTATAACAAGCAAAATAAAAATAAATTATAAGAAAAATTCAAACATCTGAAAATTAAAAAGTTCATACAGATTTTTAGCTTTCTTTTTGGTCTTGAGATTCCTTTAACACATTTAAAAATTACTGAGGACCTTAAAGAGTTTTTGTTTATGTGGGTTATACCTATCAATATCATATTTGAGAAAAAAATATATTTGAAATTAAAGCCAAATAATTTAAAAAAATTATTTATATAACAATAAACCTATTGTATATGACAGTGGTCAGCAAACTCATTAGCCAACAGAACCAAATATCAACAGTACAACGATTGAAATTTCTTTTGAGAGCCAAATTTTTTAAACTTAAACTATATAGGTAGGTACATTGTTATTATCTTAATTAGGGTACTCCTAAGCTGGCCTTTGCTAAAAACTCAAGGGGCCAAAGAGCCGCATGTGGCTCGCGAGTTGCCGTTTGCCGACCACTGGTATGTGATATTGTAATAAAAAATCTAGGTTAGAAAGACAGTAAAAAGTGAGGCATTAGTTTATATTTATTCAAGTCTCTTTAATGTTTGGTTTAATAGTAGATTGATGAATTCTCATATTTGCTTTTGTATTCGAGCTGTTCCAACATCACATGCCATGTAGTCTCTAGAAAAACCTACACTCTACACTCATAAAACTGAGAGTAAAAAAGGCATTTGACGTTTTAGTATTACTGTGAAAATAATTTTTCCTCCATAGACCCCTAGAAGGTTCCTTAGATTCCCAGATTACACTTTGAAAACTACCACTGTAGATGAAAGAATCCATTCACAAATCATTTCTCAGCAGTAAATATAACAATGTCTTTGTACTTTAATTTGTTTCAATGACTTAAAAGGATCAAAGAGAAAAGCATAAACAGAATAGTATTAAGTTATAAAAATGTTTTTGTTTTATTTTTATTTAAGAGCTCTCTTCATGTCCAAACACAGTAGGAAAAAATGAAGGCAAATAAAACCAGAAATTACCATATTTTAAAGTTAGCCAAATGCATCAAATATGGATAGCAGCAAGGATGAAGGAAAACAGTGGATTTTGTTGGCCTAAAGCAGGCGTCCTCAAACTATGGCCCGCGGGCCACATGCAGGTGTTTCTGCCGTTTTGTTTTTTTACTTCAAAATAAGATATGTGCAGTGTGCATAGGAATTTGTTCATAGTTTTTTTTAAACAATAGTCTGACCCTCTAACGGTCTGAGGGACAGTGAACTAGCCCCCTGTTTAAAAAGTTCGAGGACCCCTGGCCTAAAGCCTATAATCCTAATATTCAGACCATATAGCAATAGTAAAAATCAACTTCAGACATATGCCATTTCACTGACTTAAAATAATTTTCTTTTAAAAAAAGATTATAAGTGGATGTTGGAAAAATAAAGAAAAGAAAATGTAGAAAAATAATGGGGTAAAAACACAATCCTGGCTCCTTAAATTCTACAGAGCAGAGAGAACCTGTCCAGCTTCTCTCCTTTATACATTAGTAGAGGCCCGGTGCACGAATTTGTGCACCAGTGGGGTCCCTCGGCTGGGCCTGTGGGATCAGGCCGAAACCAACTCTCCGACATCCTTTGAGGGGTCCCAGATTGCAAGAGGGCGCAGGCCAGGCTGAGCGACCCCACGGATGCATGATCAGGGCTGGGGAGAAACGCGGGAGGTTGGCCAGCTGGGGAGGGACCGTGGGAGGGCTCCAGGGCGCGTCCAGCCCATCTTGCGCAGTCCCAATCGGCCGGACCCCAGCAGCAAGGTCGGAGTGTCTGCCCCCCGGTGGTCAGTGCACATCATAGCGACTGGTTGACCGGTCAACTGTCTGCCCCCTGGTGGTCAGTACACGTTATAGTGAGTGGTTGAGTGGCCTTAGCATATCATTAGCATATTACGCTTTGATTGGTTAAACACTTAGTATATTAGGCTTTTATTATATAGGATTATTACCTTAGGGTCTATTAGGGAGGTGTTAACTTACAAACAGCAGGCTAAGCTCCTGGAAAAGGCACTAAATCAAAATAATATAAAGTTGATTCCCCCCAAAAAAATGCATGCACTATGTGTAGGGTTACATTTTCTGTTGTTAATCCTCACTGGAAGATATTTTTCCATTGCTTTTCAGAGAGAGAGAAGAAGGTGGGGGTGGGGGGGAGAGAGAGAGAAACATTGATGTGAAAGAGACACACTGATTAATTGATTGTTTGCCTCCCGTACGTGCCCTGACCTGGGGCAGGTAAAAAACCCACAACCCTCAAGTGTGCAGGCCAATGCTCTAATCACTGAGCACCACCGGCCAGGGCTGTAAGGGTAATAGTTTAATCAAATGTGGATGTCCCAACATTTTATAAAAATGACAACCACCATTTGATTATAAATAAACTATATAGGAACTGTCTGATGTAGTACACATCACTGTATAGTGCCATAAAAACAATATATACCAATTAAAGTATTTTTGCTAATAAAATTTTATTTAAGAATTCCTCTGCAAAGGGGCTATGAGGGCATAAGGAAACAACACTTCACTGAAGAAGGAGGGGCTTTATTTTCTATGTGTATAAAAAAACTCAATAATATTGAATGTGACCTCCATATGAATGTTAGTTCTTGCAAAGAATAGCTACAAACTCTCCCACTCTCTCAGTGAAAAGAACTGCCCTTAGGGATTAAGAGGTAATTTTCTGCACTGCAGCCAATTTGGAAGCAGATTATTATTTGTATATTATTTGTATAATAATAATTTGTAAAGTTGAATTAAGTTTAGTGATACTTGAACTACAACAGTACTTTACTTCCAATGAAGAAAGAGGGCTGCAAACTTCTATGGCATAGGGTCCAAGTTGCTAAACAGAGTAAAAGACCAGAAGATAGGGGCCACAGAAATGTCTGGCATATGGCTGACATTTGCTACTGAATTAATACAAATTTGAATACCAAATGATAACCAGTTAGGATAAATTAGAATCTATAACAATATGTAACACTATATACACTACTAGATTGTCATTCTATTTCTTACTTGGGATTATAGTAAAAAATGTGAATTCTGACATTAGAGAAACTGGCATCAAATCCTTTACTTGTAATGTGGGGACAATAATGGTACTCACTTAAGAGTTGTTTTCAGGATTAAATGAGATAATGCATTTACACTACTTGACCCAATATCTGGTCCATGGTAAGTGATTCAAAACGTGCTAAATATTATTGCTAGTTGTTAAAATCTTTTTACAGATAAAACCATTTTGTGGTTAATTTACTAATGATCTTCCTGAGCACAATAAAGGCATAATTTGCCCCACACTAAATTCTATACCAGTAAACTGGTTAGCAAAAATTTTCTGATAGTCTTGATTTTTAAAAGTGCATCTTATAAATGAAATTTTCTATGTAGATGGAGTATTTTAATCATTCAACGTAATTCAACATCATGATACAATCACCAATAACTTAATATCATGGATTAACCTAATAACAATTCCTAGTAATATAAGAATTCTTAGTCCATTTCAAAGTCTTTGGTTTAGCTCCTAAATTTTCTATTTATACCAAACATATATCTACAGTTTAAAGACAAATTACAGCCCTAGCGGAGCTGGTCTGGCTCAGTGGATAGAGTGTTGGCCTGCAGACTGAAGGGTCCCAGGTTTGATTCTGGTCAAGGGCACATGCCAGGGTTTTGGGCTTAATCTCCAGTGGGGAGCGTGCAGGAGGCAGCCAATCAATGATTGTCATCACTGATGTTTCTATCTCACTCTCTCTTCCTCTCTGAAATCAATAAAAATAAATAAATAAAATAAAGACTAATTACAAAGTAAATAAAGTAACTAGCACCAAGGCCAAGAAAGATATCACTGCCTGCACTCTGGAAGCAGGACCCTCGCTGATGACATCCACTACCCCTATCTGTAATTGTATTCACTAACTGACTTAAATGATAATGGTGTCTTCTTACTACCTATGACTGAATGCTTAAATAATACTGCTTATTTTTACACACTATACGTTTGCTTTTGTGACTTTCTTTTCTCATTTAATTTTGTGAAAGTCATATGTTTCTATACAATAATTGCTGTTAATTTATGTTCATTGCTGTATAGTAGTACCTTTATTTAACACATCCCATTGGGATTTTGATTACAGTGGCATTGAGTCTAAAGACCATTTGGGGAGAATTAATATCTTTACAATATTGAATTTTCCAGTTCACAGAAATGGCATAATTGTCCATCTGTTTAGATTTTCTTTTAAATTGTCTTCTAATCTTACCTAACAATAGCAAACATGTAAATTGACTGTATCTCCACTATGCCACTAGCCAATCAGGACTGATATGCAAATTAACCCCCCAAAAAGATGGCGGTTAATTTGCATACACAGGCGCTGAGTGATGTGGGGCGGGTGGGATGCCATGGCGATGACACAGGCGTTCTGCCCCACCCCTGGTCTCTCAGGGCCTCTGGGCAGCGTGGGAAGGCGGGGCTGGAGCGGAAAGAGGCGACTCTGGGGCCTGAGCGGAAAGGGGCTGGGCCAGAGTGGAAAGGCAGTGCCGGCAGCCAGGGAAAGGAAAGCCCATTTTAGCACGAATCTTCGTGCATCAGGCTTCTAGTAACTTTATAATTTTCTCTTGAATGGTTACATATCTTTTGCTGGCATTATGTCATTTTATGCTATTATTGCTTCCCCGCATGGATAAACTTATTAAAATTTCATTTTTCATTGTTGGTTACAGAAATGGAATTGATTTTTATATAATGATTTTATCTCCAGCACCTTTACTAAGTTCCTGTTACCTCAACTGATTAACTGTGTATTATTTTGGGTATTCTAATCTCGATATGTAATTATACAGTCTGTGAAAAATGACATTTATATTCTTCCTTTCCTGTCTATACACACATCCAAACTTCCATCTACATTTTGCTTCACTGCTTTGCCCAGGACTTCTAATACAATGTTCAACAGAATACAAGCAGTCACTGCTATTGTGTTCCTACTCTCTCTGAGAGAGATCATTCCAGTGTTTTACCATTAAATACGACTGTTGTACGTTTTGTATACTACCCTTGTTAAAGTTTGAAAAACTCTTTTTATATTTTGCTAGTGTTGTTTTTTTTAATTTAACACAAATCTGTTAGATTTTATCAAATGCATTCTACTCAGCTATTCAGATAATGAATTTTCTTTTATCTGTTTATATGGTAGAGTACACTCATTAATTGTGTAGTGTTAAATCAATCTTCCATTATTTGGAAGGATCTAATTTGGTTTTGATATATTATACTTTTCATAAGAGTATTTGTTTTATGTATGCATAAATAGTAGTGGTAGTTACTGAAACATGGCACCTAAAGGATATATAGGCCTAGGCCACAACAACATTTGTCAACAGATCAACACATAACTTGATTTATGTGTGTTTTTGTTTATAAAGGTATTTTATTTAGTATATATATTACAATGCTGTAATACTGAATTCACAGTCAATACCACTATAGCTCTTGTCTAAAGGAAGTTTATCTAACACTGGTATTTTCTCTGTAAGGCGTTTATTAATAGCACCTGTGCTTAATACACTAGACAGAACTTCAACACTAAGTTTGGAGACCATTTTAAAAGTGAAATCATAAACCAAAATGCAAAAACTGTGACACTAAATAGACTGAAAATGGCCTCCATATACAGTCATGCTCTACGTGATATTTCAGTCAAAGTTTGGACTTCATATATGACATAAATCTATCCCATAAGATTATAATGGAGCTCAAAAATTCCTATTGCCTAGTGACATCATAAAGTAGCAATGCACTACTCATGTGTTTGTGGTGATGCTCGTATAAACAAGCCTACAGTGCTGCTAGTCTTATGAAAGTATAGCACATACAATTATGTACAGCACGTCATACTTGATAATGATAATAAACAACTGGTGCTGGTTTATGTATTTACTATACTACACTTTTTATCATTATGTTAGAATGTATTCTTTCTACTTATAAAAAAAATAGGATGGTATGTTGTATTACAATGGCAGCAGTTGATAGCAGCCTTATATGTCTGCCTTATACATCTCATGCTGTTTTGTACACAAACATCCGGTACAGGCTTGTAGCCTTGGTGTGTAGTAGGCTATATCATCAAGGTTTGTGTAAGTGTACTCAATGATGTTTGCACAATGAGGAAATAACCTAAGAATGCATTTATCAGAACGTAATCCTGATGTTAATTGGTGCATAATAGGAGAGCTGAAATAAGAAGACAGCCTACCTTGTCTGACTTCAACTGGGAAGGGGTGTGTCAGAACATGTCCACAAATAACTCTAAAAATGCCATTAATACCGATATTGGAGTTACAAATACATTTTAGTGAGTGGGTGAATTTGCAGATATGGATTTGTGAATAATGATTGAGTGTATATATATTTTATGGTGTTTGCATCTCTTCATAAGTGATCAGACTATAACTTTCCCTTCATGTACTGACTATGAAGAGTTTTATATCAAGGTCATGCTAAACTCCTAAAATGACTGTGGGAAATTTCCTTTAATTCTATTTTCAAAGATTTTTTAACAGGGAATAACTCTGACTAACCATGAAATGGAATTAGAATAAAATGTGCTAACAAACAGATAAAAGGAATTCATACTGACAGTTTCCTTATAAGCATATTGCAGGCATCAGCAGTTCCAGTTCCTGCTTGTACAAGAAACAGCCTTGACCATGACTTCAGTTGACGTAGATAGGCCAACTGCAGGAATTTGGCTAGCACTGACCAGTTCCAGCATGCTGACATTAAAGATCCATATCGGACCAGCAAGGACACTGCCTGCATGTTCTCAGCCCCTCCTCCTGATCTCTTTGTTCTGCTTCCCCCCTCCCTCCCCATAAAAATCCCTGCCTGCACTGAGATGCTGAGATGGGCTCTGGACAAGAGTCCCTCATCTACTTAAGATGCATGTACTCAAATAGAACATTCCTTTTTTGCCAGCATCTGTCTCAAGAGTTTGGTTTTCATGGTGCAGGCAGCCAAAACTTGGTTCCAGTTACAGTTTGTGTAAGAATATAATTCATTTTTGCTGATGAAGCCATTGAGACCTGTCCTTTTATTTTTGAGATTTTAAACCACTGATTTAATTTCTTTAATACTATACTATGTTGTTCTGTGAAATTTATGAGCACAAAAAAATTAGTTATACTTTTGTTATCTTTTAAGTGTCTTTAATATATATAGTTCCATTCCCCTTTATAAATTCTGAAATTATTTGTGACTTTTCCTTTCTGAGGTTTTAAATTTTAATGGTTTTAACAATTCTAACTTTTATCTCTGTTGATTTTTTTTCTTTCCTCCTCTTTTTTAAAAAATGTATTTTATTGACTTTTTACAGAGAGGAATTGAGAGGGATAGAGAGTTAGAAACATCGATGAGAGAGAAACATCGATCAGCTGCCTCCTGCATACCTCCCACTGGGGATGTGCCCGCAACCAAGGTAGGTGCCCTTGACTGGAAACGAACCTGGGACCTTTCAGTCCGCAGGCCGAAGCTCTATCCACTGAGCCAAACCGGTTTCGGCTTTCCTCCTACTCTAATCTTTATTATTTTCTTTTCACTTTTGCGGGTGGTGTGGTGTGTGCTTATTTGCTGACTTACATATTTGAGATAGATTCTTAGTTCATTAGTTTTCTTTTCTTCTTGATAATATATGCATTTAACCTATAAATGTCCCTCTAAGTCAGTGGTTCTCAACCTTTTTAATGCCGCGACCCTTTAATACAGTTCCTCATGTTGTGGTGACCCCCAACCATAAAATTATTTTTGTTGCTATTTCATAACTGTAATTTTGCTACTGTTATGAATCGTAATGTAAATATCTGTGTTTTCCGATGGTCTTAGGCGACCCTGCTAACGGGTAGCAGGTTGAGAACCGCTGCTGTAGAGCCTATGTTTGATTAGGCAGCTGATCAATGTTTCTCTCTCATCGATGTTTCTAACTATCTCTCTCCCTTCCTCTCTGTAAAAAATCAGTAAAATATATTTAAAAAAAAATAATTTTATGGTTTGGGGTCACCACAACATGAGGAACTGTATTAAAGGGTTGCGGCATTAAAAAGGTTGAGAACCACTGCTCTAAGTGATGCTCTAGCCATATCCACAAGTGTTAATATAAAGCTTTTTTGTAACATGTTTTTAAAAGCCTCACCCAAGGGTATGCTTTCACTGATTTTTGAGAGAGAGAGAGAGAGAGAGAGAGAGAGAGAGAGAGAGAGAGAGAGAGAGAGAGAGAGATGGAGAGAAACATCGACTGGTTGCCTGCCATATAAGCCCCAAAGGGATCAGACCCACACCCTGGGTATGTGCCCTGACTGGGAATGGAACTCGCCATCTTTTGGTGTTGGGATGATGCTCCCACCAACTGAGCCAACCAGTCAGGGCTTTCTTTGTAATATCATTTGATAAAATGTGTGTAATGCTTGCTATCTCAATTATTAAGTTGTATTAAAAATCTTCCAATGTATTTTTTAAAAAGCTGAAAAGATCTCTATAAATTGATTTGAAATGATTTTTTTTTTATTTTTGCAAAAAGAAACTCAGTAAGGATAAACATATACAAATTAATTAAACCTCAGAGGATTTGGAAATGAAGTGGATATTTTAAGGAAGAGATGGGATGTTGAAGTACATCTTTCTTAGTAGTTTTGGCTTTTGAAAGTTATTTTTACATATGCAAAAAATTAAATTAAGTTATAGGAATGAGAAAAAACACAAAATAATAGGAAAAAAAAATAATGAGCCTAGCCATATATTGAGTAACACAGGAAGAAAAAAAAATTTGGTAACTTCGAAACACAGTGTGCTGACTATAATAATCTCAATGGGTGATATTTTAAGTATCAAAAGAAATCTGCAAAGAAAGCCTAAATTTTACATAGTATGTTGTTTTTCTGGTGCAGCCATCCTCTCTAATAAAACGGTAATATGCAAATTAACCATCACTCTGCTACATAAGCCACGCCCACCAGCCAATCAGGGCGAGTATGCAAATTAACCCCAGCCAAGATGGCTACAGCCACAGAGAGCAAGGTTTCCCAGGTAACAGAGGAAGCCAAGCTTTCCATAGCCGTTGCAGGCCTAAGCCTCCACTCAAGCTACAAAGTTTCAATTATAGAAGGTAAACAAATTCAAACAAATGGCGGCAGAATGGAGATTGAGAGAGCAAGCCAGGGTTGCCGGCGGCAACAGGGAAAGCAAAGCTTTCCGCACACCCTGGCCGGGACCACCCGCTTAGGGCTACAAAGTTTCAATTGTAGAAGGTGAATTAACTGCCACAAAAATGGCTGCCGCCCCGGAGGGAGCAGCAGGCTTGGCTCCGCTCCAGGCTACAAAGTTTCAATTGTAGAAGGAAAATAAATTCCAGATACCAGGGCCTCTGCTTGGGTCGCCAGGGGGTGTGGCCGGCCTGCAAACCACCACAGGCCCCTCGCCCAGGCCGCCCCACGCCCCAAGGGAACCCCCACCCTGATCTGGGACACCCTTCAGGGCAAACCAGCTGGCCCCACTCCTGCACCAGGCCTCTATCCTATCTAATAAAAGAGTAATATGCAGATTGACCATCAATCCAACACACAATATGGCTGCCCCCATGTGGTCAAAGATTCTGCCCCCATATGGACACAAGATGGCCACTACAAGATGGCCAACAGGAGAGGGCAGTTGTGAGGGACCAGGCCTGCAAGGGAGGGCAGTTGAGAGGGACCAGGCTTGCAAGGGAGGGCAGTTGGAGGTGATCAACCCTGCAGGAGAGGGCAGTTAGGGAGTGACCAGGCCGGCAGAGGAGGGAAGTTGGGGGCAAACAGGCTGGCAGGGAAGCGGTTAAGCATCAACCAGGCTGGCAGCGGAGTGGTTAGGGGGTGATCAGGCTGGCAGGCAGAAGCGGTTAGGGGCAATCAGGAAGGCAGGCAGGCAAGCAGTTGGGAGTCAGCAGTCCTGGATTGTGAGAGTGATGTCTGACTGCCCGTTTAGGCCCGATCCCCCAGGAGTCCCAGATTGGAGAGGGTGCAGGCTGGGCTGAGGGACAACCCCCCTCCGTGCACGAATTTTGTGCACCGGGCTTCTAGTTTAGAAATTATTTTGCATGAACTGTTTGCTGAGCAAATGGGGAAATAAACTAAAGTTGCTGGGAGATACAAATTCAGAATGGGGGAAAGGAGAGACAGAATCCTTTAGTGTTGGACCAGAATCAGAGGATTCATATCCCAGTAACAATAAGCAGAATTTGGTCCCGCATGAAAAGGAACCTGTATTCTTAGAGGAAGGGCCTATCCTACAGTTGAAGCAGAGAAAGCAAAGGTGTCCTGGATAATCTCATACAAGAAAGTAAGGTAATCTCAAATACTAGTGAGAATATATCAAAAGATCAGGAGTTTCCACTGAACTAATTTGGGATGTTTTCCATATCATCCTATATGTTAAAAGCCTAATATGCTAAAGGTCTGGTCGACCAGTTGGCTGTTCAACCAATCAAAGCATAATAAGCTAATGATACACTAAGGCTGCTCAATCGCTCGCTGTGCAATGACCACCAGGGGGCATACATTTGACCGGTCGACCAGTCAATATGATGTGCACTGACCACCAGGGGGCAGACACTCTGACGGGTAGGTTAGCTTGCTGCTTGGATCCGGCCGATCAGGACTGAGCGAGATGGGCCAGACACACACTGGAGCCCTCCCGCAGTCCCTCCCCAGCTGGCCAACCTCCTGCATCCTTCCCAGCCCCGATCGTGCATCGGTGGGGTCCCTCGGCCTGGCCTGCGCCTTCTTGCAGTCTGGGACCCCTCAAAGGATGTCAGAGAGCTGGTTTCAGCCTGATCCCACAGGGCAGGCCGAAGGACCCCACTGGTGCACAAATTTGTGCACTGGGCCTCTAGTAATGAATAATGATAGGAATGAATTATAATACATTTAATTTAAAAATCTATGAGTCCAGAGATTCTTAAAATTAAAAACAGAGAGGAGAAAAGGGGAAAGTTCTTTACAGAAGAATGCTTCAGCAAGATAGAAAAAAAAATCACCATTTTCAAACCAGAATAGTAAAAATGAAAGAAAAAAAACAAAACAAAAACCCTCTATTCTGGCATGACCATTAATGGATGATGCTGACGCCACAGCAAAAATAAATGTCAAGGAACAGGAAACTCACTCAGTCTTCATGTATAACCCCAGATTAAAGATTAAAAGTACCTTTTACAATGGAGGAGTCTGGTGGACACCATTTTCGTAAAAAAAGAAAAAATGAAATTTAACATCGCCAACAATGAGATTAACTGCCCTTTGCCCTCATAGTGATATACGAAAAACATGACATCATCTATTTAGTATGCCTATCAAAAATGTTTAATATAGCCTGGCCAATGTTGCTCAGTGGTTGAGCATCGACCTATAAACCAGCAGGTCACTGTTAGATTCCCATTCAGGGCACAAGCCCGGGTTGCGGGCTCAATCCCCAGTGTGGGGTATACAGGAGGCAGCTGATCAATGATTCTCTCTTATCATGGATGTTTCTATCTCTCTCTCTCCTTCCTTCCTCTCTGTAATCAATAAAAATAAGTATAAAAAATTTGTAACATGAATCTAATCACAGGGAATTTTCTAGATTATGAAGCCTAAGAGATATTCAACTAAATAAAATACGTAATCTTTGAATGGACCTTGAATCAAACAACCAACTCACAGTTATGAAGGACATTACTGTGACAATCTGGAAAATCTGAGTAAGAACTGTGTATAATATAACTATATCAATTTCCTGAGTATAACGAAAATTGTATTGTGGCTATTATAGGCAAATGTCCTTGATTTTTGGTGATATATGCTAGAGTACTTAGGGTTAAACTAACTCAAATGGTTCAGAAAACAAACAAAAAGTACAAACACACACACACAGATGTAAAGCAAAGTAGCAAAATATTAACTACTAATGAATCTTAGATGATGAATATAAGGGTATGGATTATACTACTCTTAGTCTACTTTCTCATGGACTTTTGAAATTTATCAAACTATTTTGGGAAAAATAAAACAAATCTCCCACCAAACTACTGTAGACTTATTGTCTGTCAGTTTTGCTTTATATGTGTTGAAGCTATAATATTAGGCATATATAAATGAAACATTGTTTTATTTTCTTGTTAAGTCACACCTTTTATTGTTATGAAAACTCTACTTCTAGAACTGATATTTATTCTAAAGTCTTATGTTTTGGATATGTCTCTCATAAGCAGCACAAAGTGGATTTTTAAATACAGTCTGACAACCTTTTAACTAGAGTGTTTAGATCATTTACTTTTAATGTGATTTAGTGACATATTTTGATTTAGTATCTTACTTTGCACTATCTACTCTATATGTTCAATGTTTTCTTTTCTCCCTCCTCCATACTTTCTTTAGAATCACCTTGGGAGCTTTAAAATCACTCAGACATTCTGATTTAATTGGCATGGGATGGAGACCAGGTATTAGGATTTTAAAACAGTTCCCTAAATAAGTGTATTGTATAGCCAAGGTTGAAAGCCAGTTTTAGGTTTCTCCTTTTACATTTTAATAATTCATGTTTTTCCATTTTATTGATTTGAAAATTTAGTATCCTTTTCAAAATAATGCTTTTAAGTGAATAAACTTAATTAAAAAAAGAAATACAATTATCAAAATAGCATTTTTTAAAAGTTAAAATATAGTCACATGTGTTTCTTTAGTAACACATTAAATGAGGATCTAGCAATGAATCTAGTAAGATAATTTCAAAGAAGTGATATAAATAAATGTTTACATATATAGAAGCTATAATATAATACCTAAGTATCTATGACTCCTATAAATGACAAAGTCACAGATACTGAACTTTGCTACCTAAATTCCTAAAAGAGGAAAATGCTCCATTTTAATTAGAAATGAATTTATAAAAAGATTATTTTTATCATTCAAGTCCAGAAACTCTCTAAATTCTATTTATGGATCTAATATCATAGATTGGGACAAATGAGTAAAGAAATAACAATTGGTGGTTGCCAGAGGGAAGGGAGTGGAGGGTGTAGGGGGTCCTAATATATGGTGGCAGGAGAAGATTTAACTTTGGGTAGTGGGCACACAATGCAATAGACGGTTCTTGTAACATAGATAGCCACACTTGAAACCTATATAGTCATATTCACCAATGTCACCCCCAATAAATGTAATAAAAAAATGAAAGAAAAAAAAAAAAAAAAGATTTGTACCTGGGTTCTGCCATTGGGGGGAGGGGAAGTCGGGTACAGTAAAAAGGCTCAGGAGACAGATAATCAACAGAACTCTATCTTGACTTGTGCTTTACTACTAAGTAACCTGACAAATTATATTTATCCTTTTTTGTCTGTTTCCTCATCTGTAAACTAAAAAGGTTGGAGTAGATGTGCTCTAATGTCCATTATAATCTTAAAATTTTAGATCAGTTCCTTACAGAATAAAATACCACTCTCTTACCCAATTCAAATCTGTCTATATCAACTTCCAGGTGGACATACTGAAATGAATAAGTTACTACCTAGTAAATTTCCTCAAGGGCCAAATTTCATGAAAAATGTTTGTCTGTCAGATTGTTAATGCATATTTAACAGCAGCAAAGCTCTAAGGGATACCTTTTTCAATGAGCCACATACAGGATAAAACTGGCATAGTCATGGGGCTGTGACATATCTGATGAAATCTATGGCCCTTTCCACAGAGAAAGCAATGCACATATCACATACAAATCACAATTTGATGTGATTTGGGACGGTTCACAGAATCCCCTTGAACCATCTGACTTCCCATGTAGAGGCAGTAATGTATAAAGACAAGGATTTATCTTAGTCTGGTATAGTCTAGTTGCAAGAGAGAAAAATCACTTAAAGTAGCTTAAGAAAAAGGCAGATTTCTTTTAAATATGAAACGATATCTCATTAACTTCAATTTTAAGAAGCACAGCTTGTCCTCATGGGAACAGAAGTTAACTAGCAGACACTCTTCTGCTTACCTCCTTTACAGAAAGCTGCTTCAATTGTCTCCCCAAAATCCTAGACTCTAATAACCAAAATAGATACAGTCCTGTATCCCTGGACTATACTCTTAAAGTATAATTGCTTCTTAATTCCGTTTAGAATAATAGTTAGTATTTACATACACAGGACACAAACTAGAAATATCTCTCTATATAAAAGCTTAAACGACCGGTCAACCAGTAACTATGACGTGCACTGACCACCAGGGGGCAGACACTCAACGTAGGAGCTGGCCATTGGTGGTCAATGCCCTCCCACAGTGGAAGCGCCGCTCACCTGACCAACAGGTTGACCAACGGACGCCAGAGCTGGGCTCATGAAGCCGCAGGAGGAGCGAGGCTGCAATGAGAGTAGCGGTTGTGCGGTCATGGGCGCGCCAGTATCGCCCTAGGACAGTGGTCGGCAAACCGCGGCTCGCGAGCCACATGCAGCTCTTTGGCCCCTTGAGTGTGGCTCTCCCACAAAATACCACGGCCTGGGCGAGTCTATTTTGAAGAAGTGGCGTTAGAAGAAGTTTAAGTTTAAAAAATTGGGCTCTCCAAAGAAACTTCAATCGTTGTACTGTTGATATTTGGCTCTGTTGACTAATGAGTTTGCCGACCACTGGACTAGGACAGGCCCGCAGAGACCATAGCGGAGCAGCAGTGAGCATACTGAGGGGTGGTGGCAGGCGTAGCGGGGATGGGATGAGCGGGAGTGGGGTGGCGCCTGGCCCAGGCTCCGGCCCTCCCCGGCCACCTGCCGCTTCATGCACTACTTCCGTGCTGTGCGGGATCGACGTGGACAGCGGGCCAGAGCCCTACAAGCTGGCGGGTAAGGCCAGGCTGTGGCAGTGCGCAGGTCCACTGATCCCCACAGGTCAGGCTGACGGACCCCACCGGTCGGGCCTCTAGTTAAGTAGTATTTGTGAACCCATTTCTGGGTTAATGTTTGGCATGCTTCATTAGGTTATGCAATTTAAATTTTCTTCCAAAACACTTAATTAACCCTTAGCTGTTCTCGGGTTATACTTTTCATGCTTCAGTCCTCTTTCCATAGCAACCTGGGTTTATAAGAGCCATTTTCTACTGAAACATTTCTCCAAAAATTAACATCAAATTAAACCACAAACAATTTGCCACCATTAAGAATGCTCAAAAGGAATGTGGTGGAGCACTAAACTTCATTAATCAGTTTGAATAAATTTTGTGTTTTACAGCAGCACTGTTGGAATGTGTGTTTTTCTGGAGACCACTCTGGCGCATTTGAACACCATTTTTCTAAATGTGCACTAGGCTATCATTATACTTTTTTTTTTTGTCATTATATTTTATAAGAAACAAAAGAAATGGCTGAATTTACTAATGTTGGTAAGGCAAGTATTTGGGAAAATTCGTTTGTTCTAATAAGGAAAATCTATATAACAGGTCAAAAGGCTGATTAGTCAGAAAGCCATTCTGTAAAGTAATAAAACAAAATGGTTAGAAAACAAAATTTGGCTAAAAAGTTTGTTATGCTTCCTTTACATTTTAGTGACTCTTTGAAATGTTCATTTACATTCTTTAGTAAATTTTAATTCTTTTTCTTTAGACAAATTTACGCAGAGAATCTTAAAATTGTTTTATATAAAAATTTTTAAAACTTAAGAACTCAATGTCTTTTTTCTAAACTTCACTTGCCAGTTTTTCCTTCTTTAGATAATATAAAAGTGTTAAGAAAAAACCCCTATTATATGTAAAAATATATAGGCTGTTCAAATAGCACAGAAAATTTAAACAGAAAAGTTTTTTACTCAATACTGTCTTTGTTCTCTTTTCCAAAACAGTTAAATTATAAGATCATATTTCTTTATTCTCCCCTCCATTCCACCATACTGGTAAGTAGTTTAATAGAAAATACAGTATTTTATTTCCTACATAATATCCTGTCTGGTATGCTGCCAGTGTAAACAACCAGCATCTTGAACTTCTCAGGACTTATTAAAAGAGCTATAAACTCTAAGTAAAATTTTTTGCCCATTACATAAAAAACTTGGCAACATTTGCCCAAGTATGTAGTTTACAACAGTGGTTTTTAAAGTGCTTTCTACTGAAATAGGTAGAGTTCATTCAAGAGTCAACAAAGGCAGACATCTATCTACTGGAAGGCTGCACTTCTATACTCTTTAACCAGACCATAGAACGTTTCCTCTGAAGAAAAAGTTCTATTGTTAAAAAGGTTAAAATCAGTAATCTAGGCCTTATTTATTATCCCTGCTGGTTTGAAGTAAGGGGAAAAATAGATTTTCATCTAATCTTTATGAGGGAAAAAAATTTTTTTTGTCACTTCCTGAATTAATTTCTTTAAAGAACAGCAAAAAACTAGTTAAAACAGAATTTTCTGACTCCGATTGAAGACTTAGCCTTTAATCATTTATTTAGCAAACCATTCTTAGTACTTTTCATATAATTCATTTCATTTTTATATGTATCACAAATCCCTGAAATTCTGAGTGCTAAACACTATTGATTTTTATGGCAACAGCTTTCCCCTCTACATATTAGTAGTAAAAAAGAAAAAAATGTACTGGAAAGAGATTAAATGTGGTGAGTAAAGGTTGTTTAATTTGCATCATGTAGATGAAGTTAAGCTTTAACAAGTAAAATACAGGTGTTGGCTCATGGAATTAATGATTTATATCTGAAGAGATAGTTTTTCTCCAAATGCATTTCATGAGAGTCTTGCAGGATGCTCCTTTGTTAACAGGTCAATGAATGTTAATAATATAGTTTCTTTTTGAAGAGCTACAGGCATGTAATCTCTCTCTCTCTCTCTCTCTCTCTCTCTCTCTCTCTCTCTCTCTCTCTCTCTCTCTCTCTATATATATATATATATATATATATATATATATGTGTGTGTGTGTGTGTGTGTGTGTGTATATAAAAGCCTAAGCGACCATTGCAACCGCATGAATGACTGAACAGGCTGCATGGGGCAACCAGGCCAGCAGGGGCAACCAAACAACTGAGAAGCAGGCTGCGTGGAGCAACCAGGCCGGCAGAGGGGGGCAGTGAGGGGTGATCAGGCCGGTGGTGGCGGGGGGGGGGGGGGGGGGGCAGTTGGGGGCAACCAGGCTGGTGGGGGGTGGGCAATTGGGGGCGACCAGGCCAGCAGGGGGCACAGTTAGGGGTGATCAGGCAGGCAGGCAGGTGAAAAGTTAGGAGCCAGTGGTCCCGGATTGTGAGAGGGATGTCCGGCAGTCGGATATCCCCAGAAGGGTTCCAGATTGGAGAGGGTGCAGGCTGGGCTGAGGGGACCTCCCCCATGCACGAATTTCATGCACCGGGCCTCTAGTCATGTAATAATAGCTCTATAATTAAGAAACTTAATTTAATTTTTTCCATTCAATGTTTTCCCAAATTAATTTTACTGACAAACTTCCTTTTCAATTATGTCTTATTTTATAGAACTTTTCTGGGAAACACTGAGATGGGAAATAATGGATGAAAAACTAGAGAAATGCATGGATATCTAGTTTCTAAGCAAAGTACCTGAAAAACCTAAACACATAATTCTAAAACTCCACATACAGAGATCAGAGAGGGGTATAAAGAATTAAGTGAAAAGATCTCACCCATGGCTTCACACGAATGCCCAGATCCCTGTTCTTTTTTTGTTTATTTTATTTATTTATTTATTTATTTTACAGAGAGGAAGGGAGAGGGATAGAGAGTTAGAAACATCGATGAGAGAGAAACATCGATCAGCTGCCTCCTGCACACCCCCTATTGGGGATGTGCCCACAACCAAGGTACATGCCCTTGACTGGAATCGAACCTGGGACGTTTCAGTCCGCAGGCCAATGCTCTATCCACTGAGCCAAACCGGTTTCGGCTCCCTGTTCTTTTTGTTTGTTTAATATATTTTTTATTGATTTCAGAGAAGAAGGGAGAGGGGTGAGAAATAAAAACATCAATGATGAGAGAGAATTATTGATCAGCTGCCTCCTGCATGCCCCCTACTAGGGATGGGGCCCATAATCCAGGCATGTGCCGCTGACCGGAATCGAACCCGGGACCCTTAAGTCTGCAGGCTGACACTCCATCCACAGAGCCAAACCAGCTTGGGCCAGATCCCTGTTCTTAATAATAACATTCTTTGTGTTGCCATGATGGTGATTATTGTATCATGTAACAATAGTGCACTCCATTTTCAAAACCAACAGCAGCACGTTGAGTCCTTCTTGTGCTTCAAATCTTCCTGAATCTTTTACTATTCTCTTCTGTAGCATTTAGAAAAAGTTCCCCACTTTTAAGAGCTCATGTGTTTGATTAAGCCCACCCAGATAATCTCCCCATTTTAAGGGCAGATGATTATTAGCTTTAATTGTATCTGCAGAGTCCCTTCACAGCAGTACCTAGATTAGTATTTGAATAAATAAGAGATAAAAATTTTGGGAGCAAGTGGTAGGTGGGCATCTTCAGAATTCTGCCAACCACACCATACTTGGGAAAAAAACCTTTACTTTATATTAGACACTAATTTCAGACGTTTATTCAGAATATTTGCTTGTATGGTTACAGAGAGGTATGAGAAAGTAGAGGTGTGTGTGTGTGTGTGTGTGTACCCAATGGCTAATGATCACTTCTTTGTGTTTTAGTTATTTTTAATTGAATTTAGTGGGGTGAGATTGGTTTGCAAAACCATACAGGTTTCAAGTGTACAATTCAATAAAAAAATTATCTCCACAATGCACCATGCGTCCACTGCCCCAAGCAAAGTCTCTTTCATCTCCATTTCTCCTATTTACCCCTTTTTGTTTTTCTGCAGCCATAAAAAATAAACAATTATATAACTAACTTGGAAATTCAGTTAATATGAATGCTCTTGTTTTCATTACTGTTAAGAAAATGAAGAAAAATCATAACAGTAGTAGAAATTATTAATACCTGAATCATGGACTTTTTAAAAAAGGAAAAAAATAGTTTATTACTTTTAAGAATATAAAGGAACAAATACCAGCATGGCAAAACTGGCCTGCGTATGACAATATATTTTTTATCAAAGGATAGTTTTAAAGTATTTGAAAAGTTGCATTCAAAGTTAATTGTTTTTGCCTCGAAGGGATAGAACACATAATGAAAAACTATCCTATTATCTAAGAACAAAACACTTGACAAAAGAAAGCCAAAAAACTAGATTATGACTGTCTCAATATGCTGCTACACAGGAAAACTAAGCAATATAAAAATGTTTGTTGTCCAAACTTACTTAATATTTAATCCAATTGAAATCAATACCTCACAAAAAGATTCTTTTTGAACTAAAAGGGGTGAGAGAAAATGAAAATTTAATTACTATAATTTAAAACAAAAAATAATATTCAAAATTACCTGAATAGACATTTCTCCAAAGAGGACATATAGATAGCCAAGAGACATGAAAAAATGTTTGATGTCACTAATCATCGGAGAGATGCAAATTAAAACTACAATGAGGTATCACCTCACACCTGCAAGAATGGCTACCATCAATAAATCAACGAACAACTGCTGGCAAGAATGTTGGTAAAAGGGAACCTTAGTGCACTGTTGGTGGGAATGCAGAGTGATGCAGCCACTGTAGAAAAACAGTATGGAGTTTCCTCAAAAAATTAAAAATGTAACTGCCTTTTGACCCAGTAATCCCACTTCTGGGAATATAATCTAAGAATCCTGAAACATCAATCAGAAAGAATATATGCACCCCTATGTTCATGGCAGCATTATTTACAATAGCTAAGATTTGGAAACAGCCCAACTGCCCATCAGTAGATGAGTGGATAAAAAAGCTGTGGTACATTTATACCATGCAGCAGTAAAAAGGAAGGAACTGTTACCCTTTGCAACAGTATGGATGGATTTGTAGGTTGTTATGCTAAGCAAAATAAGCCAGTCAGAGAAAGACAAATACCATATATATGGAATACCGTATATATGGAATCTAATAAGCAACATGAACTGATGAGCAAAATAGAACCAGAGGCTTGGATACATTGAATAGACTGACGGTGCCAGAGGGGAGTGGGAGTGAGAGGAACTGGACAAAAGAAGATGAAGAGATTAGCCAAAGGACATACATGCATAGCCCAAGAACACAGATAATAGTATGGTGGAGGCCAGAGGAGGGGGGGTGGGGAGGCGGGCACTGAGTCGAGATAGGCAAAGAGGGAGAAGATGGAGGACAGTGTCAACAATAAGAAAAAACAGTAAATAAATACTGAATTAAAAACAAAGGAATAGAATAGTTTCAGCTACATATAAAAACTTATTTATTAGATCCACTCCTTGAACCATATTTTTAAAAACACCCTCAGATCAATTGTCATTGAATCATATGTAATATGAATCCCATCCAGGTAGGATAGATCAAGTTTGTAGTAAAGAAAAAAAGCTGAAAATAATCTAGTTTGAAGAAAGGTAACTTTTTAAAAAGCTCTGAAGTACTAAAAAAAAAAAATCATAAAATAATCAATGATTTTAAGAAATGTAAACAAAGAATGAGAAGAAAACAAAGATCAATAATAGCCTATAGAAAAATGACATAACATTTTATAACATTAGGAGAATACTAAAAATATATAGAGAAACTTAATTTAAAAGAAAAAAGTCAAGACCTTTACATATAAATGAGAAAATTATATACAGAGATGAGGACAATGCTAAAAGTAGACTAAAAGCCATTAACATTAACCCATTCTAGTAATCACACAAATACATACAAGTATACACCTAAAGTTGCAAATTGCAAAAATATTATTTTGTTTTTACTGAGGTCAAAGTAAAATGACAATGAAAAAATGATAAAATTCCAGAGCTATACTGGTATATATGGTGTCTCTGTAACTTAGAGAAAAGGTACCCATTCTTCAAATTAAGAAAACATTAAGTTAGTACATTACAGCATATATTAAACAACTGAATGCAGTGGCCCAGCCTGCCTCTCCTCAGAGAGGCTGTTGAGAGCCCATGAGAAAAAACCTGGCTGTGCAAATATGTGGGTCACACATATCCTAAACCCTGACGTGCACACACTGCTAGCAACATACTACAACCCCTAAGGCACCTCCAGTGAGATGAACTTATCAGTGTCAGAGTAGGAAGTGAGCAAACACTGGGCCTCCAAGAACAGCATGTAATCAAGGGGGGTTGGGGGAGTGACTCAAGGGATGCCCAGTATGGCTGGGATAGAACAAACAGGTGTGGGTACTGTTCTATGAATGATGATATTCTCTCTGGCTGCTCCAAGATAGGCCAGGAGACAAGATTACCACCCACTTTCCTTTAAGTTCGTACATATGCCTAACATGTGAATGGTGCCTCCTAGAATGTGTTGAGGTTTATGGTGCACAATATGAATACTCTTTGTGGCAACCTTTTATAACTTTTTTTGCAAAACAAAATGGAAATACTTAGCAATATATTTGAAATATTCACACCCTTTAACTTGCAATGTCACTATAAATTTTACCTTAAGGACAACATGACAGGAGATAGGAAATATTGACTTGATGAATGCAAAGAATACATATGCAAATGAAAGAGAATCATTTTGAGATGATAAAAACATTAAAGAATGTTGTTTAATGTCTATTATAATTTTTAAAATAACAGTCTAAAGAAAAGTTCCCAATCTTAAATGTTTCAATATCCCAACTGTAATACTACTTCTATTATTGTTTAAAAATCCTTTTTGTCAGTTTTAGCAAATAAATTTTTGACGAGCTATAAATAACTATGAATTTCAAATTAATGAAGCTTTATGATATGTTTAGTGATTTACTTCTGAAGCTCAGATAATTAAAGTAACATTCCTAAGTAATTTCTCTGGTTCTAACAAGGATTTTAGCATCTATGTTCATCAGGGATCCTGGCCTATAATTCTCTTTCTTTGTACTGTTTCTATCTGGTTTTGGAATTAGGATAATACTGGCTTTGTAAAATGAACTTGGGAGTCTTTCCTCCTCTTGAATATTCTGGAATAGTGAGAAGGTTAGGTGTTAGTTCTTTAAATGTTTGGTAAATTCACTGATGAAGCCATCTGATGGTCCAGGACAGTGGTCGGCAAACTCATTAGTCAACAGAGCAAAATATCATTAGTCAACAGAGCCAAGTACAATTGAAATTTCTTTTGAGAGCCAAATTTTTTAAACTTAAACTTCTTCTAATGCCACTTCTTCAAAATAGATTCGCCCAGGCCGTGGTACTTTGTGGAAGAGCCACACTCAAGGGGCCAAAGAGCCGCATGTGGCTCCCGAGCCGCAGTTTGCTGACCATGGGTCCAGGACTTTTGTTTGCTAGGAGTTTTTGATGACTGCTTCACATTCACTAGTTGTAATCTATTACATTATCTGACTCTTCCTGATTCAGCTTTGGAAGACTGTATGTTTGCAGGAATTTATCCATTTCTTCCGAATTGTCCGATTTGTTGGCATATAGTTGTTCAGAATATTTTCTTACAATCCTTGGTATTTCTTTGGTGTCAACTGCTACTTGTCCTCTTTCATGTCTGATTCTATTTATTTGGGTACTCTCTCTTCTTTACTTTATGAATCTGGTTAAAGGCTTGTCAATCTTGTTTCTCTTTTCCAAGAACCAGCTCTTCCTCTCACTGATATTTTGTAAATTTTTTTTTGTTTTTGTTGTTTTTTAGATTCTATTTCTGCTCGGATCTTTACTATTTCATTCATTCTACTCTGGGTTTTTGTTTGTTGTTCTTTTTCAAGTTATTTTAAGTGTAAAGTTCCATTTTTAAAAACTTTTTATTTGTTGATTTTAGAGAAAGAGGATGAAAGAGAAAGAAATACATCGATTTGTTGTTCCACTTTTTATGCATTCATTGGTAGATTATTGCATGTGCCTTGACCAGGGATCAAACCCACAACTTTCACATATTGGGACGATGTTATTATACCAACTGAGCTACCCATCTAGGGCCTAAAGTTAGATTGTTTATTTGAGATTATCCTTCTTTCTTGAGAAAGATCTATATTACTATGAATTTCACCATAGATTTTGGGTATCATTTGTTTCAAGGTATCTTTTGAATGCTTCCTTGATGTCATTGCTAACCCAAGCCATTGTTTAGTAACATGTTATTTAGCTTCCATGTCTGTGTGTTTTCCTTCTTTTGATTGATTTCTAGTTTCTCATAATTATGTCAGAGAAGATACTTGATATGATTTTAATCTCCTTAAATTTATTGACTTGTTCGTGTCCTCTAACATGTGGTCTATCCTAGAAAATGTTCCACATGCCTTTAAAAAGAATGTATATTCTGCTGCTTTGAAGTAAAATGCTCTGAAGATATCAATTAAACCCATCTGATCTAATCTATAATTTAAGGTCACAATTTTCTTATTGATTTTCTATCTGGAAAATATCCACTGATGTCAATGGTGTATTAAAATCTCCTACTATGACTGTATTACTGTCCATCTCTCCCTTTATTTCCATCAACATTTGCTTTACATATATAGTGGTTCCTATGTTGGGTGCATAAATATTTACAAGGATTATATCCTATTATTGAATAGTGCTCCATTTATCATTATGTAGTATCCCTTGTCTTTTACTATAACCTTTGTTTTAAAGTCTGTTTTGTCAGATATAAGTATTACTATCCCAGGTTTTTTTCCCTTTCCATTTACATGAATTATATTTTTCCATCCCATTACTTTGTGTGTAATTTTTATACTGAATTGGGTTTCTTGTAGACAGCATATATGTGGGTCTTCTTTTCTTATTCATTCAGCTACCATATGTTTTTGATTGGAGCATTTAAGAGATTTACATTTAAAGAGATTATTGATAGGTATTTAACTATGTTCCTCTGTTGTTGTTTTTAATCTTCTTCTTAAAGCAGGCCCTTTAACATTCTTATAATACTGGTTTGGTGATAACAAACTCTTTTAGTGTTTTCTTGCCTGGGAAGCTCTTTATTTCTCCTTTAATTATAAATGCCAGCCTTGCTATGTAAAGTAGTGTTGGTTGTAGGTCCTTGCTTTTCATCACTTTGAATATTTCATGCCAATCTCTTCTGAAATGCTTTTGTTGAAAAAGCAGCTGACAGTCTTATGGAAGCTCCCTTGAATGTAACAAATGTCTTTCTCTTGCAGAAACCCACTGCTTTTCACAGCCAGATGTGGATGCCTCTTCCCAGCTCTGCTGTTCAGGACTGGGGAGCCTGCCTTTGGGTTGAGACCCCATGCTTCTCAGGGGAAAACCTCACAGCTGAGATATTCCTCCAGAACCTCAGATGGGAACGGGGCCTACCCCTTTCATGCCTCTGCCCTTCCTACCAGTTCTTCTGTAAATCCTTGACTGTAAGTCTTCTCTTCAGCTAGTCTTCCATTGGTTATCAGGATGATTGTTCTATAATTTAGTTGTAATTCCAGTTTGGTTCCGGGAGAAGTGAGTGCAGCTTCCATCTACTCTGCCACCACCTTGGATCTCATAAGAAAGTTGTTTTAAACAGTAAATTGCTAATAGATGTGAACATAGAATACAGAACTACATTAAGATCTAATAAACTGAGGTCAACAAATAATTTTTTTGGAGTGCTTTAAACCTCAATAAGGAAAAGAAAGCACATTTACTTTAAGAATCCTTCCAGGCAGAATTTCTTTTGGTAGAAAATTTTTGCAGTTATCATTTTCCTTTGTTACATTATAAAAGCCTAAGATCATGGTATTCTTCTCATGACTGTTTGCTCACTGAGCTGTTACCCAAATGATGTTTGAATCTATATAATCATCACTACTTTCATTCTCAACATCTAGTACCTTGGGTGACTATCTGAAAATTCAGAGCTGTGGAGCTTTTATACATAGTTCTATTTTTTAATACCTAGAAGACTATAAAATATTATTTTTAATAAGGAAGAGGAGATTCAGGAATATTAGTTATTTCACCAAGATTATTCCCAGAACAAGTATTAAAACTGAAACTATCTTTCTAACTTATTAGAAAGTAGTAACTGCTAAGTATGGATTATTTGCATTCAGTTTGTTCATAATTATCTGTATTTTAAACCAAAAATACCTATGAAGCAAAACTTTATATTTTGAAATTGGCAATATATATTGTTTCTGTAGAAATAGCATTTGAAAATTACAATATAGATGGCTTTAAATGGGCCTTAATATCTTGATAATATCATTAAAACTCCAGACCTGATATTTGTAAACATAATTTCATCCTATTAACATTTCAGTAGAATACATGAAAAACTTTATTCATATTTATACATATACTTTAATTAGAATTATTAGTACATTTTTTAAAAAATATGTTTTGATTGATTTCAGAGAGGAAGGGAGAGGGAGAGACATAGAAACATCAATGATGAGAAAGAATCATTGATCAGCTGCCTCCTGCATGCTCCCTACTGGGGATCGAGAGCCCACAACCCGGGCATGTGCCCTTGACCAGAATCGAACCCGGGACCTTTCAGTCTGCAGGCTGATGCTCTATCCACTGAGCAAAACCAGCTAGAGCAGAATAATCAATACATTTGAAACTAAAAGTAAAACACTATTGAAAACCACTATCATATATACTAAATTATGTTAAAAAGATTTCCTCCTTTATCACTGTTAATATTTTTTAGTTACTAGGATAACCTTCAATATCAAAAAGATTGAGAAAATATAAAGAATACAAAAACTGAATAGAAATCAACTGCTAACTAATATTTTAAACTAGAGAACAAAAATTACATTCAAAAATCACTGTTTGTTTGTTATAAACTGAACTGTCACAACTGGCATTAATGCCCTAGCCAGTTTGGTTCAGTGGATAGTGCCTCGGCCTGCAGACCAAAGGGTCTTGGGTTCGATTCTGGTCAAGGGCACATACCTTGGTTGTGGGCTTCTCTCCGGTCTGGGCCCTGGTACAGTTTGTGCAGGAGTCAACCGATCGATTTGTTTCTCTTACATCGATGTTTCTCTCTGTCTTTCCTTCTCTCTTCCACTCTCCCTAAAAATCAGTGGAAAAATATCTTCGGGCGAGGATTAACGAACAAAAAAAAAACTGGAATTAATATGTCTAATTAGGGAAGTTCAATATGGAGGTGGCATAGGAGGATGCTGAACTCAACCCCTCCCATGATCAAAATAAAAAATAAAGTATATAGGTAGCATTTACACCTGCAAGAAAACTGAGTATGGAATGAATAGCTTTTGGCATCAAACAAGAGAAAGAGAAGAAATAGAGAAGGCTGGGAAGCTGAGGGGACACTCCAGGAGCAGCAGGAACTCTCCAGGTCCAAGGAGCCTGTGAGCAACATTGTTTATCTTCCCCTCCACTTTATCAGGAGGGCAGGGGGCTGTATGTGGGTGCTCTGGCTTACCTGTAAGATCATTACAGTGCTTTCATAGCTACATTGTCTAAAAACTTTTGCCTCAAAACAAAGGGAACAAACAGGAACAATAGGGTGCCACCATATCCACCTGGCCTCCTGGCCAAGAGCTGCTCAGGGCCCTATAGGCTAGGGCCCCAGGTGCCATAACTGTCTTCTGGACTTCAAGCCTCTTCCCCAAACTACCAGACACATCGAGCCTACACAAAGGTCACTTCTATACAAGACGACTTTCAGTACAACAAAGAGACTGTTCAGTGAAGAATGGAGAGTCACTGGAACTATCCCGGGCAGTGGGAATTCTCCAGGGTTAGAAGGTTTGGTGAACACCATTGTTTAAGTCCCCTTCCATTTCCATAGAGTGGGCAGAGGCTCTAGCCAGGTGATCTGGACTGCCTGCCAGGTTACTGCAGTGTGTTCCTCAATACATTGCCCAAGCCCATTTTGGCCCAAACAAAAGAAGCAAGCAGTATCAAGTACTACATTATTACACACACCTGGCCTTCCCAATTGAAACTGCTCTGGCTCAGTAGACCAGTGCACCTTAGGCAACTGCTTAGTACCTTGCCAAACGGGCTTGTCAAAACTAGCAGGCATAACTTATGTAGGGTCTACTTCTATATAAGGCTGATTTTCTAAGGCTGGAAGAGACACCTACTTTGTCTAATTCATATATACAAACATAGAAAATCAAATAAAAAGATAGAAGAATATCTCTCAAATGAAGAAACAAGAAAAAACTCCAGGGGAGAGAGGGAACCTAAGGAAATAGAGGTAAGTAATTTGCCTGATAAACAATTCAAAGAAAACAATTATAAGAATGCTCACCAAATTTGAGAATTGAATAGAGGAACTAAAAGAGAACTTGAACAAAGAATGAGAAAGTATAAAACATAACAAAGCAGACCTGAATAATATAATAACTGAAAGAAAAAGCAAATTAGAAGGAATCAACAGCAGATTACCTAACAGAGAATAAGGGATTGGTGGCTTGGAAGACAGACAAGTGGAAATGAATAAAAAAGAATGGCAGGGGAAAAAAAGAATTTTAAAAATGAGGATAATTAGAGGAACTTCTAGTATAACATCAAGCACTCAAACATCCATGATATGGGGATCTCAGGAGGGCAAAAGAGAAAGGAACAGAAACTTTATATCTAAAAAAAAAGGGAGGGGGTGAAAACTTGCCTAACCCAAGGAAAGAAACAGATATCCAGGTCTAGGAAGAACAAAGAGTTCCAAATAAGGTGAACCCAAAGAGACCACACCAAGTTAAAATGGCAAGGTTAAGGATAAAGACACAATCTTGCAGGAAGCAAGAGAAAAATGAGTTACATACAAAGGAAATCCTAAAAAGCTTACCCAATGATTTCTCATCAAGAACTTCACAGGCCAAAGAGAGTAGCAGGATATCTTTAAAGTGCTAAAAGAAAGAAATCTACAACCTAGAATTGGTTGAATATTTATAGTTGAAAGACAAGTAAAGAGTTTCCTGGACAAGGAAAAACTAAAGAAGATCATTACCGTTAATCTTAAAAGAAATGCTAGAAGATCTTCTTTAAGTAGATATGGAAATGCCAGGAACAGAAGTAAGTAGTTAGGAAATACCCATTGCAAAAAAGATCTAAAATGTGACATCAACAACATAAAACATGGGGGAAAAAGTAAATACGCAGTCCTCATGGAATTTATTCGAACTTAAACACGTATCAGCTTAAAATAGACAGCTATAGATTAAGAATGATACACACAAACCACATAAAAACCAAAAACCAAAAACCTATAAAAGATATACAAAGAATGAACTTTTGGTCAAGATGGTGACATACGTAAACACAATACTTGAATCCTTCCACAACCACATAAAAAATACAACTTATCTTCAAAACAACCATCATTCAGAATTGTCTGAAATCTACCTGAATAAAAGTCCTACAACTAGGATTTAAAAGAAGTCACTTAGCGACTGGTAGGAGGGGTAAAGGGACGAATGGGCTGATCCCACACCCACATGTGGTGGTTTTTAATTGGGAGTAATATTGTGGCTGCCGATGCCCCTCCCCCGGGGGGGGCTGTGAAGGGCCCCAGCTCCACACCAGGCCCCTCAGCCCAGGGTTCCAGTGCCAGGAAGAGAAGTCCCTGTAATTTTGGTCTATAAAAACCAGCAGGGATTGTGGCTGAGTGACATGAAGGCTGCTGGAGTCCCAGGCAGTTCCTTTTAAAGCAGTGGTTCTCAACCTTTCTAATGCCGCGACCCTTTAATACAGTTCCTCATGTTGTGGTGACCCCCAACCATAAAATTATTTTCGTTGCTACTTCATAACTGTAATTTTGCTACTGTTATGAATCGTAATGTAAATATCTGTGTTTTCCGATGGGTCTTAGGTGACCCTGCTAGTGGTTCTCAACCTGTGGGTCGTGAAAATAATTTTATGGTTGGGGGTCACCACAACATGAGGAACTGTATTAAAGGGTCACGGCATTAGAAAGGTTGAGAACCACTGTTTTAGAAGGTAGAGGAATGAACTTACTTGGACTCACTCCCCCTGAATTCAAGCAGCTTGAAAGGATCCAGTGACACAGTAGAGGAATTAAGTTGTTGGGCATCAGAGCAAGAGCTGAGGGGCCAACTTTCTCCTAGACAAAAATGCTGGCAGAGGCCATTATTCCTTTGCTAAGCCCTTTCCCTACAAAGTCAATAGGTGAGCAGGCACAATATATATCTAAGTCTCCATCAATCTGTTTCAAACAGTTTGCTTCACCTTGGTGATTCCTGAGACCTCTTGAGGCCTCACCCAAGCCATTTCCAGTGTTTTTTTGGTGTTTTTTTTTTTTTTTTATACAATTGGCTTCTCATGCCTAAAGTTTTAGACTTTCCTTAAATCTTTCAAACAAGCAACAGCTGGCCTCAGCAGGCCCTGTACCTGGCACTAGTGGAAGTCGACCTTGACTCACAGTAGGTCTCTCCTGAGCACCTCCAAGTAGCCATCTGCAGATCACTCTGTAGCTCCTGCCAAGTGGCCCCAGGCAGGGGACAGGCACTGGCTGACTTTGTACCTACCAGGAGGCCCCAGAGCCAGTATACTCAATTGGTAACTTCAGACCTTCAGGATTATAACTCTACCATCTCCACGAGTGACAGACTTTAGTGCTCACTCTAGGGGCAGACTTGGTGAGCATGAAAGCCCCACTGAAGCAAGTCCTGCTCCTTAGGGTTGAATCATGCACAACAGCTCTTTGGCAGCAGTTGCAGCTAGTTCTTACAGCTGATTGGCCTGGGGGTCAAACCTACCCAGTGAGGCCAACATCAATCGAGGCTCAACCTCAACAGGACAGTGCACACAGCCCTCACAGGGGCACACCTGGAGTGTCCAGCTCAGGTGAATGGGGAGGCTGCACCACTGAGACCTACAGGACACCTACTACACAAGTCCTGCAGACATAGCAGCTCTACCTAATATATAGAAACAAACACAAGGAAGCAGCCAAAATGAACAACAACAACAACAAAAAAAACATGTCACAAATGAAAGAATAGAAGTCTTCAGAAAAAGAACTAAATGAAATGGAAGCAACCAAACTACTAGATACAGAGTTTGAGACAAGGATTATACATATGCTCAAGGAACTTAATGAGAACTTTAAAGAACTTAGAACTTCATCAGTGTGAAAAAGGACTTAGGCATCAGTCAGAAATGAAGGATACACTAACTGAAATGAAGAACAATTTATAGGGAATCAACAGTAGAGGATACTGGGAATCAAATCTGCGATTTGGAATATGAGGAAGTAAAAAACACCCAATCAGAACAACAAAAATAAAAAAAGAATCCAAACATATGAAGACAGTCTAAGGAATCTTTGGGACTTCAAGCATACCAATATTTGCATCATGGGGATGACAGAGGAGAAAAGAGGAAGAAATTGAAAATCTATTTGAAGAAATAATGACAGAAAACTTCCCTAACATGGTGAAGGAAATAGACATATAAGTCCAGGAAGTGCAGAGAGTCCCAAACAACATAAATCCAAAGAGGCCCACACCAAGATACATCATAATTTAAATGCAAAAGGTTAAAGACAAAGAGAGATTCTGAAAAGCAGCAACAGAAAAGCAGTTAGTTAATTACAAGGGAGCTCCTATAAGACTGGAGCTCTCAACAGAAACTTTGACAGTTGACAGATGGAACGGGGGTTGGGAACATTGGATGAAAAAGGTGGAGATTTAGAAGTACAAACTAACAGTAACAGAATAGCATAGGGAATATAGACAATAATATTCTAATAACTTTATGGTGTCGGATCAGTTTGATTTTTTTTAGGAAAACCACTTGTAAATTCTATAATGTCTAATATCTGGAGTGTATATCTGAAGCTAACATAATACTGTATATCAACTGTAATTGGAAAAACTGATTAAAAAAAGATATGCAAAAAAGAGTGAAAAAGGAACCTTAACAAAAACACTAAAGAAAACCAGCAAACCACAATGGAGGAGATCAAAAGAAAGGAATAGAGGACATCTATAAACACCTAAAACCAATGAACAAAATGGCAATAAGTAGCTACTTATCAATAATTATTTAAATATAAATAGTTAAGTGCTCTATAATCAAGACAATGGATTAAAACATATGACTCATCTATATGCTGCTTAAAAGAGACTCAGTTCAAATTTAAAGACACACAGACTGAAAGTTAAGGGATGGAAAAGATATTCCATGCAAATAGAAACAAAAAGAAAGCTGGAGTAGCAATACTTATATGAGACAAAATAGACTTTCAAACAAAAAAAAGGGAATAAAATAACAAAAAAGAACATTATATAATTATAAAGGGGACAATATAAGAAGAGAATAAAATAATCATCAATTTCTAAGCAACCAACACAGGAGCACCTAAATATATAAAGCAATTATCTACACTAATAAAAAAGTAAGATGCAAATTGACCGTACCTTCACGACACCCACCAGCCAATCAGGAGTGACTATGCAAATTAACCCAACAAAGATGGCAGGTTAATTTGCATACGCAGGCACAGAGTGGCCGGCCGGGAGCACTGCCCCAGCTGCTCCGGGCCTCTGGGCAGTGTGGGAAGGCAGAAAGGAGGCTCCGGGGCAGAGCGAAAAGGTGGCTCCGGCAGCCAGGGTAAGGAAGGCCCTTTCTTGCACGAATCTTCGTGCACCAGGCCTCTAGTTTATAGAAATAAAGGGGGAAATCCACAGTAAGACAATAAAAGTAGGGGATTGTAATACCCAACTGACATTGATGGAACGGCCATCAATACAGAAAATTAATAATCCTCTCTAATAAAATGGTAATATGCAAATTAACCATCACTCCGCTACAAAGCCATGCCCACCAGCCAAGCCACGCCCACCAGCCAATCAGGGCAAGTATGCAAATTAACCACAGCCAAGATGGCTACAGCCACAGAGAGCAAGGTTTCCCAGGTAACAGAGGAAGCCAAGGTTTCCATAGCCGTTGCAGGCCTAAGCCGCCACTCAAGCTACAAAGTTTCAATTATAGAAGGTAAACAAATTCAAACAAATGGCGGCAGAACGGAGATTGAGAGAGCAAGCCAGGGTTGCCGGCGGCAACAGGGGAAGCAAAGCTTTCTGCACACCCTGGTGGGGCTCACCCTCTTAAGGCTACAAAGTTTCAATTGTAGAAGGTGAATTAACTGCCACAAAAATGGCTGCCACCCCGGAGGGAGCAGCAGGCTTGGCTCCGCTCCAGGCTACAAAGTTTCAATTGTAGAAGGAAAATAAATTCCAGATACCAGGGCCTCTGCTTGGGTTGCTAGGGGGGCGTGGCCGGCCTGCAAACCACCACAAGCCCCTCGCCCAGGCCGCCCCACGCCCTAAGGGAACCCCCACCCTGATCAGGGACACCCTTCAGGGCAAACCAGCTGGCCCCCACTCCTGTACCAGGCCTCTATCCTATCTAATAAAAGAGTAATATGCAGATTGATCATCACTGCAACACACAATATAGCTGCCCCCATGTGGACACAAGATGGCCACCACAAGATGGCCAGCAGGAGAGGGCAGTTGGGAGGCACCCGACCTGCAAGGGAGGGCAGTTGAGAAGGACCAGGCCTGCAAGGGAGGGAAGTTGGAGGTGATCAACCTGCAGGAGAGGGCAGTTAGGGGTGACCAGGCCGGCAGTGGAAGGAAGTTGGGGGCAAACAGGCTGGCAGCAGAGTGGTTAGGGGGTGATCAGGCTGGCAGGCAGAAGCGGTTAGGGGCAATCAGGAAGGCAGGCAGGTGAGCAGTTGGGAGTCAGCAGTCCTGGATTGTGAGAGGGATGTCCGACTGCCCGTTTAGGCCTGATCTCACCAGGATCGGGCCTAAACGGGCAGTCGGACATCCCTCCAGGAGTCCCAGAATGGAAAGGGTAGAGGCTGGGCTGAGGGACAACCCCCTCCATGCACGAATTTCGTGCACCGGGCTTCTAGTAAAATAATAACCTTAAATGTCATGTTAACAAGATAATCTTAAACATTTTTAAACCATTTCATTCAAAAAATGCAGCATATACATATTTCAAGTATACATGGAACATTCTCCAGGATAGATCATATAGTAAGTCACAAACAAGCCTAAATAATTTTAAAAGACTGAAATCAATGGCATCAGCATCATGGTGGAGTGAAAAGATTCCTTGGTTTCTTCCCTTAGGATTACAACAGACAGCTGTAATTAAATAAAGCGTAACCTGCTCAACACATGAACACGTCTGAGAGATCCACAATTGAGACAGCTAGCTTAAGGTGGGCTATGGGAGTGAGCAGTGGGAGCAGTATGTGGGGCTGTAGCCCTCACACAACAGTTTGAAGGGCCAGAGGGGCAGTGGCAACATTTTTCCCTGAGTGGCAGGGACATCGATATGGCATAGCAGTACAGCAGCCATAGGCTAGCAGCTGCCATTACTAAGAGGAAGGCAAAGTCACAATCATACAAACCTGCCTCCCCTCTATCCTTGCATCTTCCCAGGCCTACGTGATGCTGTAGCAGTGGAGGTGTAAGCTTGCAGTCCAAACTCAGCCCTGAGAGTAGGAGGGGCAAAGCAACATTACTTCTGAGTAACCAGTGCTACTTGTGGCTAAACCTGAGTGGAGACATGGCACAGCAGAATGACAGCACTGAATTAGCAGCCACCAGCACTAGTGAGAAGGCACAGCCGCAAACACACAAACCCATCTCCTCTCCCTCCCCCGCCAACCACTGCAGCATAATCCAGTGGAGACAGTGGAGATACCTTGATAGCACAGTGCACCAGGCAATCTCTGATTACAAGGAGACAGTGCTAGGAACTCACAGGACAGGAATCCCATTACTTACCACATTCAACCAAATGGATGGTACCTGTGATTGAGGCAACCTGGTTACAGAAGGGACCGCCTGGAATACGAGGCATTTTCAATGATAGAGGTGACACTGCCCAAACAAGATGCCAGAAGTCCCAGTAGTGCAGGTAAGAAAAAACAAAATCTTGCACTATAGCACCATCTACTAGAAAACAAAACACCTCTACTTACAAATCTGCTGACTTGTTATGAAACAAACAGCATCTTTAAAAAAAGAATTCACTATCTTAAATGAGCAGACAGAGAAAGAATTCATCAAGTACCAAGAAGAATCAAGATAACAAGGTAGCTCAGCAAGAAAATAAAAAACTCCAAGAATAAACTAAAAATGTGGAAGATTTGATTTAAATGACAGAGAAGCCAAGATTTCACTTTTTGAAAACCTCAATGATTAACAATGGCGGCAGAGTAGGAGGATGCTGCATGGACATGCTCCCAGGAACAGCTGGAATTAAAACTGAAATGTGGAAAAGATTCCTGAATAATCAATGGAAAACTCACAAGAGAGAAACAATACCCAAGGACCAAAGGTGGAGACCACATAGAGATTGGTAGGAGGGGTGGAGGTGCGAAAGGGCTGGCCAGGCACCCGCAGATAGCAGCTGAAGTCCCAGAGAGATATCTCAGCTTGCGGGGGAAGGGGGGGGTGCCACTGAGAACCCTGGGATCTAATCCCGAAGCTGGGCTCCCCAGCAGAGAGCACCAAACTGAGGAGGGCACCCACACAACATCTAGCTGGGAAAAGCAGTGGGGTGCTGTCTGCCAGGGAGTGGCAGCTGAAAGTTCAGGCATCCTCTTAAAGGGCCAATGCAAAAGAATTCCCTGTGGAGCCACCCACTATGTGCTCAGGCAGAGGGGGGGTGAAGTGGACTGGAGCTGTGAGAGCAGACCCCAGGACTGGGTACTCAGGGGATAGAGCTCAGAAGGCAGACACCCCAAGTTTCCTGGGCTGAGTCATTCCCTCACACAGCAGAGGACATCTTTCTCACACAGACATTTGCCTTGCTTGATGGGAAGACAGTTGACACACCCTATTGGAAAACACCTTGCCCTGAGGCCACTTAAAAGATTAAAAGTAACAATTAGCCTCCAGGCAGAAGCAACTGCCCCAGCTGTTGAAAAAAACTCTCACCTGAGGATGATTGCCTGGGAATAATTCAAGTCAGAATCCTATTAGTCTATAGACAGAGTCAGTCTCTGGAGGCTTTGAGTGTTTGCCTGATCCAATTAATCAGAAACAGACTTAACACTGTCCTGCACTAGAGATTGAGAGGTATAGAGGATCTACCTAATACGTAGTCACAAACCCAGACAACCAAAATGAGGAAACAAAGCAACTACCCCCAAATGAAAGAACTAGCAAGTTCTTCAGAAGAAGAGATAAACGAAGCAGAAATAAGAAATTTATCTGAAACAGAGTTCAGAGTAATGATGTTAAAAATGCTCAACAGTATGAAAAAAGATACAGTAACTATGAAAAAAGAACAGTCTGAGATAAAGAATGATATAACACAAATAAAGAACACATTGGAAGGAATATACAGCAGATTGAGGGAAGCTGAGGACTGAATTAGTAAGAAGACAGAGTTGGAAATATCACTCAATTAGAGAACCAAAAAGAAAAAACAATTAAAAAACAGGAGGACAGCTTAAGGGAGCTGTGGGACAATGTGAAATGTAACAATATTAGAACAGTACGTGTGCCAGAAGAGGCAGAAAGGAATAGAGAAGGTATTTGAAGAAATAATGGTAAAAATCTTCCCTAACCTGGTAAAGGAAAAAGTCACAGAAGTTCGGGAGGTACACAAAACCCCAAACAAGAAGAACCCAAACAGACCCAAGCCCAGACACATCATAATTAAAATGCCAAAAATTAAAAACAAAGAGAGAATCTTAAAGGCAGCAAGAGAAAAGCAAACTGTTACCTACAAAGGAGTTCCCATAAGGCTGACACCTGATTTCTCATCAGAAACTCTACAGGCCAGAAGGGAATGGCATGAAGAACTCAAGATAATGGAAAACAAGGATCTGAGACCAAGATTACTATATCCAGCAAGGCTACCATTCAAAATAGATGGTCAAATAAAGAGCTTCCCAGACAAAAAAAGGCTAAAGGAGTTCCTCACCACCAAGCCAGCATTATAAGAAATGCTAAAGGGATTGCTGTGAGGGATTGCTAAGAAGAAGAAACACAGAGAGAAACCTAACCATACAGAATTAAAATAGCTATAAATAAGTACCTCTCAATAATAACCCTAAATGTAAATGGAGTAAATGCTACAATCACAAGGTGTAGGGTGGCTGAATGGATACAAAAACATGACCCAACTATATGCTGTCTACAAGAGATCCACCTCAAAACAAACACACACAGGATGAAAGTAAAGGGATGGAAAAAAATTTTCCATGCAAATGGGAAAAAAATAATCTGGAGTAGCAATACTCATATCTGACAACATAGATTTTAAATGCATCATGCTAAGTGAAATAAGCAAGTTGGAGAAAGATGAATATCATATGACCTCACTCATTTGTGGAATATAGTGAACAACAAAACTGATGAACAAAAATAGAACTAGAGGGAAAAAATATTCTAAAATATAATAGAAGTAATCCTGTTATTTGCAAATTTTTAATATTTCCTACAACTTTTGTGATATACTATGTTAGTACAGTTTCGGTAATATTATTATACTTAAAATCCTTTTATTCTTGAAATATTAATGTTTATTGCATGTAATATTATATGTAAGATCATTTTTCTTGAATAATTGGTGTTTATTGCATGTAACATTATCATATTTAACATTGTTTTTCTTGAGATATTAATTTTTATTGCATGTAACATATTTAAGATCATTTTTCTTGAAATTAAAAAAAACTGGGGAAAAAAAAAAAGAGAAGTAAGGTAATGTCCTCTCAATGCACACATGACCTCCAAAATAGGTTAATAGCTGGCATGGTATGGGCACTGACCAATCGGAACATTGGTTGATGCACTGTAGCAGTGCCAACTATCTGAAAAGTAGCCTGGCCAACCCCCCACCTCAATGGTAGCCACACTTCTTGGCAGTCTTTCTGCCAAAACCCTTATGTAAATCACCTCTTAGCAGTCCAAGCCCATCAATTTGCCAGATATGACAAGACATGTTTGAACCCAGTGGTGGACAAAGAGCTTCCCAAGTTGCGATCACCTCAAGTTGCGATTGTGTTGTATTTAAATGCATCTAATTTGAAAAAGTAGATATGCAAATAATATTGTAGCAATAATGGAAACATTTTAAATGTAAGAAAAACATTCAGAAAAACCAACAAATGAATACAAACAAGTAGTTGTATTTTTGGACATTTCCTCTGAGTCCTTATCCATATGCAAATATTTTATAAAGTTGTCATTGTAATGGTTTTAATTAGGTTTTTACTGTTTCAGTTGCAATTATATTGTTCATTTTGCCAACATTTACTGAGTTCCTACTATGTGCCCTGCATCAACTGAGATGAAGAGAAAGACTTTATATCTCCATGTAATTCCATGTAAGCAGGAAGAAAATTAGAGATAAAGGCAAACTAAAAAAAAACAAAAAAACAAAAACAACACTCAATGAGAAACAAGAAAACTCAGGAAGGCAGCTCAACGAATTCAGGAATAAACTCAATGAAGAAAAGGAGTTCTTTACCAAAGGAACTATAAAACAGAACCAAACTTAAATTGTGGACCTGAAGAACTCAATAAATAAGAGAAAGGAAGAATTAAAGAGTACAAGAGAGAGTTGGGAAGCCTTAAGTCAGAAATCTAAAAATGACTCAGAAAGAAGAGAGGGAACAGAGAATTTTTTAAAAAATGAACAAATGTTGTAGGAAAGGTCAATAGAAGTATAATTGATATTCAAAAAGGAGAAGAGTGGAAGAATGGAACAAAGAGTCCATTCAAACAAATAAAGACATTCTCCAATGCATTAAAACTGTTAAAAGTTAATGACAAAAATATTCTCAAGGTAGCCAGGAAAAAATAAAGACGTAACATATAACCATTACACGATCATCAGATATTTCAGCAGAACTTTATAAGTTAGGAGACAGTGCAATGAAATATTCAAAATATTGAAAGAGAGAACTCACCAGCCAAGATTAGTATATCCAAAAAGTTATCCTTTAAATATGAAGGAGAAATAAAGGCTTTTCCAGACAAACAAAAGATAAGGGAATTTACCACCACAAGACCTGCAATACAAGAAATGTTGAAAGGAGCTCTTCTAACTAAAACAAAATGGTAAAATTATATAAAACTGAGTAAGGTGACTAACAGAAAGACAGAAGCAGAAAATTGCAATTCTAATTCAGAATAAGATATTAAATCCTTAATTATAACACGAAGGATAAAGAGGCAAAAAGCATTTAAAAAATTATAACTTCTGTGATTTGGAATCAAACACAAGCCATAAAAAAACAAAAAAAAACAAAAACAAGAGGAGATGAAAGAGCACAAAACTTGCATCAGTGACTGAGGATGCAATTAGAAGAATAAGGACTTTGTATGTATGAAACAAAATTTTTACAGGAACATAATAGTAACCATGAAATAAAAATTTAGAACTGAGATATGTAACATAAAAATAGAGGAAAATATCTTAGAAAACAACCAAAGTAAAATAAAAAATAGTAACGTAAGGGAATAGAAACACAGAACCTGAAAATAATATATAAAATGGCTATCGTTAAGTCCTCATATATCAATAACCACCCTCAACACAAATGGAATGAACTCGATAATTAAAAGAAAAAAAAATAATTAAAAGATACGTTTTGTGGTGGGAAAACAATGCAATATATACATCATGTATCATAGAAATGTAGCCTTGAAATCTATATAAACCTTATTAACATATGATCTTATAACAATGTCATCCCAATAAGTTTAATTAAAAAAAAAAAAGAAAAAATATATGGAAAATTAATTTTCAGAGAGAAAGGAAAAGAATCGTGAAATATTTTTGTGATTGTAAAAAAGAAAGAACTCTTACCATTCACAACAGCATGGATGGACCTGGAGAGCATTATGCTAAGTGAAATAAGCCCGTTGGAGAAAGATAACTATCACATGATCTCACTCATTTGTGGAATATAATGAACAACATAATCTGATGAACAAAAATAGATCCAGAGACATAGAAGCCACGAACAGACTATCAAACCTCAGAGGGAAAGGCGGGGGAAGAAGGGGGAACGGAGGTAAGAGATCAACCAAAGGACTTGTATGCATGCATATAAGCATAACCAATGGACACAGACAGGGGGATGAGGGCCTGTGCTGAGGGACAGGAGCGGACGGGGAGAGGTCAATGGGGGAAAAAGGAGACATATGTAATACTTTAAACTATAAAGAATTAAAAATATATATATTAGCAAATTGCATCCAGCAATATATTAAAAAGATCATACACCATGACCAAGCGGATTTAGTCCAGGGATGCAAGGCTGGTATAATACTCGCAAATCATGTAAATATGATACATCACATAAGCAAATTCAAAGACAAAATCCACATCTGCATATTAATAGATGCAGAAAAAGCATTCAACAAAATCCAATACCTATTTTTGATAAACACTTCCTACAAAGTGGGAATACAAGGATTATTTCTCAACCTACAGCCAACATCATACTCAATGGTCGAAAACTAAAACCATTTCCCCTAAGAACAGGAATAAGATAGTGATGTCCGCTTTCACCACTCATATTCAACATAGCACTGGAAGTCTTAGCCACAGCAATCAGACAAGAAGAAAACATAAAAGGCATCCAAATTGGAAAGGAGGAAGTAAAACTCTCATTATTTGTAGATGACATGATATTATACATAGATAACCCTAACGACTCCACCAAAAAAACATCAAATTTAATAAATGCATTTGGTAATGTAGAAGGATAGAAAATTAACAGCTGGAAATTGATGGCATTTTTAAACCCAAATAATGAATTCTCAGAAAAGAGAAACTAAATAATTACATTTACCATTGCAAGAAAAAAATTAAGATACGTCATTTTTCATACAACTAAACCAAGGGGGTAAAAGACTTGTATTCAGAAAACTATAGGATGTTGAAAAAAAAGAGATAGAAGAAGATATAAACAAGTGGAATATACGGTGTTCATGGAATGGTAGAATGAACATAATAAAATGTTCATACTACCCAAAGCAAGCTATACATTCAATGCTATCCCTATTAAATATCTATGGAATATTTCACGATCTAGAAATAACACTCCAAAAATTTATATGGAAACAAAAAGACCCCAAATAACCACAACAATCTTGAGAAAAAGTAACTAAGTTGGATGGATCACAATACCAGATATAAAGTTATACTACAAAGCCACTGTAATCAAAATAGCCTGGTACTGGCACAAGAACAAGTATATGGGTCAATGGAACAGAATAGAGAACCCAGAAAATGACACAAGCCATTATGTTCAATTAATTTTTGACAAAAGAGGCAAAAGCATACAATGGAATCAAGACAGTTTCTTCAATAAATAGTGTTGGGAAAACTGGACAGATATATGCAAAAGAAATGAAACTAGACCACCAATTACAACATACACAAGAATAAACTCAAAATGGATAAAAATTAAATGTAAGACCAAAAATTAAGTGAAACCATAAAAATCTTAGAAGAAACCATAGGCAGCAAAATCTCAAGACATCTCTCCTAGAAATGTTTGCAGATACATCTCCTAAGGCAAAAGAAACTATCCTAATATACATAAGGAGCTAAGTGGCGTCATGACCAAACGGGCGACCAATCACCATGAAGTGCATGGAGCACCTCTTGGTCCCCCCTCGCCCCCAGCCCCTGAACCGCTCACCATAAGGGGGGGGCTGGCAGCAGGGCGGGACTGGGCACCGTTGAGCGGTGGTGGTGGGCAGTTTCACAGGGTGACTGTGAGCTTTAGCGGAGCAGTCACCCAGGCAGCGGCGAGTTTCACGAAGCAATCGTGGGGCAGGGGGAGTTTTACGGAGCATCCAGCAGCAAGCTTTGAGGAGTGGCAGCAAGCTTCGCGGAGCAGTCGAGGGGCGGGGGGGAGCCTTACGGAGCAGTCAAGGGGCCAGGAGCATCGCAGAGCGTCCCTGGGCGAGGAGCTTCATGTAGCATCACAGGGCGGCAGAGGCCATGCGACGGAGGCCCCAGGCTATGCCTAGGGATCCTAACCGCGCACGATTTTGTGCACGCTGGGCCTCTAGTGAGGAAAATAAACAAATGGGACTACATCAAAATAAAAAGCTTTGGCTCAGCTCTAACCCGTTTGGCTCAGTGGATAGAGCTTCGGCCTGCGGACTCAAGGGTCCCAGGTTCAATTCCTGTCAAGGGCATGTACCTTGGTTGCAGGCACATACCTAGTAGGGAGTGTGCAGGAGGCAGCTGATCGATGTTTCTCTCTCATCGATGTTTCTGGCTCTCTATCCCTCTCCCTTCCTCTCTGTAAAAAGTCAATAAAATATTAAATATATTAAAATATTTTTTTAAAAAGCTTCAGCTCAGCAAAAGAAACCATCAACAAAACGAAAAGGGAGCCCACTGTGTGGGAGAACATATTTGGCAATGATACATCTGATAAAGGGTTAAAACCCAAAATATATAAGGAACTCATACAACTTATCAAAAGGAAGACAAACAATCCAATTAAAAAATGGGCAAAGGACCTAAACAGACACTTCTTCAAAGCGGACATACAAATGGAGATACATGAAAACATGCTCCAAGTCACTGATCGTCAGAGAGATGCAAATTAAAACAACAATGAGGTACCACCTTCCACTTGTCAGAATGGCTACCATCAACAAACAACAAATGACAAATGCTGGCGAGGATGTAGAGAAAAGGGAACTCTAGTGCACTGTTGGTGGGAATGCAGACGGTTCAGCCATTATGGAAAACAGTATGGACTTTCCTCAAAAAATTAAGTATGGAACTGCCATTTGACCTAGTAATCCCACTTCTAGGAATATATCTTAAGAAACCTGAAACGTCGGTCATAAAGCATGTATGCGCTCCTGTGTTCATAGCTGCACAATTTACTAGAGCTAAGATCTCGAAACATCCCACATGCTCATCAGTAGATGAGTGGATAAAGAAGTTGTGATACATTTACACCATGGAATGCTATGCAGCAGTAAAAAAGAAGGATCTCTTACCCTTTGAGACAGCATGGAGGGACCTGGGGAGTATGTATTATGCTAAGCGAAATAAGCTAATCAGAGAAAGACAAGTATCACATGATCTTGCTCATATGTGGAACAAAATAAATTGATGAACAAAATAGATCCAGAAATAGAAGCATGGAACAGACTGTGGAATCTCAGAGGAAAGACAGGGATGGATGGGAAGAGATTAACCAAAGAACTTGTACACATCTATAATAATAAAAGCATAATATGCTAATCAGACCAGACGTTCTTCCAGACAACCTTCTGGATGAAGCTGGGCCTGCAAGGGAAGCCCTGTCCTGGGTGCCTGCCCACAGCCGGAGGGAATCCAGAAGGAAGCCGGTGCTGGCAGCTGGGGAAAGAAGGCTTACTCTTGCACGAATTTTGTGCATTGGGCCTCTAGTATATGCATAGCCCATGGACACAGAAAACAGGATGGGGAAGGCCTAGGGTGGGAGGTAAGGGGAGGCTAGCAGGAATATATGAGGGGTAAAGGGGGATATGTGTAATACTATAAACAATGAAGATTTAAGCAAATGAAACAAAAAGAATAAAATATGAAGAAAAAAATGGTATATAGCCAAAATATGGAAACAACTGAATATACTTCAAAAGATGATTGGATAAAGATTTGCTACATATTGTACAGTGGGATATGACTCCACATAAAAAATATGAAATATTGCCATTTGTGATAGCATGAATGGATCTTGAGAGTACTATGTTACATGTACAATATTCTATTATACAAGTCAGATTGGAAAAGGACAAAAATCATATGCTTTCACTCATACGGGATATAAAACAAAAAGCAACAAATTAACAAATAAAACAAACAAACATATCCATAGATACAGACAACAGAATGGTGGGTTAGCAAAGGGGATGACAAAGAAGGTAAATGGGGTTTGATAGAGGATGAGGCAAAAGTAGGTTTACATTTGTTCATATGGAAAATACAATAATTAATAAATAATACAAGAATAAATTTTTTGTTTCATGTATTCTTAACTGTAAACCTACTGTGGCCTTACCCTGTATTTAGTGATGAAAATAGATCAGATTTTGGTAGTGAGTACACAATTGAATACAGATGATGTATTACAAAGTTATACCCTTGAATCTTATATACTATACTAGAAGCCCGGTGCGCAAAATTTGTGCACGGCGGGGGTTGTCCCTCAGCCCAGCCTGTACCCTCTCCAATCTGGGACTCCTGGAGGAATGTCCGACTGCCCGTTTAGGCCCGATCCCCCAGGATCGGGCCTAAACGGGCAGTCGGACATCCCTCTCACAATCCAGGACTGCTGACTCCCAACTGCCTGCCTGCCTTCCTGATTGCCCCTAACCGCTTCTCCCTGCCAGCCTGATCACCCCCTAACCACTCCGCTGCCAGCCTGGTTGATGCTGAACTGCTCCCCTGCCAGCCTGTTTGCCCCCAACTTCCCTCCTCTGCCGGCCTGGTCACTCCTAACTGCCCTCTCCTGCAGGGTTGATCACCTCCAACTGCCCTCCCTTGCAAGCCTGGTCCCTCTCAACTGCCCTCCCTTGCAGGCCGGGTGCCTCCGAACTGCCCTCTCCTGCTGGCCATCTTGTGGTGGCCATCTTGTGTCCACATGGGGGCAGGATCTTTGACCACATGGGGGCAGCTATATTGTGTATTGCAGTGATGACCAATTTGCACATTACTCTTTTATTAGATAGGATAGAGGCCTGGTACAGGAGTGGGGGCCAGCTGGTTTGCCCTGAAGGGTGTCCCAGATCAGGGTGGGGGTTCCCTTGGGGCGTGGGGCAGCCTGGGTGAGGGGCCTGTGGTGGTTTGCAGGCAGGCCACACCCCCTGGCGACCCAAGCAGAGGCCCTGGTATCTGGAATTTATTTTCCTTCTACAATTGAAACTTTGTAGCCTGGAGTGGAGCCAAGCCTTCTGCTCCCTCCGGGGCGGCAGCCATTTTTGTGGCAGTTAATTCACCTTCTACAATTGAAACTTTGTAGCCTTAAGCGGGTAGTCCCGGCCAGGGTATGCGGAAAGCTTTGCTTCCTCTGTTGCCGCCGGCAACCCTGGCTTGCTCTCTCAATCTCCGTTCTGCCGCCATTTGTTTGAATTTGTTTACCTTCTATAATTGAAACTTTGTAGCTTGAGTGGAGGCTTAGGCCTGCAACGGCTATGGAAAGCTTGGCTTCCTCTGTTACCTGGGAAACCTTGCTCTCTGTGGCTGTAGCCATCTTGGCTGGGGTTACTTTGCATACTTGCCCTGATTGGCTGGTGGGCGTGGCTTGACTGGTGGGTGTGGCTTATGTAGCGGAGTGATGGTTAATTTGCATATTACCATTTTATTAGAGAGGATATAACTAAAGTTACCCCAAAAACTTAAATTAAAATAAAAGGTAAAGTTCATTTTATAACATTTTTATTTCTTTAAATATATTTTTATTGATTTCAGAGAGAGAAGAGAGAGAAAAAAACAATGAAATAGAACCACTGATCGGCTGCCTCCTGCACACACCCCACTGGGGATGGAGCCTGCAACCCAGGCATGTGCCCAGACCAGGAATCGAACCTAGACCTCCGGTTCATAGGTTGAAGCTCGAGCACAAGCCACTGTGGCCATTTTATAACATTTTTAAAAAGAAGGAATCTGGGAAATGAATGTGCAGTAGACAGTTCTGCAACAAGAAGTAAATAATCAAATCCATTGAAAACTTTTAAAATTATATGTTGGCCCTGGTCAGTGTGGCTCAGTTGTTTGGGCATTGTCCCATGCACAGAGGGTTTATGGGCTCAATTCCCCATCAGGACACATTCCCAGTGGCTGACTCAATCCCAGTGGAGTGAGGCATGTGGGAGGCAGCCTATCGATTATATATCTCTCCATGATTTTTCTCTCCCTCTTTCTTTGCTTCTCTAAAAATCAATGAAAAACCATATTTAAAAAGAAATAAATAAAATTATACGTTGCAAATTCTATTCTAATGATATAATCCATTCTAGGTTTAAGAAAAGTTTTTAAAATAATTATTCAATTCCAATGAAATTATCCTAAAAGAAAACAACAACAAAACTAGACAGACAGATATCCTAAATTGAAAATCATTATATACAACACCTACTGTCACTACCAAAAAAATGTTTAAAAAAATAATGGAATCACTTAACCAAGGAGGTAAAAAGATATGTACTTGGAAAACTATAGAATATTAAATAAAGAGATAGAAGAGAATATAAACAAGTGGAAGAATATTCCATGTTCATGGAGAGGTAGAATTAACATCATTAAAATGTCCATACTACCCAAAGCAATCTATAGATTCAATGCAATCCCTATTAAAATACCAAAGGCATACTTTACAAATCTAGAACAAACACTCCAAAAATTTATATGGAAACAAAAAGACCCCAAATAACCACAGCAATCCTGAGAAAGAAGAACAAAGTTGGAGAGATCACAACTGCAGTTATCAAGCTATACTACAAAGCCACTGTAATCAAAATACCGTGGTACTGGCACAAGAACAGACATATAAATCAATACAACAGAACAGAGAACCCAGAAATCGACCCAAGCCATTATGCTCAATTAATCTTCAATAAAAGAGGCAAGAGCATACAAAGACAGTCTCTTCAATAAATGGTGTTGGGATAATTAGACAACTATATGTAACAATATGAAACTAGACTTCCAACTTATACCATACACAAGAATAAACTCAAAAAGGATAAAAGATTTAAATGTAAATTATGAAACCATAAAAATCCTTGAAGAAATCATAGGCAGCAAAATATCAAACATTTCATGTTCCAAAATTTTCACTGACACAATGCTTAGCACAAGAGAAACAAAGGAAAAAAGTAAAGAAATGGAACTACATCAAAATAAGAAGCTTCTGCTCAGCAAAAGAAACCACCAACAAAATGAAAAGGTAATACCCTGCATGGGAAAACATATTCGGCAATGATACATCTAATAAACTGTTAATTTCCAAAATATACAAAGAACTCACACAACTCAACATCAGGAAGACAAACAATCCAATTAAAAAATGGGCAAAGGACCTAAATAGACCCCTCTCCAGTTTGGACATACAGATGGCCAAGAGACATATGAAAAAATGCTCAATGTCACTAATTATCAAAGAGATGCAAATTAAAACTACAATGAGGTATCACCTCACACCTGTCAGAAAGGCTATCATCAATAAATCAACAAGTAAGTTGTGGTGAGGATGTAGAACATTAGTGCATTGCTGATGGGAATGTAGACTGGTGCAGCTACTGCAGAAAACAGTATGGAGTTTCCTCAAAAACTTAAAAATAGAACTGCCTTTTGACCCAATGACCCTAATTCTTAGAATATATACTAAGAATCCCAAAACACCAATCAGAAAGGATATATGCACCTCTATGTTATTTACAACTAGAGGCTCAGTGCACGAATCCATGCACGGGTGGGGTCCTTCGGCCTGGCCGGTGATCGGGGCCAATTAGGTGGACTGGAGGGGGGAAGGGGCCCTGGGAGGTTGGCCAGCTGGCCGTCTGACATCGGGGCCAGCTGGCCCAGGGGAAGGAGGGACCGGGGGAGATTGGCCAGCCACGGGCAATTGGCTGTGGGAGTGCACTGACCACCAGGGGGCAGTTCCTGTGTTGAGCATCTGCCCCCTGGTGGTCAGTGCATGTCATAGTGACCCATCAACCAGTTGTTTGGTTGCTTAGGCTTTTATATATCTAGACTAGTGCATGGTGCACGAAATTCATGCACTGGGGGGGTGTCCCTCAGCCCAGCCTGCACCTCTTCTATCTAGACCCTTGGGGGATCGGGCCTAAACGGCAGTCGGACATCCCTCTCACAATCCAGGACCTAACCGCTTCTGCCTGCCAGCTGGTCACCCCCTAACCGCTCCCCTGCCAGCCTGACACCTAACTGCTCCCCTGCCGACCTGACTGCCCCCAACTGCCCTCCCCTGCTGGCCTGATAGCCCCCCAAGGCTTTTATTAGTATAGATATGACCCTTCACAGAAAATTTCACTAACTCTGCTTTACAATAAGGGCTTGACGACTGAATCATTGGGGCCAGACACCAAGATTTCCTTTCTTTGAATAGTGGAGGGAATAATTATCTTGTCTTTAAGTCCCTGAACATCAAATGAAATAATGACTTAGAAAAGTATAAAAGCACCATATAAAGACAACTGTGTTTTTCATGTACTGAAAAGACAATAAAGTGGTAAAATGAAAAACACTATTTTTATTCTCCCCCTTCCTTCCTTTACAACCTTTATTTAAACTTTGAAATTTATAAAAATTTCACTCCTATTTTCATTTCTTTACATTCAATATTATTTTGTATTAGTTTCAGGTTTTATATTAGTTACAGAATAGTGGTTAGACAATCATATACGTTAGAAATTGTTCCCCGATATTTCCAGTACCCACCTGGCATCATACCGTCATTACAACACTATTGACTATATTCCTTATTTAAATGGCAATAGGTTTATAGGTTCCTTTCAATCTTTCTTTTGTGTTGCTTGTCCTTCCTTTTCTTTCTCACTTTCTCCCTCATTTTCTTTATACAGTATCTCAATTGGCCCTCAAAGCTCAGTGAAGGCACTGAGGGACATGCTTAATCCATTTTATAGACCAGGAAACTGAGGCCAATTCCAGTTGGATGCAGAACTTGACTCAGCGCCCAGGGAGCCCTCAAAGCCACACTCTCTGCCCTTCCTAAGGGGCAGCCGTGGGGCAAACAAAACAAACCTCCCCATCAGGCTTACGAGCCTCGTTCTCAAGCACCTCTTCATTGCGGACACTCCACATTCTTTCCTCTCCCTGCCCCCGCTCCCATTTTTTACTGCCCCCCCTTCTCAGGATCAGGTGGTAGGCTTCTCACTCACCACACAGGTGTGCACCGCCGTGGGGTGGGACAGGGTGGGAATTGGGGGCAGGCACGGGCTTGCTTTTGGGCCGAAGCGGGAGCAGAAGTCGCCGGCCTCTCAAGTGCACAGGTGCCTGGCGGTTACCCGTTTCGCCAGGGAGTGGAAAGGTGAGTGGTGAAGCAACCTTTGCCACGACAGGCAACAGCCGCCAGGGCAAGGCCTGGTTAGTGCCGGGAGCTTTGCCAAACTGCCATAGTCAGGTACCTGTCAGTGCAGTGCCCCTCTACTGAGGTGGCACCGCCCCTCAACAACCCCCTCAGGGCTGTGGGTCCACGCCCCTCTGCCCGGGCATCCTTCCACGCCGGCAGTCATTGCCCCTTGTTCCCCACTGGGCCGGCCCACATCTTGGGGCCACTACAGAACCTCAATCTCCGCAGGTGAGGTAGACCCCTGCCTGCCAGATCCCGGCCACGGTCCAAGCCCTCTCTGGTGTACCCCGCCTTGGTGCCACTCTGCCCCCCACTTAGGCTGCCCGCCTCCGGGCTGGCCACTTCGCTGAAGCCACGGCACTCACCCAGGAGCTGCCCCTCAGGCAGAGGCCTCTCTGCACGCCTGCGGACCTCCGGCTGGGGCCAAGGACCGGCCCCTGTCCCCGATGCTGCAAGTCCCCACCCACCCATGCCTGCAGCCTGCTGATCAGTTGTTACTGTGACAGCATCCCAAACAATTTGCATATTACCTATCTACCTAATAAAAAAAGTAACATGCTAATTGACTGTACCTTCGTGACGCCCACCAGCCAATCAGGAGTGAGTATGCAAATCAACACAACAAAGACTGTGGTTTAATTTGCATACCCGGGCACCAAGCGGCCGGGGTGGGACACTTGCGTCATCACCATGGTGACGACGCAGGCGTTCTGCATCACCCCAGCTGCTCCAGGCCTCTGGGTAGCGTGGGAAGGTGGAAAGGCGGCTCCAGGCCAGAGCGGAAAGGCGGTTCCAGGCTGGAGGGGAAAGGCGGCTCCAGCCAGAGTGAAGGCGTTGCCAGCTGCCTAGGGGAAGGAAGGCCCATTCTTGCATGAATCTTCATGCATCAGGCCTCTAGTTATTATATAGGACTAGTGGCCTGGTGCATAAAATTTGTGCACAGAGGGAGGTGTTCCTCAGCCCAGCCTGCACCCTCTCCAATCTAGGACCCCTCGAAGGACGTCCTACTGCCAGTTTACAGGGATCGGGCCTAAACCGGCAGTCGGACATCCCTCTCACAATCCAGAACTGCTGGTTCCTAACCGCTCACCTGCCTGCCTGCCTGATTGCCCCTAACCACTCTGCCTGCCGGCCTGCTCGCCCCCAACTTCCCCCCCACCAGCCTAATCACCCCCCAACTGCCTCCCGTGCCAGTGTGCTCACCCCCACTGCCTCCCCTGTCGGCCTGCTCACCCCCATGCCCCCCATGCTGGCCTGCTCACCCCCACCTCCTCTCCCCACTGGCCTGCTCGCCCCCAACTGCCCACCTGCTGACCTGCTCACTCCAAACTGCCTCCCCGCTGTCTTGATCACCTCCAACTGACCCCCACTGACATCCTGCTCACCCCCAACTGGCCCCCCTGCTGGTCTGCTTACCCCCAACGGCCCTGCCCCCTACCAGCCTGATCACCCACAACTACCCTCCCCTCTTGGCCTCTAACTGCCTCTACCTCGGTCCCGCCACCATGGCTTTGTCCAGAGGAACATCCGGAAGGTCTCCTGGAAGGTCTCCCAATCTAATGAGCATATTACCCTTTTATTAGTATAGATAAAGGCCTGGTGCATGGGTGGGGGCCAGATGGTTTGCCCTGAAGGGTGTCCCGGATCAGGGTGGTGGTCCCGCTGGGGTGCCTGGCCAGCCTGGGTGAGGGGCTGAGGGCCGTTTTCAGGCTGTCCACAGCCCCTTCAGGGTGGGGGGTCCCGCTGGGGTGCCTGGCCAGCCTGGGTGAGGGGCTGATGGCTGTTTGCAGGCTGGCCACAGCACCTTCAGGGTGGGGAGTCCTGCTGGGGTTCCTGGCCAGCCTGGGTGAGGGGCTGATGGCTGTTTGCAGGCTGGCCACAGCCCCTGGCGACCCAAGCTCCCAGCCCCTCCTTTTTTGCTTTTTTTTTTTTTTCAGCACCTCCATGAGTGGAGGCCAGGTCCGGCTAGAAGCAGGTATTGGGATTTATTTATCTACACTAATAAAAGAGAAACATGCAAATTGACAGTACCTCCCCTATGCCCACAAGCCACGCCTACCAGCCAATCAGGAGCGAGTATGCAAATTAACCCAACAAAGATGGCTGTAGCCATGGAGCAAGCAGGAAGCTTGGGTTTCCATGGCAATGGAGGAAGCCAAGCTTCCCGACCGCTCTGGCCGGCCCTGGCCTCTGCTCAAGGCTACAAAGTTTCAATTATAGAAGATAAATAAATCCCAGATACCAGAGCCTCCGCTTGGGTAGCCGGAGAGCATGGCCAGCCTGCAAACCACCATGGGCCCCTCGCCCAGGCCACCCCATGCTGCAAGGGAACCCCCACCCTGATCCAAGACACCCTTCAGGGCAAACCAGCCGGACCCCACCCGTGCACCAGGTCTCTAGCCTATCTAATAAAAGAGTAATATGCAGATTGACCATCACTCCAACACACAAGATGGCTGCCCCCATGTGGTCAAAGATGGCCACCACAAGATGGCCAGCAGGGGAGGGCAGTTGGAAGGGACCAGGACTGTAAGGGAGGGCAGTTGGGGGCAATCAAGCCTACAGGGGAGGGCAGTTAGGGATGACCAGGCCAGCAGAGGAGGGAAGTTGGGGGCAACCGGGCCTGCAGGGGAGAGCAGTTGGGGGGGGACCAGAACTGCAGGGGAGGGCAGTTAGGGGTGACCAGGCCTGTAAGGGAGGGCAGTTAGGGGCAATCAGCTAACAGGGGAGCAGTTAGGCATCAATCAGGCTGGCAGGGGAGTGGTTAGGGGGTGATCAGGCTGGCAGGAAGAAGTGGTTAGGGGCAATCAGGAAGGCAGGCAGGCGAGCAGTTGGGAGCCAGCAGTCCTGGATTGTGAGAGGATCGGGCCTAAACGGGCAGTCAGACATCCCTCGAGAGGTCCCAGATTGGCGAGGGTGCAGGCTGGGCTGAGGGGCACCCCCCCCCGTGCATGAATTTCGTGCACTGGGCCTCTAGTCTTCTATAATTGAAACTTTGTAGCCTTGAGCGAGGCCAGGGCCGGCCAAGGCAGGCAGGAAGCTTGGCTTCCTCCATCGCCAGGGGCAACCCAAGCCTCCTGCTCGCTCCAGCTCCGTGGCCGCCGCCATCTTGGTTGGGTTAATTTGAATACTCACTCCTGATTGGTTGGTGGGCGTGGCTTGTGGGCGTAGCAGAAGTACAGTCAATTTGCATGTTTCTCTTTTATTAGATAGGATAGTTAAGATCTGGAAACAGCACAAGTGCCCATCAGTAGAGGAGTGGATAAAAAAGCTGAGTTACATTTACACAATGGAATACTATGAGGCTGTAAAGAAGGAGCTTTTACCCTTTGAGACAGCATGGAGGGACCTAGAGATTATTATGCTTAGCAAAATTAGCTAGTTAGAGAAAGACAAATATTATATGAACTCACTAATATGTAGAATCTAATGAACAAAATAAACTGACAAGCAAAATGGGTGCAGTGGCATGGATTCATGGAACAGACTGATATACCTCAGAGGGGAAGTGGTGGAGGGTAAGGGAAGAAATTAACCAAAGAACATATAAGCATATATGCATAACCCATGTATATAGACAATAGTGTGGGGAAGGCCTGGGATGTGCTGGGGCTGGGTGGAGTGGGGCAAGCAAGGGGAAATGGGGACATTTTTAATACTGTCAACAATAAATTTTGAAATAAAAGCTGTCTTTTGTGAACATGAGAACTTCACATGCAATCTTTTTAAAAACAAATTTAATAAATTTTATACTGTTTGTAACACTGAATAAAAAGAAATTCTAGGGTTGATATTTTCTATATTTATCAATTTTTTAACCAATATAACTAATTTCTTACACTGGTCAACATTTATAAATATTCATAATGCCTGAATTACAGGATATTTAGTTAGTTTTTATGCTATGTAAGCTTTGTAAATAAAGGTAAAGATGTGTTATCTTCCTTCTGAACTAATAAAAGGTATGTTAATTTTTCAATACAGTTGCTTTTAACTAAATAATATTTTCAAATTGTGTAAAATCAAAATAACCAAAGGCTATTTTGTTAGTATCTACAGATTTCAAACTATTTTAAGAGGGTAGTTTAATTTTATTTTCATGATTATCTTTCAGTGTCTATCAAGAATATTTCTCGAATTACTCAAGTTTTGCATCTTCAAGAGATTAGTAAAATATAACTTGAAACCACAAATGTATTCCTGTATTAGAGTGTTTAAATAATTATTACACTACTAATAATTAACTGGATGATAATACTCATGTACTTACATGTATCCTACATAATAAAAGGGTAATATGCAAATTAACCATCACTCCGCTACGCCCACGATTGGGCCAGCAGGAGGCGTGGGGACGGGACTCGGGGTGGCCAACTACGCTGGCAGGAGGAGCTGGGAGCGGGGACTTGTGAGTGATCCCTGGCAAGCTGCGCCGGCTTGGGCTGGGGGTCTCAGGCCGCCAGGCCTCACCTCCAAGCTGCACAATGGCTTGCAAGCCGCGCCGGTTTGGGCTGGAGTCTCAGGCCGCCAGGGCCACGCCCCCAAGCCGCGTGATGGCTCGCAAGCCGCGCCGGCTTGGGCTGGGGGTGTCTCAGGCTGCCAGGGCCACGCCCCCAAGCCGCGCAAGTGATCCCTGGCAAGCCGCACAGGCTTGGGCTGGGGGTGTCTCAGGCTTCCAGGGCCACGCCCCCCAAGCCACGCGATGGCTCGCAAGCCGCACAGGCTTGGGCTAGGGGGTCTCAGGCCGCCAGGGCCATGCCCCCAAGCTGCGCAGGCTTGGGCTGGGGGTCTCAGGCCGCCAGGGCCACGCCCCCAAGCCGCGCAATGGCTCACAAGCCGCACAGGCTTGGGCTGGGGGTCTCAGGCCGCCAGGACCTCGCCCCCAAGCCGAGCCACTTGGGCTGGGGTCTCAGACCGCCAGGGCCCCGCACCCAAGCCGCAGGATCCCCTGGCCGTGAGGACAGCTTGGGCTGGGGTCTCAGACCTGCAGGGCCTGGCACCCAAGCCGCAAGATCCCCTGGCCGAGGCGGCTGCCGGGGCTGGGGTCTCATGCCTGCAGGGCCGGGCACCCCCACTGCATGATCACCCAGCCAGCAGCAGCAGCCTGGGCTGGAGCCGCATACCCCCACCGGGCTATCCACAGCCAGGCTGAAATGGCAGCCTGGGCAGGGGTCTCAGCTTGGCTGGGCTGAGGCAGCAGCCTGGGCTGGGGTCTCAGCCTGGCCAGGGCCCCATCCCCTGCCAGCAGTGGCAGCCTGGGGTCTCAACCATTGAGTCACACCAGTCAGGCAGATATGGAGGAATCTTAAATGTTTCTTTTTTTATAATATATACTTTATTGATTTTTTACAGAGAGGAAGGGAAAGGGATAGAGAGCTAGAAACATCTATGAGAGAGAAACGTCGATCAGCTGCCTCCTGCACACTCCCCACTGGGTATGTGCCCCTAACCAAGGTACATGCCCTTGACCATAATCAAACCTGGGACCCTTGATTCTGCAGGCCAATGCTCCATCCATCCGCTGAGCCAAAACAGTTAGGACTGTCCAATATGCTAAAGAAAAACCCCTATCTAATAAAGAGGGAATATGCAAGGGAGGGCATTTGGGGGTGACAGGGGTATCAGGGGCTGGCAGGGAAGTGGTTAGGGGGTGATCAGGCTGGCAGGCAGAGCGGTTAGGGGCAATCAGGAAGGCAGGCAGGTGAGTAGTTGGGAGCCAGCAGTCCTAGATTGTGAAAGGGATGTCTGACTGCCTATTTAGGTCCGACCCATAGGATCGGGCCTAAACAGGCAGTCGGACATCCCCAAGGGGTCCCAGATTGGAGAGGGTGCAGGTTGGGCTGAGACACACACACACACACACACACACACACACACACACACACACACACACACACCCGTGCACGAATTTCATGCACCGGGCCTCTAGTATATATATATATAATAGAGTACTATTTAGCCATTGAAAAGATGAATATCCTACATTTGTGACCACAGGGATAAAACTTAAAGGCATTATGCTAAGTGAAGTAAGTCAGACAGAGAAAGACAAATACTGTATGATCTTACTTCTATATGGAATCTAAAAACATTAAAATCAAAGAAACAGAGATCAGATTTGTGGATGCATGAGGCAGAGGGTGGGAGATGTAGGGAACAGGTGGTTAAAGGTACAAACTTTCAGTTTTAAAGGTAAATAAGTTCAGGGGATGTAATGTACAACATGACTATAGTTAACAAGTATTACATATTTGAAAGCTGCTAAGACAATAGACCTTAAAAGTTCTAACATTTAAAATTATGTGAGGTGAGGAATATTAACTATTTCAAGTGATGGATGTTAATTAAACTTACTGTGGCAATCATTTCTCTCTCTCTCTCTCTTTCTCTCTCTCTTTCTGTACTCTCACACACACACACACACACACACACACACACACACACACACGAGGCCCGATGCACAAAATTCGTGCAAGAGTAGGCCTTCACAGCCATGGCAGCTGCCTCGATCCCTGCCTCGCAGCCAGGATGGCTGCCTCGATCCTGTGGCTGCAGCCCTGGCTTCGTCCGGAAGGTCCTCCGGAAGAATGTCTGGACGGCCAATCGGTTGATTTGCATATTACGCTTTGATTATTATAGAAGATAGCCATTATGTCATATACCTTATCCTATATAAAAAAGGCTAATATGCAAATTGTCCCCTTGACCGGGAGTTCAACTAGTAGTTCGACCAGGGGGTAGGGCTGGCTGGCCAACCACCCACAGCCCCTCCCCCTGGCTGGCCCTGCCCTTGATCAGGCACCCCCCCCCCCAATCAGGATGGGCCAGCCTCGTGCACCAGGCCTCTAGTACTTATATGTCAATTATATCACAATAAAACTAGAAAACCACTCATGTACTTAATAAATCAATTTTGTACCTCTATGCATACATTGATTACTACCAGATTTTCCTATGAACTGTAAAATAATGACAACTGGTTCTATTAGTAATCTTCCATTATTCCTTGTGATCTTTTAATAGACAGCAAATTTAAACATAACTTAATTGGATTTTCCTGTTTTGACTCTGTATTACCAAATTATTATTATACTATTTAATAAACTAGTCTTTCTCATTTTTGGTGAGGACAACCTATGTTATAGAGTCATTAGTTTTCCAGATATCCTTTACAATAAAATCCTTTACAATTTTATGCCAGTTTTCTATCTAATAATATTACGAATCTGCACTTCTCAGCCTAATATATTACTAGTGGAGCAAGCGTACTGCCCACTATTTAGTGTAAACCATCACACTATTTTACGTTATTAACACAGCTACCCAGGATAATGTTAGCAATTGAAGTAGAAAAAGTATACTTACTCAGTTATAATTTCAGAATTTGTAAAGTTGAGGTTGGTTAAATGACCTTCAAGTTTAGACTGTTCATGTGTATTTAAGGCTGGAGTGGTCTTAGTGTCAAGTACAGCTCTTTTTTTATCTTTTTCAAGTGCTTTTCTCTTTCCACCATTTTGAAAATATTCTCTGCATATACTACAAGGAAAATAAAGTTAAATTTAAAACACTAAGTATGAATATAAAATAAAATGAAGAAACATTAGGCTTTATTATTCAAAATGGGACACTTTAAAATTACAGATTCCTATTTTTAAAATGTCACAGAGAGATTAAGTTTGAGAATCTTGTAGCAACTTCACATTTATAAAATTATCACATACAAAGCACCATCATAGATTATGTTGAATACATAAAAAGTATGCTTGCCCTGGCTGGTTTGGTTCAGTGGATAGAGTGTCGGCCTACAGACAGAAGGGTCCCGGGTTCGATTCTGGTCAGGGGCATATGCCCCAGTTGCAGGCTCAATCCTCAGTGGGGGGTGTGTGGGAGGCAGCCCATTGATGATTCTCTCTCATTATTGATGTTTCTATCTTTCCCTTCCTCTCTGAAGTCAATAAAATGTGTATATACACACACTAGAGGCCAGGTGCATGAAATCCATGCACTCGGTGGGGGTTGATGGGGAAAGAGGTCCCTCAGACCAGCCTGCGCCCTCCCGCAGTCTGGGAGCTCTCGGCAGATGTCTGACTGATGGGGAGCAGGCCTAAGCCAGCAGTCGGATATCCTTAGCGCTGCCGCGGAGGTGGTAGAGGCTTGCCAGCCGTGAGCCCGGCTTCTGGCTGAGTGACACTCCCCCCATGGGAGTGCACTGACCACCAGGAGGCAGTTCCTGCATTGAGCGTCTGCCCCCTGGTGGTGAGTGCATGTCATAGTGACTGGTTGTTCCACCATTAGGTCGATTTGCATATTAACTTTTTATTATGTAGGATATATATTATATTTATATAAAGTATGCTTTTCAGGAACACAGATGTGTCATATATATTTCTGAACTTTATTCTTAACGGAAACATAGGTTCTTACAGAAAAGCTTAGATAAATTCTGCTATTCAGCTACAGCTTACAAAAAAGAATAGTAGTCATAGTTAATGATGAACCAGTTATGCTGGTACTAGACAAATATCCCAACAGTTATTTTTCAGGTCCCTTCTGGTTTATGACAGTCAGGTTGTTAACACATTCAGAATCACTTCTTATTTGCTCTGAAAGGAGGGTATAAAAATCTACTTTAGGAAGAATAGCATCATTTCATAAAGGTATACATTCAGAGAGAACAAAGGCTTAAACACAGTAGTGGTTTTTATAAGACTTGAAAATTATTTCTGTGTATCAAAAGACTATTCCTGCTATCCCCAATTCCTATACTATTAAAATGCAGACTTTTCAAGATGTATCATTTTAAACTCATATAGTATAGCCATATCAGGTTGCTATCCAAAATCAGAAACTGGTGACTGGCAAAACCTTAAACAACTTTTTTGTATCTAATATAATTTTAGGGTGAACACAGTAGGACACCATGCCTGGGTATATAATAGAATAACAAACATGAGCCATAGAAACAACTCCAACACTTATTAGCTATTAAAGCCAAAGAATCTAACAGAGAAAAAAAAAGTAGTAAGACCTATTTGACAGGAGATACACACTTAAAAACAATTAACGGATATACTTATCAAAGCTATTTAAGTGAAGGAGAATGGAACCTAAAATATTCTTTCTTTTTAACTTCTTAGAATAAATCACATTATAGTTACGTATAGCTCATACTTTGAACAAAGCTAGACTTTTTTGTTCCATAGACACTCCCTGGTGAAGTTCCAAAAACACATGATAAGAAAAGTAATAATTGAGGAATTAATTTAAAACTGATTTCTGCAAGTAGAACTATGGTCTAAGCATGAAACAATGCCCAGTTCTTCTCATATTAACAGTATGCTATTAGTTCAAACACAATTTTTTTAGGTTTTTATTATTTAAGACTTTTCTAACTTGTCCTACTGAGATTTAGTTTTAACCCTAATTACATACAGCAATTGAAATATATTCATCATTAACCAAACATGTATTAAGTGCCTATCATGTGCCAGGCACATATGTGACAGGACAACAAATTGAAGAAGGCATAACTGCCTTCAAGGAGCTCACGCTAGTAAAGGAGACAATTTATATAACTACTAGAGGCCCAATGCACGAAATTCGTGCAAGGGGCTCAGCCCTCGCAGCCCCAGCTTCATCTGGAAGGTCGTCCGGAAGGTTGTTTGGCTATCTGGTCTAATTATCATATTATGCTTTTATTATTATAAAGAAAATACAAGTAATAAATACCAAACCCACTCTAAAATCATTAATATGAGATAATTTTTGAAAACTGAGTAGGAATAAATCAGGCAAGGAAGAACATTAGTTAAGGAGAGAAGTGCTTTCCTGGCAGAGAGAATAGCGTGAACAAAGTCATGAAAGAAAAAGCAGCCTGGATCCTGAAGAGAAGGACATCAGTTCCAAGTATGTGAAATTTAAAGTGACAGGCAGAAAATGGGTAGATGGATGGATGAATGGATAGATGGACAGACATGACCACAAAATTCACAGAAAAAAGCATGTAATTCCTAAATATATGAAAATATACTCAACTTCATTTATATGAGAAATGTAAATTAAAACTAGAGACAGTAATTCCCATTTATCAGATTGTCAACAATTCAACATGTGGGCAACATACTCTTTTGGTGAAGTTGTGGAGAAATAGGTATTCTCATTTTTTTGCTAGTGGAATTGCAAAATGATATAATCACCATATGGAGGGTGATTTAGCAATATCTAACAAAATCACATAGGTATTTACTCTTTAATCCTCAAATTCCACATCTAGGAATTTACCAAAGATAAAATGTCAAAAATAAAAAAAGGAGTACACACAAGGTTATTTATTATAGCACTATAAATAACAGGAAAAGCTTGTAATAACATCAAAATGAAGAAACGGATACACTTGGGATGATTAACTTATATGTCAACTTTATATGACCACCGGGTGCCTAAATATCTGGTCAGACATTCTGGATATTTCTCTGAGGAAGCTTCTGGATGAGAATAACATTTAAATTGGTAGAACAAGTAAAGCAGATTGTTCTCTGCAATCAGTTCAAGGTCTACATAAGCTGACCCTCCTGCCTTTACACTTGAACTGAAACATGGGCTCTTTCTGGTTTCAAGCCACACCTGCCCGGCTGCAGTACTAATTTAAAAGCAGCGCTGCTAAAAGCCAAGAATAATGGTCTTAAATAGTGATGGTGTTGATTTCCTGATTGGACCACATTATTCTTCTGTGTTAGGAGGGAAATATTTAGTTTAGCAGTACACCTTATTTAGTATTTCTTAGGTTGAGGAAGAAAATGTATATTCTTAGAAAAGTCAGATTATAACCATTTTCTTTCTAGAACCAAACACTGCCCCCTCCCAAACAAAAACATTTTAATTCCAAGTACCCTATTTCCTATTATTCTGGTTCCTTCCTATAGTTTCCCAACTCCACAGTTCTTTGATTCCAGAACTCATTAAGGGTACCACCTATTTATTCACTGCTCCTTACCCACCTCACATTCAACTTCCTTCTTACACATTATCATAACCTCCACATGCATACACCTTCATCTCACTTGTCACTCTTAAGTCATTATAATCATTTGAGCATTAATCCTACTACACCGTCCTATCCACTCACTTCCTCGCCCTCCAAGAAAAATTGTTTCACTATAACTTTGTGCCTTGATTATTACAGTAGCCTCCAAACTGGTTTCCTTACTTACACCCTGCCCTTCCTATAGGTCTACCTTAACAGAGCAATTAATTCTTAAGAATTAATGATATTTCAAAAGGCTAATTAAATCCTATCACTTCTCTTCATTAAACATCCAATGACTTCTCATCTCATGAAGAATAAAAGCCAATGTCTTCACAATGGTCCACAAGCCCCTACAAAAACTAGCTGTTCATTATCTTATTTTCTACCCTTCTCCCCCTGTCCTTCTGCTCTAGCCACCCTGGTGGTCTCCTTGCTGTTTCTGAAACAGGCCAGCATGCTCCTGCCTCAAGGCCTTTGAATTATCAGAGTTTGTTTTCCCACTTCCTTCAGGTCTTTTACTCACATTATTTCAGTGAGGCCTTCTTTGTCTACCTCACTTAAAATTATTTTATTTTTCTTACTTTTTTTTTTTCTCATTGTACTTACTATTTCTGCCCTATTACGTATTTAATTTATGTATTATTTGTTGCCTCTAAGCCCCACTAGCATATAAGCTCCATGAGTAGAAGGATTTTGCCTGTTTGGTTGATTGTTGTACTCCCAGTGTCTATAATATGACTAATAAGACAGTAGACAACACTAAATATTACTTACTAAATGAATAAATAAAATAACTAACTTAAATACATCTTTTTCTCTAGATCATTTTTGGAATGAATGAAATAGACACTATTACATAATTTTTAAATGAGATCAACACTGAAATTTTTAATAAAAAAATTACATATAAAATACAAACCTGAAGTTATCACAAACTTATTGTCCATGTAGAAAGATAACGCTTTGTTTTCTAGGAATTCATTTTAAAATTCAGTCAATATACATATTCATTCCTATAATTTTATCAACTTTTGAGAGAACTGATCATCAGTATTTCAGTTTCTGATGCTTTTAACATTAGAATCTATACTATGAGAAAATAAACATTACCCAAAGCCAATATAAAAGTTGGAATACTCTGAGTCACACACAAAAAAATTCAGGACTTTAAAACTTTTAATATGTCTTCAAATTTTAAATTATAGAAAAGTACTCACTTTTACTTGAATCCAAATGTGAATATTTATCTAAAGAAATTTCTATAACTTATTAATAAGGAATATTGTTAAATTTCATATTTTATCATATTAATGTTAAATGTGTTAAATGTACTTTTAAAGCTATTCTTTTAAAAAGCTGAAGCAGAAAATTTTAAGTTATGTCCAAGAAAAACATTTTGATTTAAAAAGAGGAATGAAATAAATCTAGAGGAAGTGAAGCAAGGGGCAAGAAGTTGTTTAAAACACATCAACTGTTTTCAAACACTTCTATTTTGGTACAATAAATTATGCATAGCATTATTTAAATTGGAGCATGTCAACAATACATTAGAAGCCAAACATGTTAGTTCATAAAAACACTCACCTACAACACCATTCAATACGTCCTTCACCTTCACAACTTTTTGCCCAGTGATTATCTGCCAAATTTTTCATTGCAACAGCATATTCACAAAGTGTTTCCTCATCCTCGCAATGTTCTCGCCAGATCTTATCAAAATCTCCCACTAAAAACAAGGAAACAAATGAATTAAATTAACTATACTTTTAGATATCTACATATTAATCAGTTCCCTATTTTGAAAAGTGGCTGATGGATGACAGGGCCATGTAAGTTAGCAAGCAAGTTAAATAATTTCATTTATACACTAGAGGCCTGGTGCACGACATTTGTGCACTGGAGGGGTGGGTCCCTCAGCCCGGCCTGCGCCCTCTTGCAGTCCGGGACCCCTTGGGGCATGACTGCCTGTTGCCAGCAGTCAGACCTCCCTCTTGCAGTCCAGGGCTGTCGCAGTCCTGGATCCCTCGCTCCTTACTGCCCACCTGCAGCGGAGGCGGGAGAGGCTCCCACCACTACCACTGCACTCACCAGCCATGAGCCCGCCTTCTGGCTGAGTTGTGCTCCCCCTTTTGGGAGTGCACTGACCACCAGGGGGCAGCACCAGCGGTGAGCATCTGCCCCCTGGTGGTCAGTGCACGTCATAGCAACCTGTCTCTGCCTTTCGGTCGATTTGCATATTAGGGTTTTATTATATAGGATTTCGACTTGTTCTAGGTATACTGTACTTTTATAATCCTAGGGCAAAAATGTTACTAAAAAAACTACCTTGAAAGCCTCTCCAAAGTTTGGCGTCTTTATGAAATGTTCTGAATAAAAATTATAAACTGACTACATTATCTGGGCACTGTATTATTTCCAGCAACTATATTTTTTAAAAAATTAAATCAGTCATCACACTTAATATGAAATCTGAAATATCAATGTGAGTTCTTATAAAAAGAGGTATGAGAATGCTATGGCTAAATAAATGACCTTAACATAATTTTCTAAATCTGACTTTTCTAAGAATATACATATTCTTCCTCAAGCAAAAGAGTAAACAAAAATTATCAAGGTGGCTTCATTCAATGTCCTTAGACATAAAGATTTAAGTTCTCTTGCCTCACGTTCAAATATAGGCAATTGTTTGGTGACAGAATAAACTTAAATTGTATAGTTCAACTATAACAACACTTACCTATTCAAAATTTGAAAAATGACTGGTTATTTTAAGCACAGAGTTCAATAAGTACTGAGTTGAAAAACAAAATAGCCTTCTAATTTGAACAAATCAAGAAAAATAACAAACCGTACAAACATACCCTCCCATACACAGTCAGGTATGTATCAGTCTCAGTTTTGTCCTGAACTCTGATTTTAAACCCAAGTTTTTTTTTTTTTTTTTGGGGGGGGGGGGGGGGGGGGGGGGTACTGTTCTTATATAACAACTAGAGGCCCAGTGCACGGATTTGTGCGCCAGTGGGATACCTCAGCCTGGCCTGTGGGATCGGGCCAAAACCTGCTCTCCAGCATCACTTGAGGAGTCCTGGATTGCGAGAAGGTGCAGACCAGGCTGAGAGATCCCCCCCCCCCCCCCCCCCCCCGGTGCATGATTGGGGCTGGGGAAAGATGTGGGAGGTTGGCCAGCCGGGGAGAGACCACGGAAGGGCTCCAGGGCATGTCCGGCCCATCTCACTTAGCCGGCCCATCTGGCTCATCCAGCCAGATCCCAGCAGCAAACTAATCTACAGGTTGACAGTCTGCCCCCTGGTGGTCAGTGCATGTCATAGTGAGCAGTTAAGCAGCCTTAGTATATCATTAGCATATGACACTTTGATTGGTTGAACAGCCGACTGGTTGACCAGACACTTAGCATATTAGGCTTTTATTATATAGGATACAGGATATTTTCATTAATCACTAATCTAATATTTGTGTAGTGACAGGGCTCTCAATTTGTTAAGTAGCAGATTGGTAATAAATGCCCACTAAAAACAAGCAGGCAAACAAAGTTTTTCTAAATACTCAAAGAAAAGTCCTCCTCAGTTTTGCAACATCTTTCAGATGTAGTTATATAACAGTGTCAGTATAAAACTACAGAAAGTAAAGTTTTTGAAACAAATGTTTTGATTAATGATATTTTAATAAATCTATCTATGATGGTTTATAACACTATTTCTGACTTTAATAATTTAGATTCTATAGAAACTACAACTTAGGACAAAGACCTAAGTACAAGTAGTTTATATGGAAGAGAATCCTAGGAAACAGGAGTGAGGGATTGGGAGAACAAGACAAGAAAGGAAAAAATGCTAATACCAGAGTGCATTACTGAGGTTGCTGCTGTGGGCAACAGAGAAGCATCTAGAAGGCCTCTGGAATTATTCACCTACCGGATGGGAGGCTGAAACATTTATCTATCAGTCACCATCCTCCATTAACTATGTGTTAACAACCGGTTAACAACTGATACTTCTAGTCTATACTTAGGCCCTGAATAAGGGGACATCCACAGTGGACTCCAGCAGTGTTGCAGAAAGGCAGAAAGTAGAAAAGAAAGCAACACACATTTAAAGTGAAACTCTGTCAGGGCTGGGGCCTTTGAGCTCACAGTGTCTGTCCACCACAACTGATGACTAAGGGAGTATTATGTGAGCCACCAAAGGCATCTATTACTATGTAATTGTATAACGTGAAATTCAATTTACTTTAGAATTATTTTACTAGCTATGAGATGCAAAGACAACTGTAAATATACAGAAACCCATTACCCTTCAGCTGTTTAGAAGATCTCTAGTTTTTCACACTTAACAAAATTCTCTTTAAATATTGTCAATTTCTTATAGAGTTTTAAGGCTTGCTATCTGCTCCTATGAAGTTCTGAAGAAGGATTCAAATTTTGTCTGTAAGCCTATTCAACTGATGGCAGACAACTTCAACTTAATGTTTTCACTAAGGAGTCTCCAGACTCTCCCCATGTATACTGATACTGAAATTAACATGTGATTAGTAAAGTGTGGTATACTTAAATAATAGAGACAAAACAATGCAACTGTATATACTTTTTACTCTTTCAACAAATTTGCTGAAAAAATACTTTATTTCAAACACTATAATAATAAAAGTGTAATATGCTAATTAGACTGGACGTCCTTCTGGACGACCTTCTGGACGATTTGTAGTGGGTGGAGTCCAAGGCAGAGGCGGCTGCAGCAGTGGTGGGAGCCAAGCCTCTTGCACGAATTTCATGCATCGGGCCTCTAGTAAAGAATACAGTTAATGAGCAAGCACTGACATCAAAGGAACGGGAGAAGACGTAATAAAATGTGGTAAGTGCTATAGTAGCCATAGGAACCTGATAAGTTTACTATGTTCCATGCGAGGCACTACCCTGGTACCAGAACTTTTAAATCATATATTTATTAAACAAAAATGTATCAAACTACTAGGTGTACCAGCTAATAATGCAGATTTTGTAATCAAAGAAAACCCGACAATTTCAAGAGAAACATCAAAAGTGCTTTATTCAAAGTAATGTCCATCACTAGCTATACATTTCCCCCATCTTTTAGGTAATTTGTGGATACTGTCCCAATACAACTTTTCTTGTTTTGAGGCAAATCATTCAGAGATCCAATTTTCCACTTCTTTGTACGTTTTGAAGTGCTGCTCAGAAAGTGCGTGTGCCATCGATCGGAACAAATGGTAATGTGAAGGAGCAAGGTCTGGTGAATATGGCGGGTGGGTTAATACTTCCCAGGCAAGATCTTTAACTGGTTTTGAAGTGTGTGATGGTGCGTTATCATGAAGCAAAATTACTTTGCAATATCTTCTGGCACATTATGGTCATTTCATGATCAAAGCATGGTTCAAATTGATTATTTGTTGTTAGTAGTGATCAGTATTAACGGTTTCACCTCGTTTTAGAAGCTCATAATACACCACACCTTCCTGATTCCACCAAATGCATTTTCGAAGCGATTTGGCCTTTACAGTCGATGATGATGGTTGACCTGGATCAACCCATGATTCTGTGTGTTTGCGATTCTCAAAATAAAACCACTTTTCATCGCCAGTCACAATTTGATGCAAAAAACCTTCCTTTTGTGCTGTTGAAACAACATTTTACTGATGACTTTTCAGTTTTCCATTTGTCTCTCCTTTAATTGATGTGGCACCCATTTTCTTTCCTTTGAAATCTTTCCCATTGCTTATAAATGATCGGAAATTGTTTGCTGAGCAATGTTTAATCTTTCTGCAAGTTGTTTTTGAGTTTGACAAGCATCTTCATCCAATAATGCTTGTAATTGTTGGTCTTAAAACTTTTTCGGTTGACCTGGATGTTCTTTGTCTTTCACATCAAAATCATCACCTTTAAAGCATATAAACCAGCGTTCACAAGTATCTTGAGATGGAGAATGTTCACCATAAGCTTCCCGAAGTATTCAGCAGCACTTTTCTTCAAAATAAAATAATGATTTATAACTTCCTGCAAATGCTCTCCTTTTGGCATGAAAATCGACATTTTTAAGCAACTTTTCTATGATGTTAACACCTTCAGAAAATTTGACATATGAAGTTTTGAAGTTTGTTGTCAATACAACAAAATAGCATACACATCAAATCGCATATATATCAACATATGTCTAACTCCATCTACTGAAAAAATCCGCACTATTAACTGATACACCTAGTAGACTACCAGGTATACACTATGTTAAATATATGGTAGTTTCAAAGTTAAAACAAAAACATACTTAGCATTTGGTTATGAGAAAATTTCACTTTCCAGAATATCCGTAAAAGCTTACTGAAGTATTTTAAAATAAAGTTACTAAACAAAAATAGAATGAAAAAATTCAGTTTATTTTTCATAACAGCCTGTTATGTTTTTACAGTATTCAAAATAAATGGTATTTACCCTTTAAACTAAGTATTTTCAAAAAAATTTATAATTTGAGCTCTAAAAAGCCAAGAAATATTAAGGTCAACCTGTACGCAATATATATATTCAAACTGCATACACACACACAAAATGTTAAAACTGGAGTCTAAGGATTTTATTATCATTTAGTTATTAAGTCAATCATGATTTAAAAGACTGTCCTGTTTGAAAGAGGAGTAATTTTTCATTATCAAAAAGAACTAAGAACTTCCTGAGATCTATATCAAACATGTAGTCAAAAGAACAAGAAATGTATTCAAGTTCAATCCATCAGAACACTCAATAATTAATAATTAGCCTTATAATTATTTTAATATATTGCATTTGTAATGACTAAATCACTGTGATTAATAATCTATTTTCTTACCCATTTCTTACAGACTTCCTATAAAAATATGAATTATTTTTTTAATATATATATATATTTTGTTGATTTCAGAGAGGACGGGAGAGAAAGAGAGAGATAGAAACATCAATGATGAGAGGGAATTATTGACTGGCTGCCTCCTGCACATCGGACTGGGCCCACAACCCAGGCATGTGCCCTTGACCGGAAAAAAACCTGGGACCCTTGGGTCCGCAGGCCATCGTTCCATCCACTGAGCCAAATTGGTTAGGGCAATATGAATGTATCTTCAAGTAAACAAAGACAGTGAGAAAGAGAAAGAGGGAAGAGAGGAAAGAAGAGGGAAATTTCCAATGAATTCTTACATTTTACTTTGCCCAAATACAGAGAATTCCAAAATTATTTTTAGAAAGCAAATTTAAAGATATATGTGTCCTGTAGCCTAGTTTGAAATTAATGGTAATAAACATTTTATGGTCAAACTAAAATAATAAATTTAGAGAAGAAATTGGTAATCATTTGTTCAATACATAGTTTCAAGATCAGCTCAAATCTCTACCTTTAAGACTCATCAAGAAACAAAGAGATAGGAACCAAATAAATAAAATCTGAAACCAAAGTAGTGAAGTAACCATTGACACCACAGAAATACAAAGGATTATAAAAAAACTACTATGAAGAAGTATATATCAGCAAGCTAGACAATGTGGATGAAATGGACAAATTCCTAGAAATGTAGAATCTTCAAAAACTGAATCAGAAAGAATCAGAAAACCTGAATAGCCCAATAACAACTGAAGAAATTGAAGCAGTAATAAAAGCCCTCATTTGGATGGCTTCACAGGGGAGTTTTACGAACATTCAAAGAAGAACTAACACCTATCCTCTTCAAACTATTCAAAAAAATCCAAGAGGAAGGAACACTTCCAAGCTCTTTTTATGAGGTATTATTCTAATTCCAAAAATTAAGACATTACAAAGAAAGAGAATTACAGGCCAATATGCCTGATGAACATAGATGCTAAAATCCTCAACAAAATATTAGCAAATCGCATCCAGCAATATATTAAAAAGACAAGAGGCCCGGTGCATGAAAATTCATGCACTGGAGGGGGTGTCCCTCAGCCTGGCCTGTGCCCTCTTGTAGGGGATGTCTGACTGCCAGTTTAGGCCTGCTCCCGCCACTGCCACTGTGCTCCAGGGGGCAGCTCCTGGATTGAGCATCTACCTCCTGGTGCTAAGTGCACGTCATAGTGACAGGTCGTTTCACCGTTTGGTTGATTTGCACATTAGCCTTTTATTATATAGGATTATATGCCATCACCAAGTAGGATTTATTCCAGGGATGCAAGGCTGGTACAATATTCACAAATCAATAAACATGATGCATCACATAAACAAATTCAAAGACAAAAATCACATGATTATATAGAAAAAGCATTTGACAAAATCCAACACCCATTTTTCACTAAAAATAAAAACTCTCAGCAAAGTTGTCATAGATTGATCATACCTCAATATTATAAAGGCCATACATGACAAACCTACAGCGAACATCATACTTAATGGGCAAAACCTAAGACCATTTCTGCTAAGAACCTGAATAAGACAGCGATGTCCACTTTCACCACTCTTATTTAACATAGCACTGAAAGTCCTACTCACAATGATTAGACAAGAAGAAAACATAAAAGGCTTCCAATTTGGAAAGGATAAAGTAAAACTCTCATTATTGGCAAATGACATGATATTGTACATAGAAAACATTAAGACTCCATCAAAAAACTACTAGATTTAATAAATGAACCTGGCAATCTAGCAGGATACAAAATCAACACCCAGAAATTGATGGCATTTTTATACACCAATAATGAACTCTCAGAAAGAGAAACTAAACAAACAATCCCATTTACCATTGCAACAACAACAAAATAAGATACTTAAGAATAAACTTTACCAAGGATGTAAAAGACGTGTACATGAAAAACTACAGGATGTTGAAAAAAAGAGAGAGAGGAAGATATAAACAAGTGGAAGAATAAACCACATTCACGGATGGGTAGAATTAACATCTTTAAAATGTCCATACTACCCAAGGCAACCTACAGATTCAATGCAATCCATATTGAAATACCAACGCATATTTCACAGATCAAGAACAAATACTTCACAATCCTATATAATAAAAGGCTAATATGCAAATCGACTGAATGGCAGAACAACCTGTCGCTTTGATGCGCACTGACCACCAGGGGGCGGATGTTCAATGCAGGAGCTACCCCCTGGTGGTCAGTGCGCTCCTACAGGGGGAGTGCCACTCAACCAGAAGCCGGGCTCAAGGCTGGTAAGCACAGCAGTAATGGCGGAAGCCTCTCCTGCCTCCGTGGCAGCGCTAGGGATGTCCAACTGCCGGCTTAGGTCTGCTTTCCATGGGAAGTGTGCCTAAGCCTCAGTCAGACATCCCCTGAGGGCTCCTGGACTACGAGAAGGTGCAGGCTGAGCTGAGGGACACCCCCCCCCCCGACCCCGCCGAGTGCATGAATGTCGTGCACCAGGCCTCCAGTTTTAAATATATTTTTATTGATTTCAGAGAGGCAGAAAGAGAGAAATAAAGACATCAATGATGAGAGAGAATCATTGATCAGCTGCCTCCTGCATGCCCCACACTGAGCATGGAGCCCACAACACAGTCATGTGTCCTGACTGGGAATTGAACCATGACCTCCTGGTTCATAGGTCGATGTTCCACCACTGAGCCATGGGGTTGGGCATACTACCCAAGGCAATCTACAGATTCAATGTAATACATATTGAAATACCAACATGAGCTATGCGGGTTGGGCACTCCAAAATTTTATATGGAACCCCAAAGACTCCAAATAACTACAGCAATCTTGAGAAAGACAAATAAAGTTGGAGGAATCACAATACCAGATTTCAAGTTGTACTACAAATCCACTGTAATCAAAACAGCCTGGTACTGGCATAAGAACAGAAATATATACCAGTGGAATAAAACAGAGACCCCAGAAATGGACCCAAGCCATTACACTCAATTAGTATTTGACAAAGGAGGCAAGAAGATACAATGGAGTCAAGCAGTCTAGTGTTGGGGCACTTGTGGGTTTGCCTCAGTGGATAGAGCAGTGGTCCATGGACTGATTCTGGTCAAGGGCATGTACCTCGGTTACAGGCTCTATACTAAGCCACAGGTCAAGGTGCACGTGGGAGGCAACCAATTGATGTGTCTCTCTCACATTGATGTTTCTTTTTCTCAGTCTCTCTCCCTTCCACTCTCTATAAAAATCAATGGAAAAACATCCTTGGGTGAGGATTAACCAAATAAATAAATAAATAAATAAATAAATAAATAAGTAAGTAAATAGTGTTGGGAAAATTGGACATACACACAAAGAAAATGAAATGAGACAACCAACTTACACAATACATAAGAATAAACTCAAAATGGATAAAAAATTAAATGTAAGACGTGAAACCATAAAAATCCTAGAAGAAACCATAGTCAGGCAGCAAAACCTCAGACATCTGTAGCATATGTTTGTAGATACATCTCCTAGGGCAAAGAAAACTAAGGAAAAAATAAACAAATGGAACAAAAGTGTCTGCACAGCAAAAGAAATCATCAACAAAATGAAAAGGGAATCCACTATATGACAGAACATATTTGGCAATGATACATTTGATAAAGGGTTAATATCCAAAATATATAAGGAATTCATAAAACTTAACAAAAGGAGGGCAAACAACCCAACTGAAAAATGGACAAAGGAACTAAATAGACACCTAACCAAAGTGGACATACTTATGGCCAGGAGACACATGAAAACATGCTCAAAGTCACTGATCACCAGGGAGATGTAAATTAAAATGATAATGATGTATCACCTCAGACCTGTCAAAATGGCCACCATGAACAAGTCAACAAACACCAAGCGCTGGCGAGGATGTGGAGAAAAGGGTAACCTAGTCCTCTGCTTGTGGGAATGCAGACTAGTGCAGCCATTATGGAAAAACAGTATAGACTTACCTCAAAAAATTAAATATGGAACTACATTTTGACCCAGTGATTTCACTTCTAAGAATGTATCCTAAGAAATTCAAAACACCAAAGAAAGTATGCACCGCTATGTTCATAGCAGCACAATTTACAATAGCTAAGATCTTGAAACAGCCCAAGTGCCCATCAGTAGACGAGTGGATAAAAAAATATGTAGTACATTTATACCATGGAATACTATGCAGCAGTAAAAAAAGGATCTCTTATCCTTTGAGATAACATGGATGGACCTGGAGAGTAGTATGCTAAGTGAAATAACAAAGTTAGAGAAAGACAGGTATCACCCATGTGTAATCTAATGAACAAAATGAACTGATGAACAAAATAAATCTAGAGACATAGAAACATGGACTGACTGTTGAATCTCAGAGGGAAGGTGTGGGTAGGTTTGTGGGTGGGTGGGAAGAGACCAAAAACTTCTATGAATATATACATAAGCCCTGGACACAGGTAATAGGGTGGTGAAGGACTGGGGTAGAGGGGGCGAGGTCAGGCTAGAAGGGGTAAATGGGGGGGGGGGGAGGATACACTGGTAATACTTTCAGCAATAAAGATTTTTAAAAAATTAATAAAAAAATAAAACACAAAAAAAGAATTTTTAAAAATGAGGCATGTCTAAGGGACCTCTGGGACACCATCACACATAACAACATCTGCATCACAGAGGTATGAGAATGAGAAGAAAGTGAGCAAGGGAAAGAGAAACTATTTTAAGAAATAATGGCTGAAAACTTTCCTAACCTGGTGATGAGGAAAAAAATCAAATTACACCAGTTCAGGAAGCATAGTGAGTTTTAACAAAGATGAACCCAAAGAGCCCCAAACAGGACACATCATAATTAAAATGTCAAAGGTTAAAGACAAAAAGAGAATCTTAAAAGCTGTAAGAGAATGGCAGTTAGTTTCCTACAAGAGAGCTCCCAAAAATCTGTCAACTGATTTCTCAACAAAAACACTTCAGGCCAGAAGTTATTGGCATGAACTATTCAAAGTGATGAAAAGTAAGGACCTACACTCAAGACTACCCTATCCAATAAGACTATTATTTAAAACTAGAGGCCCAGTGCACAAAATTCGTGCACAGGTAGGGACTCTAGGCCTGGCCAGCGATCAGGGACGATTTGTGGGGCAACCGGTGGGGTGATCAGGGCCCCCCGCTGGTGCCAGCCTGGCCTGCCAACCAGAGGGGCGATCAGGGGGTGGCGCTGACCCACTCATTAGCCAGTTCTGCCCCTTCCGATCGCTCCACTGCTGCCTAAGTTCACCTCCCTCTGCAGGAGGTGATGGGGGGGTGTGGTGGCGACCTGCTTGCCGGCGGGCCCCACCTCCTGCTGCTGCCCGCTCACGGCTGGCCCCGCCACCAGTTGCCTCCCTCTGCAGAGCAACGGGCAGGGTGATCTGGGGGCCCCCCACTGGCACCCGCCTTGGCTGGCCTGGTGCCTGCGGGCTGAAGGCAGCTCCTGTATTAAGCATCTGCCCCCTGGTGGTCAGTGCATGTCATAGCGACCGGTCATTCTGCTGTTCAGTAGATTTGCATATTAGGCTTTTATTATATAGGATTAAGAGAAAAATAAAGTTTCCCAGACAAGAAAAAGCTAAAGGAGTTCATCACCACCAAACCAGTAATACAAGAAATTTTAAAGGAGCTTCTGAAATGAGGAGAAAAAAGGAACATAACTATGATTGATAAAACTGAAAGTTCATTACCACCAAACCAGTGTATCAAGAAATGTTAAAGGGCCTGCTTTAATAAGAAGAAAAAGCAAAGAAAAGAAAAAAGAGAGACAGAAACATAGGTATAAAGAATAAATAAGTACCTATCAATAATAACCTTAAATGTAAATGGATTAAATGCTCCATTTAAAAGACACAGGGTAGCTGAATGTATAAGAATACATGACCCATCCTATGTAATAAAAGGCTAATATGCAAATTGTCCCCTCGGGTGGGAATTCAATTGACCGAGAGCGCCACCGGTCACTATGACACGCACTTGCGGCTATCAACCAGTCTGATCCTGGCCCCAATGCCCCCACCCCCGCCACCAGCCAGCCTCCCCAAAGGCCCCGATTAGGCGGCCAGCCAGGCAACCTTCCGGGGTCCCTCCCCCCACCAACTGGCCCCCCAATAGGCCTTGATCGCCAACCAGGCTGAGGGACCCCACCCTTGCACAAATTCATGCACCGGGCCTCTAGTATATATATAGTCTACAAGAGACCCCTTTCAGAACAAAAGATACACACAGGCTGAAAGTGAAAGAACGGGAAAAAAGTATTCCATGCGAATGGAAATGACAAAAAAGCTGGGATAGGTATACTTAGATCTGACATAACAGATTAAAAAAAAATGCCATAGCAAGAGATAAAGATCACTAGATAATTTTAAAGGGATCAATCCAACATGAGGATTTATCCCTTGTAAACATATATGCAGCCAACACTGTACCACCTAAATATATAAAGAAAACCATGGTAGACATTAAGGAAGAGATTGATGGCAATGCAATCTAGTGGTGGACTTTAACACTCCACTGACATTAATGGATAGCTCTCCCAGACCAAAAAATCAACAAGGCAACAGTGACCTCAAACAAGACACTGGACAAGATGGATTTAACTGGTGTTTACAGAACACTTCATCCCAAAGTAGAATATACATTCCTCTCAAGTGCAAACTGAACATTCTCAAAGATACACCACATGTTAATCAAAAATTAAGTCTTAATATATTGAAGAAGATTAAAATCGGATCAAGCATCTTCTCTGACCACAATGGTATAAAACAAGAAATCAGCCCTAACTGGTTTGGCTCAGTGGATAGAGCGTCAGCCTATGGACTGAAGGGTCTCAGGTTCAATTCCGGTCAAGGGTATGTACCCTGGTTACGGGCACATCCCCAGTATGTGCAGGAGACAGCTGATGGATGTTTCTCCCTCATCATGTTTCTAACTCTCTATCCCTCTCCCTTCCTCTCTGTAAAAAATCAATAAAATATATTTTAAAAAATAAATAAATAAAAAGAAGAAATCAACTGCAAGAAAACAACTGAAAAACATTTAAACACATGCAGGCTAAATAACATTAAATAATAAACGGATTAACAATGAAATCAAGGAAGTAATAAAAAGTTACCTGGAGACAAATAAAAATGAACACACAACCCAAAACCTATCAGACAGCAAAAGCAGTTCTGAGAAAAAAGTTCATAGCATTACAAGCCTACCTCAAGAAGCAAAAAAAGTCTCCAATAAAAAGTCTAACCCCACATGTAAAAGAACCAGAAAAAGAACAACAACCCGGAGTAAGTAGTAGGAAGGAAACAATCAAGATTATAGCAGAGGCTGCTACCATCCTTGGCTTCAGGCAGCTGTCCCCATGCAGTGCAAAAACACTTTCATTTGTGTCTAGAGAAATGCCATTTCCCCTCCAAACGAAATTTATCTCAAGATCCACGACATGTTTTGCAGAATCTCCACATCTACTTTGGTGCTGCAAAGTTTCAGAGGGTCCAAGGCAGCCCGCAAGTATCTCATTTGACCCATAGCAGCCAGATGGAACTAGAAAAACAGTGAAAACTGCTCAACTGAATGCATGTCAAGGACCATTTTAGTGGGCAGTTCCAGCAAAGATGCCACAGAGGAGCATTTCAGCTTGTGTTCAAACATCCTAAGGATGAGCAATGGGAGATTCAGTACCTGCCCTGTCACACAGTGACCCTCCAACCTCTCATTTTTCCAGGGAAGCTGAATTTTAAAAGTCCACAAAAAAGAGAACCAAGATGGCAGCATAGGTAAACACCTGTACTCTCCGCCTCCCACAACCTCATCTAAATTACAACTAAAATACAGAACAACTATCATCCAGAACCACCAGAAAGCTGGCTGAATGGAAGTACTACAACTAGAGAAGTAAAGAAGAAAGCACACTGAGACGGGTAGGAGGCAAGGAACGGGCTGGTCCGGCACCCAGGTGTGCAGCTTTTTGAATCGGGAGGGAGATCGCTTCTGCAGTCTGCCCGGAGGAGCGAGGGATCCCAGCCCCACAACAGACCCCCAGCCCACGGTTCCAGAGCTGGGGAAAGAAGTCCCTATAGGCAGTAAGAACTGCAGACTATAAAAACCAGGGTGGATTGGGGCTGAGTGACACACAGGCAGCTGGAGACCCAGCTGCTCCACTTAAAGGGCCGGCACCACAAACTGAATTTACAAGCTCCCACTTCCTCTGAGCTCCAGTGCTGGGAGAGGCTCTGTGGGACCCAGTCACATACAGGGAGAAACTGGACTGTCTGGCATCGGGGCAGGAACTTGGGGCTGCTTTCTTCCACATGGAGGTGCTTACAGCAGTCGGTCATTGTTCCCATGCTGGGACCTCCCGGAGCAAAGTTCACTGGCAGCCATTTCTGTTTGCTCCACCCTGGTGATTCCCTGAGACCCTGGTCCCACCTAATTTATAACCCCACCCAAGCTGTGCAAAGCAGCTTTTGCATATGAATGGTCTTACCTTTCTCAGGCTAAAAATCTGTCAAACAAGCTGCAAGTGGGTCAGGGAGCCCCAAACCTATCAATAAAAAGCCCAAGACCCAGCACCAGGCTGCCTTGCTTCACAGCTGGGCCTCGTCTGGGCACTTCCAAATCCCATACAAAAAGGAGGAATCTGCAGATCTCTCTGGCGCTCCTGCTGGGTGGCCCCAAGCAGTGGCTGATTTGCACCTCCCTGGAGACCCAAGAGATAGTGTACCCAGTGGTCAGTGTGAGACCATACCAGGTTACAACTCTTCACATCCATAAGTGACACACTCAAGGAACACCAAAACCCCACTGAAGAAAGTCCTGCTCCATAAGGGTGTCTCCTGCATAGCAGCTCTCCCACTGTAGTCGCAGCTGACCCCCACAGCCAATAGGCCTGGAGGTCAATTCCTCCCAGTGACAACAACAGCAATCAAGGCTCAGCTACAACAAAACTGTGCACACAACCCACAAAGGGGTTCACCAAGAGTGTCCACCTCAGGTGGTTGGGGAGGCTGAGCCACTAGGCCAGTGATGGGCAACCTTTTGAGCTTGGTGTGTCAAACTTCGCCAAAAAACTGAGCATAACTCGGGTAGTGTGTCACTTTGAGGGAAAAACTAACTCCAAGACTCTAGTCGTAAATGTTTCATCCTCAGGAGCAGCAAATGTTTCATCCTCGGCATGCGGCTGCGTGTCATCAGAAATGGCTACGCGTGTCAGTGCTGACACACGTGTCATAGGTTCGCCATCACTGCACTAGGCCCTATAGGACACCTACTACACAAGGCCACTCTATCAACTCAAGGAGACTTAGCAGCTACCCAATACATAGAAACAAACACAGGGAAGCAGCCAAAATACAGAGACAAAGAAACATGTCACAAATGAAAGAAATGGAAGAAAGCAAACTACTGGATATAGAGTTCAAAAACACAGTTATAATGTTACTCAAGAATCTTCTAGAAACCTCTGAGGAACTTTGTGAGACTTTCAAGGTTCTTAGTGAGAATGCCAAAAAATTGGAAAAGGACCAGTCAGAAATTAAGCATACAATGGCTGAAATAAAGAATACATAGGGATTCAACAGTAGACTAGAGGAACCCAAGAATCAAGTCAAAGATTTGAAATACGAGGAAGCAAAAAACACCCAACCAGAAGAGAAAAAAGAATCCAAAAATATGAAGATAGTGTAAGGAGCCTCTGGGACAACTTTAAGCATACCAACATCAAACTAGGGGGTGCCAGAAGAAGAGAGAGAGCAAGATATTTAAAACCTATTTGAAGAAATAATGACAGAAAACTTCCCCCACCTGGTGAAAGAAATAGACTTACAAGTCCAGGAAGCACAGAGAACTCCAAACAAGAGGAACCCAAAGAGGATCGCACCAAGACACATCATAATTAAAATGCCAAGGGCAAAAGACAAAGAGAGAATCTTACAAGCAGCAAGAGAAAAACAGTTAGTTACCTACAAGAGAGTACCCATACGACTTCCAGCTGATTTCTCAACAGAAACTATGCAGGCCAGAAGGGAGTGGCAAGAAATATTCAAAGTGATGAATAGCAAGAACCTACAACCAAGATTGCTCTACTCAGCAAAGCTATCATTTAGAATTGAAGGTCAGATAAAGAACTTCACAGATAAGAAAAAGCTAGAGTTCATCACCACCAAACCAGTATTATATGAAATGCTGAAAGGTATTCTTTAAGAAGAGAAAGAAGAAAAAGTTTAAAGATAAAAAATTATGAACAACAAAGTGACAACAAATATCTATCAACAAGTGAATCTAAAAATAAAAAATCTGATGAACAGAATAAACTGGTGAATGTAATAGAATCAGGAGTATGGACATGGAGCAGACAGACAATTCCCGGGGGGAAGAGGTGTGGGAGGGTCCAGGAAGAGATTGGACAAAGATCTTATATGCATGTATGCAGTACCTATGGATGCGGACAGTGGGGTGGCGAGGGCCTGGGGTGGGGTGGAAACCGGGTGGAGGGGAGCTATGGGGGTAAAAAAGAGACATCTGTAATAATCGCAACAATAAAGATTTTTTAAAAAAATAATAAAAAAAGTAAAAGATCATATACTATGATCAAGTGAGATTTATTCTGGGGATACAAGGTTGGTACGAGATATTTGCGAATCAGTAAACATGATATAACACATAAACAAAATGAAGGATAAAAATCACAAGATATCAGTAGATACAGTCAAAGCATTTGATAAAATATAGCATTTATTTATGATAAAAACTCACAGCAAAGTGGGAATAGAGGGATCATACCTCAACATAATAAAAGTGATGTATGCCAACCACAGCTAGCATCATACTCAAAGGGAAAAAACTTAAAATCAGATACAGGACAGGGATGTCCACTTTTCACCACTCCCATTCAATATGCAACTGGAAGTCCTAGCCACAGCAATCAGACAATAAGAAATTAAAGGTATCAAAATTGGAAAGGAGGAAGTAAAACTGTCACTCTTTACAGATAATACGATATTGAACATGTAAGACCCTAAAGACTACCCGACAAAATTATCAGATCTAATAAGTGAATTTGGTAAAATAGCATGATACAAAATTAATATTCAGAAATTGGTAGCATTTTTATGCACCAATAATGAACTCTGAGAAAGAGAAATTAAGAAAATAATCCAATTTAATATTGCAACAACAGGAGACGAGGCAAAACTGCACAATCGCCAGGTCCGCTCAGTCCATGAAGTCCATTGCGCTGCCCACCCACCCCACCCCACCCCCTACCCGCTTCTGCCACCATGGGAGTGCAGGTGGAGACCATCTCCCCGAGACAAAGATGGGCACACCTTCCAGAAGCATGGCCAGACCTGCGTGGTGCACTACACGGGGATGCTTGAAGATGGGAAGAAATTTGATTCCTCCCAGGACAAAAACAAGCCCTTAAAGTTTATGCGAGGCAAGCAGGAGGTGATCCAAGGCTGGAAAGAAGGAGTTTCCCAGATAAGTGTGGGTCCGAGAGCCAAACTGACTATCTCCCCAGACTATGCCTATGGTGCCATTGGGCATCAGGCATCACCCACCAAATGTCACTCTCTTCTTTGACATGGAACTTCTAAAACTAGAGTGACAGGAATGGCCTACTCCCTGAGCTCCCTGTGCTTGGATGTGCCATGGAGGGATCTGGAGGCCCCCACGTGCACATGTGAATCCGTGGGTAGCTTTTCCTAATGTTCCACTACACTTTGTATAAACATCTGCCCTGACTGAACGTGTTCTGTTACCCAGCTTTGCTCTTCCCCTTTCTCCTCTAACTACATGCCATTAATCTCAAGTTACTCTTTTTATTTTGTTTTTGTTTTGGGGTTGAGATTCAGTTTCAGTGTTGAGATTAAGATTCAGTTTCAGTGTTTTGGATCTAGGTTTCCAATTACGTATTAGTCAAGTATTATTAACAGCACAAGTAGTGGGTTTAGACTAGGAATTGGTGTGTGGGGAACGCAAGAATCTTTATTTTATTTTATTTTTTGGATGAAATTTTCATCTATTATGTATTAAACATTCTTGCTGCCGTGCTGCAAAGCCATAGCAGACTTAAGGCGCTGTTGAGGGCAGAACTATCCAAGTTGAGAGATGTCTTTAGGTTGAATTAAGAGCCCTACCCAAAACTGAAGTGGGGAGGGGACAGCCCTGGCCGCCACTGCCTCATCCCACTCTCCCCTTAAACCCGCTGCCTTTTATTTCATTTTTTTATTATTATTATTTTTTTTATGTATGCTTTTTTTTTTTAAATATATTTTATTGATTTTTTACAGAGAGGAAAGGAGAGGGACAGAGAGCTAGAAACATCGATGAGAGAGAAACATCGACCAGCTGCCTCCTGCACACCCCCCACCGGGGATGTGCCCGCAACCAATGTACATGCCCTTGACCGGAATCGAACCTGGGACCCTTCAGTCCACAGACCGACGCTCTATCCACTGAGCCAAACCGGTTTTGGCCCCACTGCCTTTTAAAAGCAATTGTTTTCACTGCGATGTTGGACTCTACAGGTATCTGTCCCCAGGCCAGCAGGGACCTCTGAAGCCTTCTTCGTGGCCTAACTCTCTCCCACCCCCCACGCCATCCTGTGTGTTTTTTTCTAAGAGATATTCAGGACTTTTATGTCATAGCTACCCAGGCTCCACTCCCTAAATTTAAGAACATTCATAAAAAGTTTAAATTGAAGGTGCTGTTTGTAGACACTTAAAACCCAATGAAAGCCCAGCCATCATGACAAATCCTTGAGCGCTGTCTTAAGAAAATGATGCTGGTCATCACAGCTTCAGCATCTCCCGTTTTTTGATGCTCACCTTCCCCTGCTGAGCTCAGTTTCCTGGCTTTTTCTTCCCTCCTCTCACCCCTTTGCTGTCCTGTGTTGTAGTGATTTGGTGAGAGAAATTATTGCTGCCTATCCCCCAACACCTCCCCGGCACTACATATGAGTTTCAAGTTTTATTATTGCAATAAAAGTGCTTTACACTGACTTTTTTCCAAAAAAAAAAAAATTTTTTTTTTCAACAACAAAAAATAAGGTACCTAGGAATAAATTTAACAAAGGAGGTAAATGACCTTTACTTGAAAAATTATAGGGCCTGGAAAAAAGAAACTGAGGAAGCCATGAACATGGGATACCATGTTCATGTATTGGAAGAATTAACATCAGTAAAACATCTATACTATCCAAAGCAATCTATAGATTCCTATTAAAAAGCAATGAAATATTTCACAGATCTAGAAGAAACATGCCAGAAGTCTATATGCAACCACAAAAGACAAGAGCCTTAGCAATCTTGAGAAAAAAGTTGGAGGTATTAAACTACACTATAAGGCCATAGTAATCAAAACAGCATGATATTAGTACAAAAACAGGTGTATTGATCAATGGAACAGAATAGAGAACACAGAAATAAACCAATGCCTCTATGGTCAATTATTATTTGACAAAGGCGGCAAGAATATACAGTGGGATAAATGATGTTGGGAAAATTGGACGTATAGAGCAAAGTAATGAAACTAGACCACAACTTACACCACACCCAAGAATAAACTCAAAATGGATTACACTTAAATGTTATTTGCAAAACTACAAATACCCTAGGCCAGTGATGGCGAACCTGACACGCGTAGCCATTTCTGATGGCCGCATGCCGAGGATGAAACATTTGCTGCTCCTGAGGATGAAACATTTGCGACTAGAGTCTTAGAGTTAGTTTTTTCCTCAAAGTGACACACTACCCGAGTTATGCTCAGTTTTTTGGCAAAGTTTGACACACCAAGCTCAAAAGGTTGCCCATCACTGCCCTAGGCACTACATTTCAGACATTTCTTTTAAATATATTTTTATTGATTTCAGAGAGGAATGGAGAGGGGGAGAGAGATAGAAATATCAATGATGAGAGGGAATCATTGATGGCTGCATCCTGCACACCCCACACTGGGGATCGAGCCTGCAACCCAAGCATGTTCCCTGACCTGGAATTCAACCTGACCTCCTGGTTCATAGGTCAACACTCAACCATTGAGCCAAGCCACCTGGGCCAGACATTTCTTGTAGCAATATTTTTTGCCCATATTTCTCCTAAGGGAAGAAAGACAAAGGAAAAAATAAACAAATGGGATTTCATCAAACTAAAAAGTTTTTGCACAGCAAAAGAAACCATCAATAAAATGATAAAGGGACCCACTAAATAGGAGAACATATTTGCCAATAAAGAACTTATACAACTCAACACCAAGAAGACAAACAACTCAATTTTAAAAAGGCAAAGAACCTGAATAGTCACGACTCCAAAGAGGACACAAAGATAGACATAAGAAAATAATGCTCAATGTCACTAATCATCAAAGAGGTGAATTAAAACCACAATCAGGTATCACCTCTCATCTATCATAATGCCTATCTTCACTAAATCAACAAACAGGTGCTGGTGAGGATGTAGAAAAGGAAACCCTATTGCACTGTTGGTGGGAATTCAGACTGGTACAGTCACTGTGGAAAACAGTATGGAGTTTCCTCAAAAAATTAAAAATGTAACTGCCTCTTGATACAGCGATCCCACTTCTGGGAATATATCTTAAGAAACTGAAACATTAATTAGAAAAAATATATGCATCCCTATATTCATTACAGCATTATTTATAACTAGAGGCCCGATGCAAGAAATTCATGCAAGAGTAGGCCTTCGCAGCCCGTGGCTGCCCCAGCCTCGCAGCCCCAGCTTCGTCCGGAAGGTCATCTGGGCAGTCATTCCGCTGTTCAGCAGTTTGGTTGATTTGCATATTACGCTTTTATTATTATAGATGCCTGCAGGATGGGGCTGAAACCGGCTCTCTGACATCCCCCGAGGGGTCCCGGATTGCGAGAGGGTGCAAGCCAGGCCGAAGGACCCCACCGGTGCATGATTGGGGTCGGGGAGAGATGCAGGATGTTGGCCAGCTGGGGAGGGACTGCGGGAGGGCTCCAGGGCATGTCTAGCCTGTCTCACTCAGTACCAATCGGCCAGATCCCAGCAGCAAGCTAACCTACTGGTTGGAGCATCTGCCCCCTAGTGGTCAGTGCACATCATAGTGAATGGTTGAGCAGCCTTAGCATATCATTAACATATTACACTTAATTGGTTGAACGGTCGACCAGTCACGGGACACTTAGCATATTAGGCTTTTATTATACAGGCAGTCCTTGAGTTACGTCAGACTCAACGTACCTCATTTCGTGGTTAGTAACCATCTCCCATTTATTTATAAAAAATAGTTCCGTCACTTCGACGTATGTACATATGTGCTTTATGTTTTTTATTATTTATTTATTACAAGTAAAGGTCAGGAATTGTTATCTTTCTTTTAATTTTTTTTTTACTGTTTCACTTCATTACTGCTGTGTATGTGCTCCATGTGAGTGATGTAGGTGCTTATGTAGGTGGGTTCCGAATTACGGTGAAAATTGTGTTACGCTGCGCCATAGGAACAGATCTCTGTAGTAACCCGAAGACCTACTGCATAGGACAGCCAAGATCTGGAAACAGCCCAAGTGCCCATCAGTAGATGAGTGGGTAAAAATGCTGTTGTATATTTACACAATGGAATACTACTGGGCTATAAAAAAGAAGGAAATCTTACATTTTACAACAGCATGGATGAATCTGGAGATTATTATGCTAAGTGAAATAAGCCAGTCAGAGAAAGACAAATACCATATATCTTACTTATATGTGGAACCTAATGAACAAAATAAATGGACAAAATAAAAACAGAGGCATAGCCAGGGAATAGACTGACAGCTGTCAGAGGAGAGTAGGGGCTTTGGTGGGGCTGGATGAAAGAAGGTGAAAGGATTAATAAAAATATCTATACTAATAAAAGGATAATATGCTAATTAGACCAGACCTTCCAGGAGACCTTCCAGACATCCTTCTGGACAAAGCCATGGTAGCAGGGCCAAGGCAGAGGCAGTTAGGGGTGATCAGGCCAGGAGGGGAGGGCAGTTGGGGGCAATCAGGCTGGCAGGGGGGACAGTTGGGGGCAAGCAGGAAAGCAGGCAGGTGAGCAGTTAGGAGCCAGAGGTTCCCGGATTGCGAGAGGGATATCCCCCAAGGAGTCCCAGATTGGAGAGGGTGCAGGCTGGGTTGAGGGACACCCCCCGCCCCGAACAAATTTTGTGTACTGGGCCACTAGTACATATATAGGTATATAAAAACACATAGACACTGAAAACAGTGTGGTCATAGCCAGAGGGAAAGGGGGATGGGAATAGATGGAGGAGAGCATAGGGCAGATACATGGGGATGGAAAGAGACTTTGCTCTGGGCAATGGACACCTAAGGCAGCATATTGATGATATTTTATTGAGTTGTACACTTGAAACATGTTATGATTTTGTGAACCAATGTCACCCCAAAAATTCAATTAAAAAACACACATTGAAAAACAAAAACAAAACAAAACTGAACTCACGTATTAATCAAGAGAGTTTATCTGCTTCCTCCTTGCTCATCTTACAATTTACCCATATATGCAACTGCCATAGTTACAGTACTCTGTCATTTATATATACTGTCTGTTAAAACCAGGCATGATTCTCCCATTGGAAAGGCAAAGACTACTTTTGACTTATAATTTGTATAAACTATAGAAGTTAATCATGGTGCCCCATTAATGGGAAAAAAGTATTTATATTTTCACCATGCCCAAATAATATAGGAAACACCAAAATTACAAACAAATCCAGTAAGTTTCTAGAGTTAAAATTCAAACTACAGTGGGTAACTGTCAACAGATAACAGTGATGAAAATGCAGTAAAACTTGAATACTTCAAAATAGTGTTCTCAGAAAAAAGAGTTACAAGGTTTAAAAAAGCAATAGGTTCAGAGTCAATATTCTGGAGACTTTATTCACTGTTTTAAGATGACTTAGAATTGTTTTTTTCTTTTCACATTACTGTCAAAGAAAAACTTGCACTGCAAGTGCAGTCACCTCCACTAAATTATTTGATAACAGTAATTGATCTTTTTGGAAAATCTATATGATTAAGGTAAAATTATTGGTAATAACACTAAATAAATATGTAGGTACTTACATGTGAAAAAAATAAATAGGCTGTTCTAAGATTGTTTTACAAAAACTCTATTCTAATTCTCATTTTAAAAAGATGTGAAGCACAGAAAGTAAGAATAAATATGAGGCCAATTTAAGATAATAGCATGTTATTGTTCTTGGTGATTTAAACCTTGTGAATCATGATACTATAGATTAACATTGTACTATTTTAGTTCTTAAATGGTATACAATGCTATATAATAGATACTACATAATTCCATGCAATAGAATTCTAAAAAGAAAAAGACAAATCCTATCTAATAAAAGAATAATATGCAAATTGACTGTCACTCCAATACACAAGATGGCTGCCCCCATTAGGACACAAGATGGCCAGAAGAGGGCAGTTGGGAGGGACCAGGCCTGCAGGGAGGGCATTTGGGGGCGATCAAGCCTGCAGGGGAGGGCAGTAAAGGGTGACAAGACCAGCAGAGGAGGGAAGTTGGGGGCAACCAGGCCTGCAGGGGAGAGCAGTTGGGGGGGAACAGGCCTGCAGAGGAGGGAAGTTGGGAGCGACCGGGCCTGCAGGAAAGGGCAGCGGTGGGGACCCAGGCCTGCAGGGGAGAGCAGTTGGGGGGGACCTAGGCCTGCAGGGGAAGGCAATTTGGGGGACCTAGGCCTGCAGGGAAGGGCAGTTAGGGGGGGGGGACCAGACCAGCAGGGGAGAGCAGTTAGGAATGAGGAGGCTGGCAGGGGAGGGCAGTTGGGGGTGACCAGGCTGGCAGGGGAGGGCAGTTAGGGGCTATCGGGCTGGTAAAGGAGCAGTTAGGCATCAATCAGGCTGGCAGGGGAGTGGTTAGGGGGTGATCAGGCTGGCAGGCAGAAGCGGTCAGGAGCAATTAGGAAGGCAGGCAGGCAAGCAGTTGGGAGCCAGCAGTCCTGGATTGTGAGAGGGATGTCCGACTGCCCATTTAGGCCCGATCCTACTGGGATCGGGCCTAAATGGGCAGTCGGACATCCCTCGAGGGGTCCCTGATTGGAGAGGGTGCAGGCTGGGCTGAGGGACACCCATGCACGAATTTCGTGCACCGGGCCTCTAGTTTATAACAACAAGAGATTAGTATAACAGAAGTAGAGAGAAAGACTGACTGCATTGGTGCATGAGGAAATGTTCTGTACCTTTTTTTTAAACTATATTTTTATAGATTTCAGAGAGAAAAGGAGAGATAGAAAGATCAATGATGAGAGAGAACCATTGATCGGCTGCCTCCTGCATGCCCCCCACTGGAGGATCGAGCCTGCAACTTGTGGATGTGCCCTTGTTCAGACCCTTCAGTCCGCAGACCAATGCTCTAGCCACTGAGCCAAACCAGTTAGGGCAATGTTCTGTATCTTGATTTTAGTAATGGTTTTATAGGTGTATACATCTGGAAAACCCACTGATTTATACACTGTAAATGGATGCAGCCTATCCTATATGATAAAACCCTAATATGCAAATCGACCGAATGGCAGAATGACCCATCACTATGACCCGTGCTGACCACCAGGGGGTAGACGCTCAACGCAGGAGTTGCCCCCTGGTGGTCAGTGCGCTCCCACAGGGGGAGTGCTGCTCAGCCAGAAGCCCGGCTCATGGCTGGCCAGTGCAGCGGTAGCAGCGGGAGCCTCTTCCACCTCCACTGCAGGCAGGCAGTAAGGAGCAAGGGGTCTCAAACTGTGAGAGCCCTGTTCTGTGAGAGGGATGTCCGACCGCCGGCTTAGGCCCGATCCCCAAGGGAATCAGGCCTAAGCCGGCAGTCGGACTACCCCAATAGGTCCCGGACTGTGAGAGGGCACAGGCTCAGCTGAGGGACGCCCCCCGCCCCGCTGCCGCCACAGTGCACAAATGTCATGCACAGGTCCTCTAGTTGTACATAAAATTGTACCTCAATAAATTTACTTTTTAAAAATGATGCATCATAAAAGTTACAAACTAAAAACTGTATTTCATTAAATTTGAGGGTCATCAAATTCTCTTTAAAAAAATAAAAAAAAAAGATTTACTTGAGTATCACAAACAAGTCTTGAACTTTTATTAATTCAGAACTAACATTTATTTAAGCATATTACCAAATACAGGCTGCGAGATACATTATCTGTAGATGACCAGATTACCAAGTTCAAGTTCAAAGAACCTTTAAAAGTCATTTCCTCTAATATGAGGTAAACATAGAACCTCATGGCCCAGTAGAAACAAGTTCAGCAGCTATCCCAAAGCATTAAAACAAGTGTTCAGGACCAGATTGTCTTAGAACATAGTGAAATCACACACAGACCAGCCTTCTTAGCATTCTTGAACACCTGATATAGTGACACACTTCAAGGTGGGACAAAATATCCAAGGTGTTTTGTGTTGAAGCAGCTCTTGAGAATCAAATGAATAAACCACCTGAACATCTACCTGCTTCTTACATCCAGTCATTTCTCTGATGGGCAGGGGATAAGGGTTGGGGATAACCAATATTCAAATGTATTAAAAAGGTCAGACCTTTCACATAAAAACTTATAAACGTAGGAAGCAAAAGGGAGCAAAAAAATGTGACAGTCATTCTAATACTGGAGAACAGACTACAGAACAGTCTAGGTAGAAATTCCAGGGATCACTCAATCTTCAATGTTATAGTCCTTAAATGCATCCAGGCTACCGATACACCTGTTTTCTGTGGGTTTTAAATCCTCATCTAAGGATATGTTTACTGATGTGAGAGAGAGAGGAAGAGAGAGAGAGAAAAAGAAACATTATGTGCCGCAAACGGGATGGAACCTGCAACCTAGGTGTGTGCCCTGATCGGAAATCAAACCTGAAACCTTTTGGTATACAGGATGACACTCCAACAAGCTAAGCCACTCCCTCTGTTGTTTTTTTAAATTGTATATTTAACAAATTTAAGGCTTCCTAAATGCCAGATGCTGCTTTAACTATGTGAACCCTGAGAAAGAAGCTGCCTACTAAGAAGGGCTCCTGGTGGCTTAACTGACCTTAAATTAAAAACAAAACAAAAAAACAAAACAAAACCAGAGCCTAGCGGCTCTAAAAAGGGGCTCTCACCCAAACCACACTTCAGGGAGAAGCCTGCACTAAGCTGCCTTCCTTCTGCACTGAACTGCCTTCCTACACTGTGTTTCTGCTTCTGAGCCTGCCCTTGAGGAGTTCCTGGAATCCTATTTCAACCCACAGGACTGAGACATACCTTGTCTAACTGGAGTTGTGCAACTGTATCCCCATCAGCATCTTCACTGACCAATCGGAGCAGCTCCATTCTGACCAACCAAGACATTGCCATTTGGACCAAACTGGGAAGATTTGAAGTCTTCATTTGCATGAGGATGGACCAATCAGGCACCAGCGACAGGGACTTCTGTCTATATAAACCAGCTCCCCTCTGGTTCAGGGAGCACCCTTTCCCTTTCCACCAAAGACAGAAGATTCCCTAGGTGGAGAGCAGTGCAGAGTGAGGCAGGACAGAAAACAGCAGACCAACGCAGGGCACAACGGAACAGACCAGGGCAGAACAAGGATAACTATCTGAAAAGGGACCTGGTCCCAGAGCCACCTCACTGCCATGCTGTACCACAAATGAGCTGTTTTGCACTGAATCAAGTTTCCTTCTTTGTGTCGCTGCAAAGGGGAAGTCTGACAAGTACTTAACAAATATTAACTCACTTAATGCTAATACCAACCCATTAAGGCACATACTTTACAGATAAGGAAATTGAAGTACAGAGAGATTAAGTCACCTTCTCAAGAGTACTCATCCAACCTGGCAGTCAAGTTGCAAAGTCTACGCTTCTAAACACTAAACCACCTTGCCTCTCTTTATGAGGTTTTTAATTGATAAACTTTCATGAATATGAACAAAGCTTTGCACTATAGCAGAATACACTGACTCTACTAGCCACTTGTTTAGTGGTCTTTTGTCAGTTAAATGCAGTTATTTAATCTCTGCAACAGTATTATTTGTTAGATTTCTGGCTGCACAGTGGAATCACCCAGAATTTTCCTTTAATTGAAGTGGGAACTGGTCATTTATTTTAATACTCCCCAGATGAATGAATCCACTTTTAGCCATGGTTCACAATCACAGATGTATAGCAAGGTTGTAAACTCAAATACCTGGTGAAATAATATACAAAGCAATGAGGCGAGGGGCAACCTGAAGAGTCAAATTTAATTTTTAAAAAACCCACAACACTGCATAGATAAAACTTAGTATCTACAAACACAATTTGGCTCATCGTGTATCTTCCATGTTAGGAGCACTCTTACTATATACATATTTATGATAAAAATCATTAATTCAAAATGTAAAACTCTTTGAATACATTCTGTATGAGAAATGAAAAGAATCAAGAAAAGCGAGAAATCAATGGCATCAACATCTGTTACACCCTTGTGAAACTTTACCAATATGTGTACAACCACACAAATCACTTATTTAATGTAAACAAAGGATTTATGAACAATCTCTGGGACTTAATTTTGGTATTGATGGGAACAGGAATTTCTATAAAGTAGAGGAATTTTTATATAAATGGGAATAAGGGATACTCAGACACCCCTTCCTCTAAAGTAATGGGGATTAGCCATCTATTCTAAAATAACCCTTACAATGGGCTTCAGTATATCTGCACGTAAAGCACAATAAATTAGTACAGTTTAAATAAACTGTTCTCAGGTGTTTGAATTTTGCAGTCAATATAAATTTCATCTACAACATTTAGGAGATTAATATTGGTGTTTCAAAATTTTTTTTTGTTAAGTTAGAATATAAGTAAATTTAAATACATATAAAAAACTATTACCATCTTGTAATACTAACATACATAGAGACACACATTGCACCATTGCAACACTCCTATCAATTTTTATCTCATTTTTAAGGCAGATATTTTACTTTATAGATAAGGAAACTGAAGTACAGAGATCAACTTGGCAAAATTTTATTTTTAAATCTTTGGCTGACACTGGTATGTAGAAACCAATGGGTAGGAAAAGGGGAATAGCAGATAAAAGAAGAAATAAAATTCACAGTATACAGTAAAATAAGGCAACAAACATTTATCGAATATTTGTTAAGACCAAAGTACTTTATTATATCTATATTCTCAAAATTTTAGTTTTATATACAGAAAATTGAATATTATTCATAATGATAATCTGGGCCATTTTAAAAAGGGTAACATTAATCTAACATACTCAATTTAAGGAGATATAACCATAAATTCATTACAAAAAATGATATCCAAAAGTTAAAACTTAAAAGTTATGAATATAAAAGATTAAACTATAGGAAATATCTATATTAACCTCTTTCTTTTTGTGTATGTGTGCCTTAAATCTATCAGGCATGGTTCTAGGTACTAGGAATCCTAAATAATCCTATATAATCCTATATAATAAAAGCCTAATGTGCTAAGTGTCCAGTCGTCCGTTCAACCAATCAAAGCATAATATGCTAATGATATACTAAGGCCATTCAACTGCTCGCTATGATGTGCACTGACCACCAGGGGGCAGAAAGTCGACCCGTCAACCAGTTGCTATGACATGCACTAACCACCAGGGGGCAGATGCTCCAACTGGTAGGTTAGATTGCTGCTGTGGTCCAGCTGATCAGGACTGAGCTAGATGGGCTGGACATGCCCTGGAGCCCTCCCGCAGTCCCTCCCTGGCTGACCAACCTCCCGCGTCCCTCCCTGGCCCCAATCGTGCACCGGTAGGGTCCCTCGGCCTGGCCTGCGCCCTCTCGCAATCCGGGATCTCTCAGGGGATGTCAGAAAGCCAGATTCAGCCTGATCCCACAGGCCAGGCCGAGGGACCCCACTGGTTCTAGTACAAAGATAAAAGGCAGAGTCCTACTCAAGGAACTAAGTTTAGTGGGAAAGACAGACAAATGAACTGGTAAGTGATAAAAACAATAAGAGCAACTATGCTATGAGAGCACAAGGTAGAAAGAGAGCACTTATTTATGTAAAATTGGACACTGGTGTCTTCCAAGGATCTGTCCTTAGCTATATGTTATCATCACTCCGTTGGTCAGTTCATCTGTCTTCATCAACGCTTCAACTTCCAAACAGAGGGTTTCCAATGCATTTCCAAGAGATGCATTCCATACTAAACCATTACCACTTTCCTTAGGACAGGCCAATTTGCTTTCTACTCTGTTCTCCTTGCCCCCATCCCAACACACACATTTTCAAACTGGATAGTGATGGCTACTTATATTTTCCCAGGCAAGAAATATTGGCGTCATCGTTGACACTTCCTCTTTACTTTAACTAAAACACCTCATTCTGAACTTTGGAAAGTCTTTTTGTCTATTTTCATGATCACTACTTTATTTACGCTGTTAACTCTAAATCATATTCCTGTCTCTTACCTGATTTTTCTTCTAGATTCCTTCTCCAATATACAGTCCTATATTAGCTCAATGTTCCTCAACACCTCTGTCCACTGTATAATCTACAAAACTTTTAAAATAATAGAGATACCTGTTACATAAAGTTCTACAGTTGATACTAATGTGGAATGAAGACTGAGATCCACTACATGTGTTGTTACATTTTTTCCCCACAAAACAAAGGATCTACGCTAATACTTTAATTTTTACTGTATCTTTTGAAATGTAAAACATTCCCTAAAAAGATGCCTTAATACAAAGAAAACTAAAAATAACAAAATCAAATAACTATTATACTATGTGCTCCTAAATGAAGTGACAGTTTATCAGTCACATTTCCCTTTATCTTTTCTTGTTACTGATTATTAAACTCTTTTCATTTTCATAATCTGCTAGAATGGCAGTTCACTAACATTACATTCATTCCTTCATTTTTTGACCTTTTGGGTTTAGTTTAAAAGTATCTCTAATTCAAAAGATTTTCCCTTTCTCCAACTCTCTTGTTTTAGGTGTCTGCTAAAGAATAATCAATTACAAATATATTTTTCAGCTGATCCTGAACCACTAATCTAACTCACCCTTTGTCCCAAACTATGAAAAACAATTTTAATAATCAATAAGAATTAAACATCTAAACTTGGCTATTTAGTTGTTGAGTCTTAAAATGCTGCTCAAAATGGCTAATCTTGCCCTAGCTGGTTTGGCTCAGTGGATAGAGCATAGGCCTGCGGACTAAAGAGTCCCAGGTTCGATTCCAGTCAAGGGCACGTGCCTGGGCTGGGGCTCTCGATCCCCAGTAGGGGACGTGCAGGAGGCAGCCGATCAATGATTCCCTTTCATCATTGATGTTTCTATCTCTCTCTCCCTCTCCCTTCCTCCCTGAAATCAATAAAAAATAAAAATGAAATGGCTAATCTTTGTAACACAATTTTTTCTGGATTTAGTCTTAAGAACCAACCTATCCTTTGTTTTCCTTTTCTGCTTTAGTATCAGTCTTGTTTGTTTTAACTAGTTTTGTATTTTCAGTGCTATAAAAAACATGATTTTTTTTTTTAATGCAGAAAAGGAGAATAAAGATCAACCATAATCTCATGATCTTGAGAATACTTATCACTGCTTGCTACCAGGTTAACATGTACTTTTATTTCTCTCTGATTAATTAATAAACTGCATGGGTTTATGTGATGAATTGCTTTTATCAGTTAGGCATATAAAATAAGTAAATTCAGAGACTAAATAAATTGATGAAATTTGCTAAAGTAAATATATTCACAAGACAAATTAAAAAAATCAAAACTAAATGGAATAGAGATCATACTTTCATTTCTAACAATCACAGCCTTTACATTTTCTTGGAATTTTTACATGGAATTTTTACTTTGGAAAAAGAGAAGATGCCAAGCATAATAACATTCATTATATCAACAGAATTATGTGACTAGAGTTTCAGGATAAGAAGCTAGGAAAATTCCCGGGCAGGAAGAATGGGGAAACTGAGACAGGAAAGTGAAAACAAGGCCAAACAGTGTGGGCAATGTGCAGCTGGCACACAGATAACAAGCCATTATCCTCCTCAGCCAAGTACTCGTGAGAGCAAATGGCTAAAAAAGCCTCCATGAGGAAAGAATGAAGGAAAGGAGGGCGAAAGGAGAAAGGGAAAAGGGAAAAGGGGCAGTTTTATTTTGTTAATCCCTAACAGAGAAGCCAGCAGTCTCAGGGTGTGGCAAGATTAAATTGCCAGTTGCTTCTTATGAATTCTGGGAATAAAAAGGTATTTTGAGACTTAATCTATACCAAGATATTCAGCAAAAGAATCTTTGAAACCTATAGACAGGAGTATATATAACTCCTTGAACCTGCACCAGACATCTGTTTTTCCGATTAGCCGCAACAGTCCATCTGCGCTCCGAGCTGGATGAAATGAAATAGATTTGCTTGCCTTGCTTCTTTAATAATTTTGCTTGCTTAAATTGCTTTAATAAATTGGCTTTTCACAATGCAATCAACTGGAGTTTTGTCGTTTAAATTCGTTTGTACGAGAGGTCAAGAAGTTGAGGACAACCCTCTCCCTCCAATTCTGGAGGCTGTCCCATAACACCTCTCCACTTCCCTGGTGTCTGTGAGAGGGGCCTGTAACTAGGATTACGAAAAAAAATCATACAAAAACAACTGAAAATATACATGGCCCCACTACAGTTCTCAATTAGTTATGAAAAGCAAAACTAGCTGTTTCTTATTAAAAAGCTGTCTTTGCTAGTTTTTAATTCTACACATATCTACATATATAAACTCTTATATTTAAAATATTTTTTATTTACATGGTCTTATTTTTAAATTCTGTATAGCAAAGATAGAAAACACATATCTGCATACACTCAATCTAAAAGACTGTCCCTTATCTACAAATGGCTGACACCAGAAACACTCCTCATCACTACCGCTAGACATTTCCTTACCATTTCCTCTTGGCAACTACTTCAGATAACAGCACTGCCTGAAACACTAACTTTACCTCCAATTCTCACTTTACCCTGGTACAAACTGACATAGGACCTTTAAGTAGCGACACAAGACAGGCAGTAATATGGAGTAGAGAGGGGGAAAAAGGTCAAAGAAGAGTGCATTAAACCTACTTGCTAGCCTTTACCACTAGTCTATCCACTATCCAGTACCCCAAGACTGCTCATTACATCAACAAGCATCAGTTGCACAAATGGATTGGGAAGGGTGGAGGGAAATCTTTTCCTACCACAGCAGGAAAATCTTATTTTCATTCTTATTCCTGCTTCATTTTCAATTCCACTACCAGAAATAAGAGAAGGAAAAATTATATATCCAAGCCTACACTCATTATTCAGTTCTCATTCCTGTCTTTACTATCCAGTAAAAGTTTTGCAGCCTTCTTCATTCTATCCCAATTTATTTCCTTCCCTGCAATCTCTTCCCAAAGAGATTGCAGTCTCTTGAAGAGCCTCAGCTCAGCTAATCACAGCTATCCAATGGACTGCCCCATTCCCATCAATTTATCTTTTTACCTAACACAAATTCTAGGGCCACTTTCCTGCTTCCCATTTTCCCTCCCATTCCACCAACATTTGGAGTCACAATTAGGCTTGGAATAGAGAAGAAAAGAATATTATTCCCATAAAATATGTACAGTGCTAATTATGTGCTATCCAGACTTCAAGCAAGTTATTTTAATATTTGGGGGATTCAGTTCACTCATGCAGGGGAAGGAATTAGTTTAGATCACCACTCCAAAATCTGGCTGACAAATTTCCAGGCCCCAAAAACAAGGATTCTGAAAATGTACAACTGAAATGGAACACAATTTTCTAAAAGGGACTCAGATGAAGCTATTGATGAGCCATGCCTGGGAATCAATGATAAATGCTAAGGCTCCTTCTAGTCTAACATTTCAAGATTCTAAGCTGGAATTTTCACTGCATTTTCTGGTAGGATTCTATATATATCTACATATATAAAAGCCTAAGCGACCGTCCGACCAGTAGCTATGGCGCACAGTGACTACCAGAGGGTAGATGCTCAACGCAGGAGCTGCCAAGCTGCAGTGACTTGGCAGCTGCGGTTCGTGGGTAACGTACCCGGAACCAGAGAGGAGGGAGCCCGATTCCGGGGTGCATCACATCACCCGAGAACCGCCCTCTTGCAATCAGGACTCCTCAGGGGATGTCAGAGAGCGGGTTTCAGCACCACAGGCCAGGCCGAGGGACCCCACCGGTTCACGAATCCATGCACTGGGCCTCTAGTATTGTTATAAAAGGAGTGTAGTTTCCAGTTATTGGTATTAGAGGTTCATGTATGTTACTGATTAAGTAGGCCTGTGTAAATCACCTAAGCCCCATTTATATTACTTTATGACCATAGCTGACTTGCAAATGAACATGTACAATGTATGTTCAGACTGGGGACCATCAGTATTATAACAATAGTAAGACCTCAAAGAAAAACACTGAAAATTGTCATCAGACTTTTTCAGATTTTTTTCAAATCATAACTAAGATTTGACCTACATATCAGAAATAAAGGAAGGAAGGCATGCTCATTGGGATCTTTAATTTTGCTAGGTCACTGATGGAGCTTTGTATATCACTGGGATAAAGCCTAGAGAAGTCTAGATCATTGGTGAAATTCAGGGCATTAAGATGCCTAAAGAACAGTCTCAAAGGTTTACAGATTGCCAGGACTTTACCTGCTCAGAAGTACACCAGATCATTCACTTATGAACTACACTAGAGGCCCAATGCATGAAATTCGTGCAAGAGTAGACCTTCCTTCCCCCAGCTGCCAGCACCAGCTTCCCTCCAGCACCCGGGACCCAGGCTTCCCTTGCAGCCCCAGCTTTATCCAGAAGGTCATCCAGAAGGACGTCTGGTCTAATTAGCATATTATGCTTTTATTATTATAGATGTACCTATTTTAGTTCTAGTAACTTCCAATTACCAATTCTCATTATAACCAGTGTTCCCTTGGTTAATATTCAAGCTTATAGACATGTTTCAACACGTGGAAACTAAGCAAGTATAAACAACACTTGAAAACATTAAACATTAGCAGTGTGTTAAGTGAAACCTATGCATTTATGAATAAACTAGAGGCCCAATGCATGAAGATTCATGCAAGAATGGGCCTTCCTTCCCCGGGTTGCTGGCAATGCCTTCGCTCTGGCTGAAGCCGCCTTTCCGCCTTCCCATGCTGCCCAGAGGCCCAGGGCGCTGGGGTGGTGCTGACTGCCCTGACCCCAGCCGCTGGGCACGGGCACTTGCATATGCAAATTAACCCATCTTTGTTGGGTTGATTTGCATACTCACTCCTGATTGGCTGGTGGGCATAGTGAAGGTACGGTCAATTAGCATGTTACTCTTTCATTAGGTAGATAATAAAATTATTAAAAGGTAAACATGGAAACTGAATTATATGCTAGTCATTTTTTTTAAAAGATATACTTTCTTAAATTTGTACAAAATAGCATTATAAATAAAAGGAAAGTGTCCATTTATTTCCTTATTTCCCCAAACATAAAAACCTGTGCTGAATCTGTACTGACATTTTTTTTTTTTCCAGAGAGGAAGGGAGAGACAGAAACATCAATGACAGAGAATCATCAATCGACTGCCTCCTGCAGGCCCCCCAATGGGGATGAAGCGCACAACCCAGGCATGTGACCTGACCCAGAATTGAACCCTTACCTCCTGGTTCATAGGTTGATGCTCAACCACTAAGCCACGCTGGGCAGCCCTGAATGCCATTATATAAGTTCATTCTCTGAATATCAAGAATGGTTGCTATGGTAAAGAGTCATTTTATTAAATAAATTGTGAGTTGTGGTTTAAAACATTCTTTTAAAAAACAAATTTCAACATAACTATACCTGATGTCTCTATTGCTATCTACTAAACAGTAACTGTAGGCCATCTTTGAGACTATTATTTAAGTAGCTACATAAAGTGCTAGGCTTGAGTTGCCAAGGAAGGAAACTTGGACTTTAAAGAGTTTGAAAAATAAAACATATCTCAACTATATTCAAAGGAACAAAGACACTCAGTATTAATCTTCTAGATCAACATGATCTTACACGATTGTTTCCTCAACTCATAATTTTGCTCCTAATGCTAAATTAAGTATAAGAGCAACACCAGAAGACTGCCAACTTTTCAGTTTGCAATTAAGCTAATCGATAGCAAGTAGAGAGTTATCCCTCATTTTGATCTTTAAAATTTCTCCTGAGCATACGAAAAAAACTGGGAATTTTCAGTCAGTGTATTATAAAACTAGAGGCCTGGTGTACGAAATTTGTGCACTGGGTGGGGGGAGGTGTCCTTCAGCCCAGCCTGTGCCCTCTCACAGTACGGAAACCCTCGGGGGATATCCGACTGCCACAGAGGTGGGAGAGGCTCCCGCCACTGCCGCTGTGCTCGCCAGCCGTAAGCCTGGCTTCTGGCTGAGCAGCACTCCCCCTATGGGAGCGTACTCACCACCAGGGGGCAGCTCCTGCATTGAATGTCTGCCTCCTGGTGGTCAGTGCGTGTCATAGAGACTGGTTGTTCAGCCATCGGGCGGAAACCACCTCTTAAACATCCCCCAAGGGGGTGGGGGGGGGTCCCGAATTGCGAGAGGGCACAGGCCAGGCCAACGGACCCCACTGGAGCATGATCAGGACCAGGGAGGGACACGGGAAGTTGGCCAACCAGGGAGGGACTGCAGGAGGGGCTCCAGGGCATGTCCGGCCCATCTTGCTCAATGCCAATCTGCCAGACCCCAGCTACAAGATAACCTACCAGTCAGAGCATCTGCCCCCTGGTGGTCAGTGCACGTCATAGCAGTTGAGCAGCCTCGGCATATCATTAGCATATTACCCTAACTGGTTGAATGGCTGACTGGACACTTAGCATATTAGGCTTTTATTATATAGGAGGAGGCTAGCTCTGTAAATTAGCCTATGTTTAAAAACGCCAAGGACAACTGTGAACCCCAACTATAAACACTCCTCAGGCACAAGCAAAGCTACGAAGACTTCTTCCTTTGCTTATGATGTCCCACAGGAGGGTCCCAGCCTGCCAGCTTCTCCAGAGCATGGGTCCTCGGGATGCTGAGTCAAAAGCTAAGCCGTTTTGAGAACCAGCCCAAGATCTCGTCGTCCTCCGCCTAAATAAACACGAAGATCAGACATCTGAAGTCCAGGGAGTGGGGCGACGGCAAGTCCAGTCAGCTAAGCGGCTGCTGACTTGGAAGCCCTGCGACCGGCAGGAGTGAAGCCCTAGGAAGGCGGCTCGCCGGCAGCACATCCCACAGGCTGGTCCGGGGCGGCACTCGGGCTTCCTCCGTCCGCCTTTCTAAAGGGGCTTGGCCTGCGGTCCTGGTTACCTTCTCGTCTCTCCCACCGAGACCTCCACTTCCCCTGTGAGGGTGTACGTGTGAGGCGACAAGGATCTCGGCACCACTCGGGGCTGGGGATGGGGGGTGGGGGTGGGGCTGAGTTCTCACTCCGGCCTGGAGCGCCCCTGAAGGGCCCTCGGTGAAGGGGGTCCGGGCCTGGGCGAGCGGCGTTCCCGGGGGCTGACGTTCAGCTCCTTCGGATAGGAATGGGATCCCCTGGGGGGGAGGGTAGAGGTGGTAAAGGGCTGGGGCGACGAGCTCCCCCTTTCCCGCCCCTCTCTTCCCCCCCGCCCCCCGCTGTCCCCCCTCAGCTGTTTACCTTCCCGGTACTTCTTGCGGAGCCGCCGGTGGACGCTCTTCACCACCCCGGACAGCTTCTCCTGCTCCCGCTTCCGCTCCTGCTCCTCGAGCGGCGGAGGGCTCGCGGGCCCTGCCCCGTGTTTGCGAACGGCGCCGCGGCCGCCGGCCCCGAGCTCCATCTCGCCGCCGCCGCCCCTCGGCCCGCGCAGACGTCCTCCCGCCGCAGGAGGTGGGGAAGGAGGCTGCAGCGGGGGCGGCTGTGGAAAGAGGCAGTAGGGCTCCAGCCGCGGCGCGAGTCCGGCCCAAGGGCAAGGCTCACCCAGACGCACGGAGCTGATTGGTGGGCTGCGAGGGCGGGGGAGACGGACAGGGCCACGAGCCAATGCGGGGGCGCGGGGGCGCGGGGGCGCTCGGCGTCTGGGAGGGTGGCAGCTGAAGGAGGCGGGGCTGGCAAGCTGAGAGCAGCTGAGGAGGTGGGAGCAGTGAACCCCCCCCCCCCTCCCCCGGGTTTTATGGGTTTTATGGGCAGGCGCTGTGATGAGACCGAGGAAAAGCACTGTGGGCCACGCGCTTGCGCGTCTGAGTGTGCTTAGTTTTGACATCACTCTGACGTCCAAGGTTGTCACGTCCAACTCCTGCCAGTTATATTGGGGGGTGATGAGGCTAGGGTAAGGTGACCACACGTCCCACTTTTGGCGGGACAGTCCCGATTTTTAACAATTTGCCCCGCATCTCTGCATCGGGCGGCGTTTTAAAAAAGTCCTGGTTTTTGGAAAGAGTGCATGACAAGCTAGGGAACGGCGGGAGAACAGGAAGGGAATATACGGTTTTCGGCGGCCATGTGGCTATTTAGCCAGGATATGAGTTTTATATTATTTTTGTTAATTTTATAATGTTAAACTTTAATAATAACAAATAATTGTTGAGAACTGATTATCGAGAACTGCTTATCAAAGTTCGCATTGTTGATCAGTTGTTAGAATTCGACCACCATTGTTTGGACTTAATGAACAATGGCATTTTTTGGGATTGGCAACGACGAGAACATTTTGTAACTGTCTCTCAGACGATACACATCGTACTGCGTGCTAGTAAGCTAGTTAAACAAGTGATGTCATTACAAATCAGCTATTCAGATAATTTAGGTAAGTAATTTATTTATTTATTTCATAAATACATAAATTTTCTTGAATTTAGCAGACAGTACTCGTATTATTTATATTTTATAGTGGCGGCAAAAAGTCTAGTGCCGGCCTTGAAAGTGACACTTACGACTTACGTTACGGCAAATTCAGAGGAAAAATAATACAAGTTAGTATTGTTATTATTTAGAAAAAATATAGGATTAAAATTAAAATAATTTTTAAAATATAGTTACTTTATAACAATAAAATTAATTTAATTTATAAACTAACAATAAAATATGTTCATGTAATTATGTACCTACTTACTGTGTTTTTAAGCAATATGTATATAATAATTTATAATATAATTTTAAATTATTTTTTTAGATTTTTAACATAATGAGTAAGAAAAGAGGATGCAAATTCAACGATGATCTAAGAAGTGAATTTCCTTTATTAAAAAAACCAAAAGCAATTACAATATAGACCAAATTTTTAATCAAGAACCCCCCCCCCAGTCAATGGTGTCCCGCTTTACCAATGTTAAAATCTGGTCACCTTAGGCTAGGGTCCTCTGCCCGAGTCCACGCTGCACCCTGTCATTGGTGGAGGCAGTTTTCATTGGCGCCAGGAGAGACATGGCTTCCAAGTACTGACTTACTAAAGGGGCTGGCTATAGCCAATGCCTCCAGGGTCAGTGCTGGGTGAAAGACAGAAAACGGGGAAAGGAGAGGACCAAGAAAAGCAATAGAAGGTGAGGGGAGAGAGGGAAAGAAAGATGGAGAAGCAACAACAGATGCCCTCAAGAACTTTTATGGTGTCTCTGGTATCACAGGAATACTGTCCTGCGTTAATTTGCATCAGAACTCTGACACTTTGTTTATTTATTTTCTCTTTATAGATTTTTTTTTAATTTTTATTTTTAGAGAGAGGAAGGGAGAGGGAGATGTGGACAAAAAGGGCCACATGCTCAAGGAAGGCCTGCGTGGCGGCCTGAAAATAAAACTTTTTAACTAAAGGCAGTCTATGGCAGATTAGTCATGTCCTAGGCTAGATTCTTCCTGACAAGTCAGTCTTAACCTTAACTAAGCCTGCCTGTTGTCTTTTGCATCTATGATAACACACCTTAGGAATGTCAGGGTAACTTGTAACTTCCCTTTTTCCAGACCTCTCAGGTCACAACCAAAGTCCTTGGCGCCAGGACTGGCGACCACAATTTCCTTCATTGCTATTGTTATCATGCTAATTGTTGGCAGGTCACTATCTTGTACTCACCTGTGTGAAAGAAGCTTGTATCTATCTTTTTACTTTTTATCAAATCCCAGAGGCGCCCCCTCCCACCCCCCCCACCCCCCGCTTTGCTTTCTCCCACCTCCCTAATCGTCACCAGTGGATTTCATGTAGCCCGCTTACCTCTCTTCCTTTGACTGTAATGTAGAGAAATAGGTGAAAAACCACCATTCTCCCGAACATTATCCCAATGTGTTGAGATTCTGCTTTCCGGCAGTTGTCAACAGTTTGGCTCAAATAAACTCACAAAAATTCTTTACAGGTTTGAATGTGTTCTTATGTTAACAGAGTGAAACATCACGTGAGAATGGAAATTGATTGGCTGCCTCCTTTAAGCCCCCTACAGAGGACTGAGCTTGCAACCCAGGCATGTGCCCTGACTAGGAATCAAACCTGCAACCTTTCAGTGCACAAGGGGCGGGGGATGCCCAACCAACTGAGCCACATCAGCCAGGGCAGAACTCTGAACCCTTTTAAAGTTGACTTGGGTGAACCCCTGCCCTTTCTTTTGGTGGGTTAATCTCTGTGGAGTGTGCCTAAGTAGGTTTGGCAACTTGTGCCTCCCCCAACCCGCTCTTTCTTCCTTAGGAAGCTCATGGGGAATGTGGTTGCTTACTTCTGTGCCAGAAAGGTGGAACACTGCTCTGCAAAGAGAAGTAGACTCTGCAATTAGTTCTTCACTTGGTACTGAGGCTGCTGCAGAGATTCGATGGCTGAGAGCTCTTAATGAATTGTGTTAGGTTGCAACATATTTCTCCACTGCAGTTGTTGGTTACATGTGTGAGCCCTGAAAACGTGGATACCTACTTAGAAGGCCTCCTGGTGGCTACCTGGGCTCCAATTAAAACAAAACTAGAGTTCAGCAACCATTTCTATACAGTGTCCTCTCATGCATATGGCACCTTAGGGAGAAGCCTGTGTTTCTGCCATCTGAGCCAGCCCTTATAGAGGAGTTCCTGGAATCCTATTTCAACAAATAGACCTGAGACATTCCCTGTCTAATTGGCGCTCTGCAACTACTGTATTTTTCCATGTATAAGACACCCTCACGTATAAGATACCCCCCATTTTTCCAACCCAAAATTAAGAAATCAGTATTTTAAACCTTTTGCTGGTTTTCCTCTTAAGGCCTTCTTCTTTTTTGGCATCTTAAGGAGCTGTTCTTCCTGTTTTCTCCACTGTCTGATCACACACTCAGTGGGAGGAGGTCCAAATTGTCTCTCTGCAGCTCTATTTCCACGCTCCTTTGCATAGCCGATTACATTCAGTTTGAATTTTGCAGAGTAAGACAATCGCTTCCCAATATTTACCTTTTTATTTTTTGACGTCTGTATGGGCTCCGAACTCTCCGGTCCCTGTTGCATCTGGGCACTCTCCACCTCCACCTCCAATTACGGCATCAGTTGACGTCAATAACAATAAGGCTCGTGATTGGAGGAAGCCTGTTTGACAAGGCATGGGCAGCTACACACCTGCACAGGCTCCCTCCTTGGCTAATTTCCGTGTATAAGACGCCACTTGATTTTCAGTCTAATGGTTTTAGAAAAAAATAGCATCTTATACACGGAAAAAAATACAGTGTATCCCAACAGCACCATCGCTGACCAATCAGAGCAGTTCCATTCTGATCAATTAAGACAGTGCCTTTTTTTTTTTACCAAACTGTGAGGATTTGGAGTCCTCATTTGCATAAAGATGGACTAATCAGGAATCAAGGGTGTGGACTCTCTTTATAGAAACCAGCTTCCCTCTGTCTCAGGGAGCATGCTTTCCTTTATCACGAGACTGAAGACTGCATTTCTCTAGCTAGAGCTGAAACACTGAAGTCTTCTCACCGGAGTGAATCAAGGCAGAGCAGACTGGTGCAGAGTGGAGTGGACCAGAACAGGTGGAACAGACCACAGTAGAGCAGAGCTGTCTAGCTGAAGAGGCTACACCCCAAAGCCACTGTGCCCGGGCTGCCTCACAGCAGTGCTGTTCCACAGCCATGCTGCTTCATGACTGAGCTGTAACACGATGGAGCTGTTCTACAGCCAGGCTGTTCTCACAGCCCTGCCCTATCATAATTGAGCTGTTTGCATTGAATAAAGTTTCTTTCTTTACTGTACCTCAAATTGAGGATTCCTATTGGTGTTGAATTGGTGCCAGTGACCATTGGTTGACACATGACATTGTTTGGAAATTGTTGCAATAGCTTCCTAATCAATAACTTTATAAATATGAATAGAGTTTGCATCACACAACTGTTTTATATGGAACCTTCTGAATAATGAAGACCTTGAAGAAAAAAGCATTACATATAGACTCCAGAACATGGATGAACAGGAGAGAGGAGGTGAAGGGAGAAGATTGATGGAATTTAAAAGATGGAAGATGTTTTCCTACAGGCACAGTGAAGAACTAATTATAATTATGAAGAGAAATTACACAAATGGGCCTACTAAATTGAGGATATGGTGGTCTTATCTGAGATTTCATTTGGGGAACAGGAACTTTTGGCTCTTTTCACATTTTAGTATATATGGGAGGCAAAAAAAGGTGCAAATATTTAGATGTTACAATTATAGTAAAGAAAACATTAAATTTCATTCTGTAATTTTAAAGAATAGTTTCCTCCATGCTACCACCAGCAAATGAATTTTTAAATGCTTTTTAAAAAGTAAAGGGTACACTGAAGGAAAATTGGAAAATACAGAAAGGCATAAAGAGAGTAAAAGTGCTAAGACAGTAGATCCTAAATCTCACCACAAAAAAAAAAGGGTAACTATTGTGACTCTAGCTGATACTATGGTGGTATTCCCTTTACAGTTTATAAAAGTTTCCAATCAACACATGCACACCTTAAACTTACACAATGTTAAGTGTCAATTATATAACAATAAAGCCAGAAAAAAAAAGTGAAACTCACCTGGAAATTCACCACTGAGATATAGAAACAGTTAGCATTTTTTTTCTTTGCTTGTAAATACAATATTTCAAATGGGATTTTTCTTCATGGCTGTGTAGTAATCTATTATATAAGTAGCCTATCATTTCAATAACCAATTCCTAGCTATTGTATATTTACATTGTTTTCAGTTTTTCTATATTCCAAATAATGCTGTGATGAACACCCTAATGTAAAAATATCCATTTCTCATACATTTTAGTAAACTAAATTCCTAAAAGACAAAGTTTTGAATCAGTGTGAAACATGTTAAGGTTTTTGATGTATACTGTCAAATCACCTTTTCTGAAAGATGGTAGCAGTATATGTCACCTCCAGCAGTATGTGTAAATGTCTATTTCATTGCACCTGTACCAAATATTAGTATCACAATTTATAGTCATTAATGAGATTTTATAAAGGTCTCCATTTTTTTTAATATATTTTATTGATTTTTTACAGAGAGGAAGGGAGAGGGACAGAGAGCCAGAAACATCGATGAGAGAGAAACATCTATCAGCTGCCTCCTGCACACCCCCTACTGGGGATGTGCCCGTAACCAAGGTACATGCCCTTGACCGGAATCGAACCTGGGACCTTTCAGTCCGCAAGCCGACGCTCTATCCACTGAGCCAAACCAGTTTTGGCAAAGGTCTCCATTTTTAAGAAATGTGGGACTTTTCTGCTATTTCTTAACTGGATATTCTGGTTGGCATAATAATTAGTATTAAATATTAATACTATAAGAGCAAGTGAAAAAAACTTAAGACTAGTCAATTTTAAAGCAAATTGAAGAGCTCCATATTTTACTTTTTTTTTTTTTTTTTAATTTCGCAGCTTCTTGAGAAGTAACTCGAGAAATAGAAATTACATAGCTGGTTATTATTCTACATTTCCATTAATTCAAATAGGGCAAGAGCTAACAAGTCCTGAGAAACATCAAAACTTTTTTTTCTTAGGAGGACTATGGCAACTGGCCATAGACCACAATATAAAAGGGAGTTTATTTATAACCTTCCTCCAGTGTAATTAGTAATATTGGCAAAAGACTTCTGTCAAGGCAGTAGAAAAACAGTAAAGGGATTATCTATTTAAGTAAAATAATTGTCTTAATTGATGGTAAGAGGGACTCACTTCGGGAAGCAGAGTATATCATGTGCCTAAGAAAAAATATCAGCACCTTCCCCACCCACCTCAGTGTGGTAACAGGATTCATTTACTGTAAATATCTTATTTTTAAAATTATATTATTTTTATTTTAAATGGCTGTCACAGATGTTGGAATAAAACAGTATTCATTGAGCAGGACAAAGTCTGGCAGGAAGAGACATTTCTAATGACTACATTAAACACCTGATAACTACATTTTTTAACCTCATTCTTTGTCTTATCGGATTAGATTTGCAGCCTTCCCATGCACATTTTGTGTATCATAATAAGCTTCCTATGTTAAAGAACCACTCAGTATAGGAAAAATGTTCTCAGAAAGGAACAATGACTTGTCCTTTACTAGTATGTTTTTTATTAAGAAAATTAATTTCCATAGAAAATGATGAGTCAACATGTAAAAAAATGTGCACTTCATTCTCACTGAGAGTTCAAAAAATATTAATTTGTGACAAAAAGTAAACTTTTAAAACCCATATCAAAATCTGGGTTATGGCACTGAATTAGCAAATAGAAAGATTCGGGGTTCACTTTGCAAAAGTGTACTTTTCATTACTACCTTTATGCGTGTTCTGTTGGAAGGAGAAGAGTACACAGTGTTATGGGGGTTTTCTGAATTATCTAAAGTGTTAATCATTTATTTTTATTGTTCACTGAATTTTGGTATAGTTACTCCTCTTTGACCCTCTTTATCATTAAAATCTTGAAAACAATTAGGTTTTAATGTTGTGTAATAGAAGTATTAATATTAAATTTATTTTTACAAGACATCCAATGGTGTACACCAACCATTCAAAAAGATTTGAAGAACCTCCTTATTATTGAAGATAGAACTATATTCCAAGCTGGCCAAATCTTTGAATTTAGAAATAGAATTTTTAGAAATTCAGTTAAAATGAGGACTGAAAAAGTAAACTGTAATTTTAAAAATATTTACTATTACTTGTAAAATTCTTATCCATGAATATAAAAATATCCATGAGGTTTAAGTAATTTTTTTCTAGTAATTCAAATTTTTTAATGTAGCTGCATTGGTAATAAATAATAAAGAAACTGTTGAAAAGCTTTTGTTTTCATATTTTCTTTCAAATCATAAAGAACTGTCTTTGAAAAATGTATTTAATGTGTTGATAGAAACAAAGATAGTAGAAAACTAGCAAGAAAAATATTTTCATTTAGCATAGCAGATTACACCTTTAAAATCCCTTATTTACTGAAAATAGAATTATCTTCTTTAAAAATGTACTTATTGCCGAAACCGGTTTGGCTCAGTGGATAGAGTGTCAGCCTTCGGACTTAAGGGTCCCAGGTTCGATTCCGGTCAAGGGCATGTACCTTGGTTGCGGGCACGTCCCCAGTAGGGGGTGTGCAGGAGGCAGCTGATCGATGTTTCTCTCTCATCGATGTTTCTAACTCTCTATCCCTCTCTCTTCCTCTCTGTAAAAAATCAATAAAATATATTTTTTTTAAAAATGTACTTATTGCTACTAAACCAATGTCTTCTCTGCAATCCTTAACATAGCTGCTGACTGAAAAATCTTTAAAATACACAGATTAATTGTCTTTCCAGAGTTAACATGCAACATAGTATTAAAACTAGTATTAACTACTGCAAGGAACAACTATTAATTATTGCCTAATTCCAAATGCAACTATAATATTTACAATATTTTGTGATCTAATAATATATACATTTAATTTCACAACAGGGCTAATGCAGGAAGAGATTTACAAAGAAAATGGGAAGTATTCTTCAGGTGATAGATGATGTCCTTATAATGGAGAGTAGGACTGAGAGATTTTCTGCATCCCAATTCTAGCTTTGGTTTAACCACCAGAGCAAAGTATTTGATTTCTCTGAGCCTTGTATTTTCTCCTTTAAGTGTAAAACGGAGAAGTTGGATTTGACCGCTATTTTTAATGTTTTTCCTTTATTCACCATGGCTCACATTAGAATACATTTTAGGCCCTGGCTGAGTGGCTCAGTTGGTTGGAGTGTCCTCCCATGCATCAAAGGGTTGTGCCTTTGATTCCTGATTGGCGTGGGAGGGGGCATATGGGAGGCAACCAATCAATGCTTCTCTCTTGTATGAATGTCTGTCTGTCTCTCTCCCCCTCCTTCTAAAAAATTAATGAAAGGAAAAAGAAAGATGAAAGAAAGAAAGAGAAAGAAAGAAAGAAAGAAAGAAAGAAAGAAAGAAAGAAAGAAAGAAAGAAAGAAAGAAAGAAAGAAAGAAAGAAAGAAAGAAAAAGGAAAAGAAAGAAAGGAAGGAAGAAAGAAAGAACATTTTACATTGGGGCTTAGGACATTAATATACCCATACTATACATATACAAATATAAATATAGACACATATCTATTATTAGGGCGAATGTTTTACCAGACAGTACTTGCCTTCAATAAATTCAACACATAGGGGTATTTTCAATTCTATTGTAGTTTTTAAAACTATGGAACATGCTACATTGATTTTTATGACTCTCTAACGAGTCATGGCCTAAACTTTGAAACACACTGGCAATTTAAAAAATCCCTTTTACCCATCAAACTACTGTAATAATGTGACTCACCTTGGTTTTAAATGTTTTGTGAACTGTACTTGCCATTTTGAGGATGCTCAGTGCTTTTTGAACATTATTTTTATATTTGGGGGATGTCCTCCGTTCTGAATGTGTGCTCAAATAAGTTACCTATACTCTGCTACTCTTGTCCTCTGGAGTGCTCCTGTGTTTGGAGGGATCTGCAGCTGCACCTAGCAGTGACTTTGAGGGACCCTCTACTTTCTTAAAAGGCATTATGCAGAGTCCTCATCTGCGACTAAACTATTTGGCTTGGGGAAGGGGAACAGTCTCTCCCACCTCCAGTGAGTGGTCAGAACCCCTTCTCCATGTGTGGAGCCCCCCATATTGCCATATTATGCTGCACTGGCTGCACAGTGAGCAGGGCAGGTTAGGGATTTGGGGCTTGCATTGCGGAGTTAGGAGCCTAAGCAGAATGGGAATTTTGGCCCCTGCTTTACTGAGAGCACCCTCACAGAAAGATTGTAGTCGTACATGGGGCTGATTTTTCTACCCTTCCTGCTTGGTCTGGTGGCACAAGGGTTCCAGCGCATCACAGAGCTTGGAATTTTGGACTGTATCCAAAGGGGAGGCTTCAAGTGAGAGATAGGGCAGTGCTGAGCTTTTGGTTGCATTCTGGGGAGGCTGATCTGGGCTCCCCTGTGAGATCTGCCAGGCAGTCATGGGAAGTACAGGTAGAAGCCCTCCCCGCCTCCTGCTGGCTGTGAAAACCACCACAGGAGAATGTTTGGTTCAGCCCTGTGAAGTCCTGGATACCCGCAGTGGTACAATTCTGTGGTGATGGGAGAGCAGCTCAGATCAGGACAGTCCAAGTGTGAGACCCTCAGGGATTATTGTGTAGAAATGGGAGGAAATGCTTACCCCCCTCCTTCGGATTGGGCCAGCAACAGCCTCAACTGGAGACTCTTTTGATCAATACCCTTGAGCCCAGAATGGAGGAAACTGCTCCTGCAGAGAAGACTTAGGCTGTACCCAACCTGATCCTGCAGCAAGCCCCCTTCAGGGGAACTGGAGTAAGAGTCTCTGATAGAGACTGAGGAGTTTGACTTTGAAGCAGAGACTACCCTTATTAAGTGCCTGACGGCATAATCTCCAATCAGGGAGTGCAATAACCCAACCTAGACTAGCCTGGGTCCATCCAAAAGACTGTCTTTGGAAGGCTCTGGAGGAAGACGAGGCAACCTGAGGGAAGAGGTGGAGAGGTGGAGTAGCTGACAGGTAGAGGTCGGCCTCAAGAAGCCTTGGTTCTACCACAGATCTGTTCCCTGCTCTAACCTGAATAAAGGCAACCCATTTACACAGATTGATCCCTCCCACACACATACAGGTCTAGTAGACACAGGCATAAACAGTGAACATTGCAGTAACTATATACAAGGCCAGTTACATACAACCTGCTTCTGAAACTCGCCCCAAAGTACACAGAACAACAAAACCAGCGGTGGGCTTCAGACCACACCCAAGCTTGATCTAAATGGACACACAAATCGTGGATCCCAGAAGGCTCCAGACTATGTTGGGAACAACCCTGTCTCAGGGGGCAGCCTCCCCACAGCGTCTCATACATGGTGATAACTTCTATAGACACCCAGCCTGAAGGATTAATGATTGTGCCACTGAGCCCATCAAGGAACCTTAAGAGTGGATGTGTATAGCAATTTCCATGCTAGAGTCAGAATTGAGCCTCAGAGTCAGCCAATGTAAGGATTAATCCTAACCAAAAAAGAGCCAACTGCAATCAAGACTCAATTACAAGAGGGCTTAAACAACATACACATGAGGCATTCATAGAGCACACAGCTCAGGAGGTCAAGGAGACTATACCATTCGATCCCACAGGACACTTACTACAGAAGGCCACTCCACCAAAACGGAATTATAGTGGTTCTGTCTAATACATAGAAACAAAGACAAAGAGGTAAACAAAATGGGGAGACAAAGAAACAGGTCCCAATTAAAGAACAGGAAGAATCTTCAGAAAAAGCAGAAACTAATTTCCCCTTATTAAGTGCCTGACTGCATAATCTCCAGGTTCTTTCAAAAGATAAACAAGATTGATGAACCTTTAACTAGACTCATCAAGAAACAAAGAGAGAGGATCCAAATAAATAAAATCAGAAATCAAAGAGGTGAGATCACAACTGACATCACAGAAATACAAATGATTTTACGAAAATATTATGAACAAGTACATGCCTATAAAATAGGCAACCTGGGTGAAATTGACAAATTCCTATAAGCATACAATCTTCCAAAACTGAATCTGGAAGAAGTAGAGCACCTGAATATACCAACAACTAATAAAATGGAAGCAATAATAATTTCAAAAAAACCCCACGTTTGGCAAACAAAATTCCTGAACCAGATGGTTTCATGGATGAATTTTACCAAACTTTCAAAGAACACCTATCTTTCTCAAACTATTCCAAAAAATTCAAGGGAAGGGAATATTTCCCAGCTCTTTTTATGAGACCAACATTATCCTAATACAAAAATCAGATAAAGACACAACAAAGAGTGATAGGGGACTATATAGGGAAGATGTGGTACATATTCACTATGGATACTACTCAGCCATAAGAAAAGATGAAATAGCGCCATTTGCAACAACATGGATGGGCCTTGAGGACATTATGCTAAATGAAATAGGTCAGTCAGAAAAACCTAAGAACTATATGATTTCACTCATATGTGGGATATAAACCTGAAACTCGTGAACACAAACAGCAGTGTGGTGATTGCCAGAGGGGAAGGGGATAGGAAGAGAAGGGGTACTAACATATGGTGACAGGAGAAGATTTGACTTTGGGTGGTGGGCACATGGTGCAATATACAGATCTTGTAATATAGAACCTCACACCCGAAACCTATATGTTCATGTTTACCAGTGTCACCCCAATAAATTTAATTTAAAAAAATAAAAACTAAAAATAAAAAAAAAGACACAACAAGGAAAGAAAATTGTAGGCAAATATCTTTCTAGCAAATATAGAAGCTAAAATCCTCAACAAAATATTAGCAAATCAGATTCAGCAATAAAGTAAAAAAAAGTCATACAACATTATCAAATTGGATTTATCCCAGTTATGCAAGATTGGTGCAATATCTGCAAATCAATAAACGTGATATATCACAAAGAAAATGAAAGATTAAAAAAATCACATGATCATATCAATAGATGCAAACAAAATTCAGCATCCTTTTTTTTACAAAAACTCTCAGCAAAATGAGAATAGAGGGATCATACCTCAACATAATAAAGGCCACATATGAAAAACCTATAGCCATCATCATACTCAATGGGCAAAAATTAAAAGTGTTTTTCTTAAGATCAGGAACAAGATAGGGATGTCTACTTTCACTACTGTTGGTCAACATAGTACTGGAAGTTCAAGCCATAGCAATCAGACAAGAAGTAGAAATAAAATGTTTCAAAATTGGAAAGGAGGAAGTAAAACTGTCATTGTTTGCAGGTGGCATGATATTGTATATAGGAAACCCTAAAGACTCCACAAAAAAACTACTAGAGTTAATAAGTGAATTTAGGGATAATAAGTGAATTTAGGGATAATAAGTTGAAGGATACACAATCAATATCCAGAAATCAATGGCATTTTTATACACCAATAATAAACGATCAGAAATGGAAACTAAGAAAACAATTCCACTTACTATTGCAACAACAAAAAGTAAAGCACCTATGACTAAATTTAACCAAGGAGGTAAAAGACTTGCACTTGGAAAACTATGTGATATTGAGGAAACAAATTAAGGAAGATACAAATAAGTGAAAGCATGTATACCATGTTTGTGGATTAGAAGAATTAGCGTAATTAAAATTACTACCAAAAGCAACCTATGGATTCTACACAATTCCTATTAAAATACCAATGGCATATTTTGCATATCCAGAAACAATATTCCAAAAATTCATATGAAAACAAAAAGATCCTGAATAGCCACAGCAATCTTGAGAATGAAAGACAAAGTTGGAGGTATCACAATATTAGATATCGAACTTTACTACAAGGACATTATAATCAAAACAGGGTGGTACTGCCCTAGCCGATTTGGCTAAGTGAATGAGCATCAACCCACAGATTGAGAGTCAAGGGTTTGATTCTAGTCAAGGGCATGTACCTTGGTTGTAGGCTCCATCCCTGGCCCTGGTCTGGGCTCGTGTGGGAGGCAACCAATCGATGTGTCTCTCTCACATTGATATTTCTCTCTCTGTCTCTCCCTCCCTTCCACTCTCTCTAAAGATCAATGGAAAAATATCCTCGGGTGAGGATTATCAACAAAAAAAATCGAAAACAAAGCACACACACAAAAAACAGACTGACACAAGCACAAGAACAAGCGTGCAGACCAGTGGAACAGAAAGGAGAGCCCAAAAATTAATCCATGCCTTTATGGTCAATTAAGCTTTTACATAGGAGGCAAGAGCATACAATGGAGCAAAGGCAGTCTCTTCAATAAACAGTGTTGGAGAAATTGGACAGGTACATGCAAAAAATTCTCCTCAACCCAAAGTATGCTCACGGAGAACACAAACCAAGGCCCACATGTCTATGTCAGTGTCCCCTATGTAATATGTGCTAAATAAATGTTTGATAGATATGGTGGTTGTACACTGGGGCATTTTAATTCTTTTTAGGAGATATTATTCCACTTGTAGTGATGTATGTCTTGAATTTATGTAGATGCTTTTAAAAATCTATTTGAGGTCTTTACCTATACCACCAAAGAAGAGTTTAAATTATTCATTATCTGGTCCTGGTCAGGTACCTCAGTTAGTTAGAGCATCACCTTGATTAGCCAAGGTTGCAGCTTCAATCCCCAGTTAGGGCACATATAAGAATCAACCAATGAATGCGTAAATAAGTGGAACAACAAACCAGTCTCTCTCTCTCAAATCAATAAAAAATTTTAAAAATATTTATTATGTGTTATGAGTTCATTTATTTTATTACTTAAATTTTTTATTTAATATCTTTTGGCTTTTCTCACTGATTCAGAGAGCAAAGGTTCTTTTTCAGGATGTTCAGCAGCAGTGACATAAACCTAGAAAATGCAAAGATAAAACTAGCTAGCATGAAAACAATGATTGGAAATGTTTATTAACCAAATTGTCTTCAACTGCAGAGGAAACTAGAGGATCTTTAATCATATTCCTTTTCTGATTCACATTAGCTCTATCAATACAGAGACCTGTAATGAACACATTAACTGATTTTGTCTTTTACTGCTCTGTATGGTTGCCACTATTATGACTCAGAGAGTAATAAATGTACCATGACAGTGAGACAGGAAAAATGGTGCAAATAATAACTTGACAAGGAATAAATTGGATCTGGAAAACAATGAATTGAATTTAAAAAATATCTTGGCTTACAGATGTGTCAGCATATTCAAAAGTAATTTTTTTTTAGGCCACTTCAGTGATTACAGTTTGAAGAAGTTTCAAAACCTTTATCTCAAGGTAATGAGCCAGTTAAGAGGAGACTGGCTTTTGTGTAGGAAGCAATTACCCCAATTGATAGGAAATGAGAAAATGAGCACAGGCTTTAATGAGTTTGTATTGCTTTTCCTGAGGGAAAGAATAAAATCATAGGTTCTAAAATAGTGTCAGATTAAGTGGAAGCTATACTGATACTCTCCCAGGGCCAAACTGGAATTACAACTAAAATATAGAAAAACCATCCTAAATAATCAACTAAAGACTAGCTGGTGAGAACCTTATGACCAAGGACATAAAGTGGAGACCACTCTTAGAGACTGGGAGGAAGTGCAGAGGCACAAGAAGGCTGGCTGGGTCCCACAGACAACAGCTGAAGTTCCAAGGGGATATCTCAGATGTGGGGAGTTCTCACTGAGAACTCTAAACCCTGAGCTGGGCTCCCCATCTCAGAGCACCAGAACTCAGAAGGGTGCCCACATTACAGTGGAGTTGCTGTCTGCCAGGGAGAGATAGCTGAAGATGCAGGCACCCTCTAAAAGGGCCAATGCACAAAATTCTGTGTGTAGCCACTCACCTTGGGCTCTGGCAGAGTGTCTAGAGCTGTGTGAGGAGAATCTAGGGTTGAGGGTTCTTGGGTTCCACCCCAGTTTCCTGTGCTGAGTCATTCCCCCATACTGCAGAGGACATCTTTCTCAGGTAGACCTTTCGCATCCAGGCAGCTTTTGCCTAGGGAGGAAGTAATTGCCCCATTCTGTGGGAAAACATCTTGCACCTCCCTGTGGAATCTACTCCTTGCTGTAGTATATAGCCAGAGGATCATTAAGAGACTGAGAATAACAAACTAGAGGCAGAGGTGGTTCTCTGTATGCTTTGAGTCCTTGCCTGATTTGCTTCTGGACCTGGGATAGGAAAAACAGATCTTGGTAAACATTGTGGTCCTTTCCAAAGGTACCCAGACACAACTGTGGATTGCTAATATCTCTAACCAAATGGTACTCCGGGACAATCAGGAACAGTTTCTGACATTGTCCTGTACTAGAGTCCCTACAAAGAAGACTGGGAGTTGGAGCAGATCTACCGAATACATAGAAACAAACCCAAAGAGGCAGACAAAATAGGGAGATAAAAAATAAGACCTAAATGAAAGAACAAAGAGAAAAAAAGCTAAATGAAATAGAGATAAGACATTTTTCAGATATAGAGTTTAGAAAAATAATTACATGGTTGCTCAGCAGCATGAGAAAAGATATAGAAACTATGAAAAATGACCAGTTAGAAATGAAGAATGACATACCTGTAATAAAGAAATCATTGGAAGAAATAAACAGCAGATTAAGGGAAGCCAAAATTTGGATCAGTGGAGTAGAAGACAGGGTGGGAGAAATCACTCAATCAGAGAACCAAAAAGAAAAAAAACAATTAAAACACGGGAGGTCAACTTAAGGGAGTTGTGGGACAATGTGAAACATAACAATAGTTGCATCATAGGAGGGCCAGAAGGTGAAGAAAGTAAGAAAGGGATAGATAACCTGTTTGAAGAAATAATAGCAGAAAACTTCCCTAACCTGGAGAAGAAAAAAAGTCACAAGTTCAGGAGGCACAGAGAGTCCCAAGCAAGAAGAAACAAAACAGACCTCATGCCCAAACACGTAATTAAAATGCCAGAAATGAAAGACAAAGAGAGAATCTTAAAGGCAGCAAGATAAAGTCAATTTGTTACCTATAAAGGAGCTCCCATAAGGCTATCAGCTGATTTTTCAGTGGAAACTCTACAGGCCAGAAGGGAATGGCATGAAGTATTGAAGGTAATGAAAAGCAAAGATTTGAAACCAAGACTACTATATACAGCAAAGCTATCATTCAAAATTAGATAGTAAAATAAAGAGCTTCCCAGACCCCAAAAAAGCTAAAGTAGTTTATCACCACCAAACCAGCACTGCAAAAAATGCTAAAGAGACTGTTGTAATGAGAAGAAGAAGTAGCACAAGGGAGAAACATAAGCATGAAGAATTAAAATGGCAATACATAAGAACTGATCAATACTAACCTTAAATGTAAATGGATTAAATGCTCCAATCAAAAGACATAGGGTAGATGAATGAATAAAAATTATGGTCCTCATATATATTGTCTACAAGAGATCCACCTCAGAACAAAAGACTCACACAAGATGAGATTGAAGGGATGGTAAAAAATTTTCCATGCAGTGGAACAAACAAATAAAAAAAGCTTGGGTAGCAATACTCTAATACGACAAAATAGACTTCAAAATGAAGGCCATCACAAAAGACACTAAAGGTCACTACATAATACTAGAGGAATTGTTCCAACAAGAGGCTATAACCTGGTAAACATATATATGTACCCAATATAGGAACACTTAAGTATATTTTAAAATTCTGGAGGACTTTAAGGGAGAAATTGACAACAATACAGTCATAGTAGGGAACTTGAACACCCCACTAACTTCACTAGATAGATCTTCCAGACAAAAACTCTAACAAGGAAACAGTAACTCTAAATGACACATTAGATAGATGGATTTAATTGACATTTACAGAACATTTCACTCCAAAGTTGCAGAATATACATTCTTCTCAAGTACACATGGGTCATTCTCAAAGACAGACCACATCTTAGTATACAAAACAAGGCTCTACAAGCTCAAGATCAAAATCATATTAAGCATCTTCTTGGATTACAATGGCATGAAATTAGAAATCAAGTACAGTAAAAAACACTCAAAAACATTCAAACACATAGAGGCTAAATAGCATGTTATTAAACAATGAATAGGTTACCAATGAGATCAAGGAATAAAGCAAAAACTGCCTGGAAACATATGGAAATGAACACATAACAACCCCAAATTTATGGGACACAGTGAAAACAGTCCTGAGAGGGAAATTCATAGCACTACAGGCCTATCTCAAAATACAAGACAATTTTTAATAAACTATATAACCTTACAGCTTAAAGAATTAGAAGGAAAAGCCCAGAGTGAGTAGAAGAAAATGTCATTATTAGGATCAGAGCAGAAATAAATGACATAGAGAAAACTAAACAAAAAATAAATACAAAAGATCAATGAAATTAAGAGCTGGTTCTTTGTAAAGATAAACAAGATTGATGAGACTTTAGCCAGGTTCATCAAGAAACAAAGAGAGAGGACTCAAATGAATAAAATCAGAAACAAAAGCAATGAAGTAACAACAAACACCATAAATATACAAATATTGTAAGTAAGTACTATGAAAAACTATATGCCAACAAGCTGGACAATGTGGACAAAATGGACAAATCCTAGAAACTTGTAACCAAATGAATGAGGAAGAATCAGAAATCCTGAATGGGCCAATAACAATTGATGAAATTAGAGCAGTAATCAAACAAACAAACAAAGAAACAAAGAAACAAACAACAAACTGCCAGCAAACAAAAGCCCTGGCCAGGATGGCTTCAGAGGAGAGTTTTACCAAATATTCAAAGAAGAACTAACACGTATCCTCTTTAAACTATTCCAAAAACTCCAAGAGAAAGAAACACTGTCAAGCTCCTTTTATGAGGCCAGCATTATCCTATTTCCAAAACCAGATAAAGACAACACATGGAAAGAGAATTACAGGCCAATATCCCTGATGAACATAGATATTAACATCCTCAACAAAATATTAGCTGGAAAAAAAATCACTTCTAAAATCAACTAAAACCTCTGTTGTTGATAGGAGATAAAGATGCTTTAAAGCCTCTGGGTCGCAGGCGTTGGCTAGAGCTATTAAGAGCTTAACTGACTACCCCTGAAGTATGTGTTTTTGATAGGGACACTTCAGATGATAATTATCTGCTCCTAGAATAAAATTAAATGGAAAGTCATACTTCTCACTATATACACTGGAATAATCTAGAGTAAATTACAGACAATTTCTTCAAAGTGTTAAAAATAACAATAATTTGGCTTTTATTTTTAATATAGATAAATAAAATAATAAAAACAAATATTGGCTTAAAATTTCATCACCCAGGCAATATGTTGACATGTTAAACAAATACTTGGATATGATTAAAAATGTCCATGCTGTGGAGAAAGATGAAACTGAAAGGTGAAAACTTCCCTTCCCCATCTCTCTCTAAACATCTTCACTCACAACCCCATTCTTTTTGTCAAATATTCAAAGGTAAGCACCATTGTTTTGCTTTCTTCCAGAAAAAAAAACAGGTCAGATTTATTCCTTTTTCTTTTCTCTCACATAATGATCATTTTTTTCTTATTGATTTACATGAGTTCTTTATAAGTTAAGAAAATTAATCCTTTATTACAAGTTATGAATTTTTTCTTATGTATTGTTTGGCTTTTTTTATAGTTATAATTTCATTTTTCTCTATTTAGAAGTTTTCCACACTGATTTGAAATACATTTAACATAAAGAAAATTTCTCACATGTTGTGCTCTATTTCTTTTTTTAAATTGTGATAAATTGAAATACAACATTGTATAATTTTAAGGTGTACAAGATATTGATATGATACATTTATATACAGGGTGGGGAAAAAGTGGGTTTATAGTTGTTTGTATGGAAAATAACACAACAATTAATAAATAATAATACAAGAATTAAAATGTTTCATGTACTCACAACTGCAACTTATTTATTGAATTATTTATTGAATCTCCACAAAATTCAGTGCCAAATGGGAAAACTATCTGCAATGTTTATCTCCACTTCAAGCAGAATGGACAGACCAGATATGTATATGTTATTTAGGCAATGATTGTATTGGAAAAAGGGAAAAAGAATAGTGGCTATTTGTAGTATTTTTATTATTTGAATTCTTTGTCTGAAAAGCTTAGGATTTAAACTATGACACTGCAATTTTGTGAATAGTTTGTGGAAAAGGTAACAGGTTAACCAAATCTTCAGACTTTCTGATATTATTTTAAGATTTAACTTAAATATAACTTAATGGGACTATTAGCCTTACTCTATTATTTTGGTTGATCTTTTATTTACTCTCTTTGCTTTTATGATGAGAAAAGTGAAAAAATAAGTAGAAACAACAAGCATTTAATCTGTAACTGAAAAGAAGGCAGAGACATCTTCCATCTCCACCCAATCCTATATATTAAAAGACTAATATGCAAATTGACCAAACGGTGGAATGACCAGTCACTATGACGTGCGCTGACCCCCAGGGGGTAGACTCTCAATGCAGGACCTGGTGGTCATTGCGCTCCCACAGTGGGAGAGACGCTCAGCCAGAAGCCCTGAGCCGGGCTCCTGGCTGGCAAATGCAGCGGCAGTGGCGGGAGCCTTTCCTGCCTCCACGGCAGCACTAAGGATGTCCGTTGAGAGCTCCCAGACTATGATAGGTACAGGCTGGGCTGAGGGACCCACATGAGTGCATGAATTTTGTGCATGGACCTCTAGTAGGCCTATAATGACTGAGCCCAAGGTAGAGACTCTTGTGTTAGAAGTGACACCCAGGGAGCTTGGGATAGAAGTGAGGATCAGGAAGTTGTCCTCACAAATATACATTGCCTTTGTAAGGACCATTCAACACTAGAATATAGAAATATAGGTATTTTTAAAGTCTTCACCTGAGGATATGTTTATTGATTTTAGAGAGAGGAAGAGGGAGAGAAACATCAATATGACAGAGGAACATTGATTAGTTGTCTCCCACACAAGGCCCAACCAAGGATCAAACCCACAACCTAGGTATGTGCCTTGACTGGGAATCAAACCCACAAACTTTCTGGTGTATGGGATGATGCTCCAACCAACTGAGCCACACTGGCCAGGACAAAACATAGTATTTTGAAATAAATATTTTCTTGAAAGTTTTCTCATAGGATTTCTGATGTATGTTGCATATTTCCTTTCAAATGTTTGCTTCCTATTATAGAGAATTGACCTAACCTAAGATAGAAAATTATTTTAAATCAATTTCAGGTAGAAACTAATTCTAAATATAGTAACTTTTTAAATGTACTGAACTTTTAAAATTTTCTTCCTATTGCTAAACTTGTCCTATATATCTGGGAATAATGCAAAAGGATATTACATAATCATGTGACAGCAAAATAATTTGACAAAAAAGAATTTTTCTAGGTCTAGACCAATCAGCTCTTTATGTTTAAAATGTTTACAGATATGAATAAAATAAAATAAATTTATATTAGAAATAGTACACCTAATAGAAAAATTAAACAACTTTCCTAAGAATTAGCACGTTTATTATGTAAATGTGGAAAAATAGCCTGCTTATATTGTAAATGTGAAAAATAAAAATGACAGGCCTGGCTGGTGTGGCTCAGTTGGTTGGAGCATCATCCCATGCACTAAAGGATCAAGGCTCAGTTCACAGCATGGGCACATACCCAGGTTTCAGGTTTGATCTTTGGTCAGGGTATGTATGGGAGTCAACCAATCGATGTTTCTCTCTCACATCAATGTTTCTCTCTGTCCCTGTCTCCCTTCCTTTCTCTCTAAAATCAATTTTAAAAGGTATCAAAAATAAAAATGAGAAAACTGAAACTTGCAAGGAAACCAAGATGGTGACATAAGTAAACACCTGAACTTGCTGCCTTGCACAACCACTTCAAAATTACAACAAAAAGACAAAACAGATATTGTCCAGAACCACAGGAAGGCTGGCTGAGTGGAAATTATACAACTAGAAGGAAAGAGAAAAGCACACTGAGACTTGGAGGAGGAGCAGAGGTGTGTAGGTGAAGTGTGAGACTCTGGGGACCTAGACTCATATGGGGAGAAACTGGACTGTCTGGCATCGGGCCAGAACACGAGGGCAGCTTTCTCTCAGAGGTGCTTGCAGTGATCATTGTTCCTGCACAGTGCTGTAGGACACAAAGATCTGGGAACCTCTTTGGGGCAGGACTGATGGTCAGCCATTGCTGTTTGCTCCACCCTGGTGATTCCCTGAGACCCCGCCCCACCCAATTTATAACCCCACCCAAACTGTGCACAGAGGCTTTTGCATATGAATGGCCTGGCCCTTTGCAATCTGAAACCTAATGTACTGCAGCTGGGTCAGAGACCCAGAGCCTCCAAAAGAAGGCCCAAGGCTTGACAGCAGCTTGCATTGCTTCACAGCTGGGCCTCATCTGGGCACCCCAAACAAAGAGGAGGAATCTGAAGATCTCTCTGTAGCTCCTTCTGGGTGGCCTCAGGCAGTGGCTGATTTTGCACCTCCTTGGAGATCCAAGAGCCAGTGTACCCAGTGGTCAGAGTGAGACTATCCAGATTACAACTCTTCAGATCCATAAGAGACACACTCAGGGGGCAGACTCAGTGAGCACCAAAGGCCCACTGAAGCAAGTCTTGCCCCATAAGGGTGTCTCCAGCACAGAAGTTCTCCCATCATAGACATAACTGATCATCACAGCTAATTGGCCTGGAGGTCAATTCCTCCCAGTGATACCAACAACAATCAAGGCTTAACTACAACAAGACTGTGCACACAGCCCACAAATGGGTGCACCAAGAGTAATTAGGGAGGCTGAGTCACTGGGCCTATAGGAGACCTAGCACACAAAGCCACTCTATCAACACAGGGAAGCAGCCAAAATGCAGAGACAGAGAAACAGGTCACAAATGAAAGAAACGGAGGGAAGCAAAGTACTGGATATAGAATTCAAAAACACGGTTATAAGGTACTCAAGAATCTTCTAGAAACCTCCGATAAATTCAGTGAGACCCTCAAGGATATGAAAAAGGACCAATTAGAAATTAAGCATACACTGACTGAAATAAAGAATAATATACAGAGATCCCACAGTAGACTAGAGGATCCCAACAATCAAGTCAAAGATTTGAAATATGAGGAAGCAAAAAAAGACCCAACTGGAAAAGCAAAAAGAATCCAAAAATATGAAGATGGTGTAAGGAGCCTCTGGGACAACTTCCGGCGTACCAACACCCGAATTATGGGAGTGCCAGAAGAAGAGAGAGAGCAAGATATTGAAAACCTATTTGAAGAAATAATGACAGAAAACTTCCCCCACCTGGTAAAAGAAATAGACTTACAAGTCCAGGAAGCACAGAGAACTCCAAACAAAAGGAATCCAAAAAGGACCACACCAAGACACATCATAATCAAAATGCCAAGGGCAAAACACAAAGAGAGAATATTAAAAGCAGCAAGAGAAAAACAGTTAGTTACCTACAAGGGAGTACCCGTATGATTGTCAGCTGATTTCTCAAGAGAAACTATGCAGGCCAGAAGGGAGTGGCAAGAAATATTCAAAGTGATGAATAGCAAGAACCTACAACCAAGATTACTCTACCCAGCAAAGCTATCATTTAGACTTGAAGGTCAGGTAAAGAGCTTCACAGATAAGAAAAAGCTAAAGGAGTTCATCACCACCAAACCAGTATTAGATGAAATGCTGAAGGGTATTCTTTAAGAAGAGAAAGAAGAAGAAAAAGGTAAAGATAAAAATTATGAACAACAAAGTGACAACAAATACATATCTATCAACAAGTGAATCTAAAAATCAAGTGAATAAAAAGTCTGATGAACAGAATAAACTGGTGAATGTAATAGAATCAGGGGCATAGAAAGGGAGTGGACTGACAATTCTCGGGGGGGAGGGGGTGTGGGGGGGGTGCGGGAAGAGAGTGGACAAAGATCACACACCTATGGATGAGGACAGTGGGGGGGAAGGTAAGGGCAAAGGGTGGAGTGGGAACTGGGTGGAGGGGAGCTATGGGGGGAAAAAAGAGGAACAACTGTAATAATCTGAACAATAAAGATTTATTGAAAAAAGAGAGGAAAAACATAAAAAAATGACTACATGATATCCTTCCTTAAGTTTTATAATACGGATAATCTTATTTTCAATATATATATATATATTACTTTAGAGCAGTGTCCAATATTCAGGAATTATTGAGGAAATCATTTGGAGAGTTGGCAGTATAAACATATTTTTAATATTATAAATTCTGTGCTATCTTCATAATTGTTAGGATGTAAACTCTGGAAACAGCCTTTTGCTAATTTATTACTTTACCCACAGAGTGTAGGATAGTGCTGAAACAGTGCTTGGCACATAATAGGAATTTAGACATAAATGAATTAACAATATTTAGGAAAACATATATAAGTATGATTTTCTTTGTGTGAACTGGAACCTTATTCAGAACAAAGTATATAATTTGTAGATTTTTTTTTGTATAATTAAACTCCAAGATCCTAGTGTCAATTTTGTTCTTAAAAAAAATCATATGAACTATTTTAGTCATTCCCTTTATTTAAAAAATAAAATGCTTTAATATATTCATTATATGAACTCAATATAGTCATATTCTAATATATTAATTTCCTAATTGACTAAATATTCACAGAAAACAATTTCAGAATTAAAACAATAAAATACAAAGATGACATTAATGCTAACATGTACAAGTCATTTACTTATGCCATGCATTGTTCTAAGTAAGAAAGAAGAACAAAATTGGAGGTGTCATGCTACCTGATATCAAAGTATACTACAAGGCCTAAGTAATCAAAACAGCATGGTACTGGCATAAAAATAGACATATAGATCAATGGAACAGTATAGAGATCCCAGAAATAAACCCATGCCTGTATATTCAATTAATATATGACAAGGGAGACAAGAACATACAGTAGGGTAAGGACATTCTATTTAATAAATCATGTTGGGAAAATTAGACAGATACATGCAAAACAATAAACCTAGACCATCTTCTTACACCATATACAGGAATAAACTAAAAATACATTAAAGATTTAAATGTAAGACTTAAAACCAGAAAATTTCTGGAAGAAAACACAGACAGTAAAATCTCTGACATTTCTCTTAGCAATATTTTTTTCTGACGTCTTCTAGGGCAAGTGAAGCAAAAGAAGAAATAAACAAATGAAACTAAATCAACTAAATGAAACTGAAAAGTCGTTTGCACAACAAAGGAAACCATCAACAAAAAGAAAAGACAATGTACTAAAGGAGGGAAAATATTCACTAATGATACATTGATAAGTGGTTAAAATCCAAAATTTATAAATAACTCATTAAACTCATCACCAAAATAACAAACAATCCAATTAAAAAGTCAGCAGAGGACCTGTATAAACACTTCTTCAAAGAGGACATACAGATAGCCAATAGTCATGTAACGATGCTCAATGTCACTAAGCATCAGAGAAATGCAAATTAAAACCACAATGAAATATTACCTCACACCTGCCAGAATGTCTATCATTAATAAATCAACAAACAAGAAGTGTTAGCAAAGCCCTGGCTGGTTTGGCTCCATGGATAGAGTGTAGGACTGTGGACTGAAGGGTCCCGGGTTTGATTCTAGTCAAGCGCACATGCCTGGATTGCGGGCTCCATCCCCAGCAGGGGGCGTGCAGGAGGCAGCCAATAAAAACTGTATGGAGGTTCCTCAAAAAATTAAAAATAAAACTGTCATACGACCCAGTGATTTCACTTCTGGATATCTATCCCAAAGAAACCCAAAACATTAATTCGAAAGAATATAGGTACATCAATGTTCATTGCAGCATTATTTACAATAGCCAAGATACAGAAGCAACCCATGTGGATATCAATAGATGAGTGAATAAAAAAGCTGTGGTACATATAAATAATGCAATATTATTTGGCCATAAAAAATAATGATTTTTTACCATTTGGGACAGCATGGATATCCCAAATATAAATTATGCAAAGTGAAATGTCAATTATGCTAAGTGAAATAAATCAGAGGAAGGCAAATACTATATGATTTCACATATATGTAGAATATAAAGAACAAAATAAATGAACAAATAAAATAGAAACAGACATAGATACTGAGAACAGAATGATGGTTGCCAGAGGGATAGGAGGTTGGGGGACTGGGAGAAAAAAATGAAAGGATTAAGAAGTACAAATTGCTGGTTACAAAATAGTCATGGCAATTAAGGTACAGAATAGAGATTATAGTCAATAATATTGTAACAATTATATACTAGAGGCCTGGTGCACAAAATTTGTGTACTTGGGGGGGGGGGCTGGCCCTCAGCCCAGCCTGCACCCTCTCCAATCTGGGGCCCCTTGGGGGATATCCAACTGCCGGTTTCAATCCCTTGGATTGGGCCTAAACTGGCAGTCAGACATCCCTTTCACAATCCTGGACTGCTGACTCCTAAACACTCACCTGCCTGCCTATCTGATTGCCCCTAACCACTTCTGCCTGCCAGTCTGATCACCCCCTAACCACTCCCCTGCTAGCCTGATCGATGCCTAACTGCTCCCCTGCTGGCCCAATTGCCCCCAACTGCCCACCCCTGCCGGCCTGGTTGCCCCCAATTGCCCTCCACTGCTGGCCTGGTCGCCCCCAACTGCCCTCCCCTGCAGGCCTGACCCTTCCAACTGCCCTCTCCTGCAGGCCTGGTCATCCCCAACTGCCCTCTTCTACAGGCCTGGTTGCCCCCAACTTCCCTCCCCTGCCGGCCTGTTCACCCCCATCTGCCCTCCCCTGCCGGCCCGGTACCCTCCCAAATGCCCTCTCCTGCAGGCCTTTTCCCTCCAACTGCCATCCCTCCCCCGCAGGCCTGTTCTCCCGCAACTGCCATCCCTCCCCTGCAGGCCTGGTCACCCCCAACTGCCCTCCCCTGCTGGCCTGGTCTCCCCTAACTGCCCTCCCTTGCAGGCCTGATTTCCCACAACTGCCCTCCCTTGACGGCCATCTTATGGTGACCATCTTGTGACCACATGGGGTCAGCCATCCTGTGCGAGGGTGTGATGGTCAATTTGCATATTACCTCTTTATTATATAGGATGGTGCCAGGTGGTTATTTAAAACATCAGGGGAATAACTTTCTTAAAATATATGATTGCTTAATCCCTTGAAACTTGTACACTTGAGACTAATATAAAATAATATTGAATGTCAACTGCAATTGAAAAGTAAAATTTTAGAGGTGCACACTTTATAACGCCTGTTTCAGACCTCCTAAAGAATTCAGCCACAAGGGCAATTCTACTTCAATATATAGTATTAAGAAAGTTCAAGCAATGCTCTATTCACTTTATTATTTAAGAAATTCATCATACAAAGAGAAGAAAAGTCCTTTACTTTTTTTTTTCCCACATAATAAGCTCTTCAACTTCTTAATTTGCTGGGTACCTCTCTAAGTAAATAAGTAGTAATGATTCATTTCCATATTCTCAAAAAGTATCATTTTTATAGTTTTTCCTGTGATATTCATTTCCCGTAGAACAGTGGTCGGCAAACTCATTCATCAACAGAGCCAAATATCAACAGTACAATGATTGAAATTTCTTTTGAGAGCCAAATTTTTTAAACTTAAACTATATAGGTAGGTACATTGTTATTAACTTAATTAGGGTACTCCTAAGCAGGCCTTTGCTAAAAACTCAAGGGCCAAAGAGCCGCATGTGGCTCGCGAGCCGCAGTTTGCCGACCACTGCTTTTAGACCAAGTATTTCTATGTTTTTGTTTTGTTTTGTTTTGTTTTTTTGGAACTAGGATAAACCCAAGCTTTAGGTAGTTTAGATTCGGGTAAATGAAAATTTGAAGAAGAGTCAAGTGATGATGGTCATACTGGTAATTGAACCAGGGCAAACTATAATGTGAAAAAAATCAGAAGAGGATAATTTAAGAAGAACATTTTCCTTTATACCTCATGACCGGCAAGTTAGAACTCAACTGGGTTTTTTTTACATACTCGTAGTGAGGCACCGAGGAACCTTGTTGATAATGCATTACTGAAAAACACTTACCCAATGTATAAAGAGCTAATATAACCTGAAATATATCTATTTGACAAATATCAGGGTTTCAAGATCTTTAAGCACTTTCTTAAAGCAGGGGTTGTATTCATTACTTGAAAGGTTGACCAGTAACATATAACCTGGAGATACAATTGGATAGGATGTGTAACTTTTGAAATAATACTAAGGTAGGAAAAGAGATCCTAGAGCATTATCAAATAACTAGAGGCCTAGCCTGCACCCTTTCCAATCTGGGACCCCTTGGGGGATGTCTGACCAGCAGTTGGACATCCCCCTCACAATCTGGGACTGCTGGCTCTTAACCACTCACCTGCCTGCCTGCCTGATTGCCCCTAACCACTTCTGCCTGTCAGCCTGATTGCCCCCTAACCGCTCCCCTGCTGGCCCAGTTGCACCCAACTGCCCTTCCCTGCTGGCCCAATGGCCCCCAACTGCCCTCCCCTTCAGACCCAATTGCCCCCAACTGCCCTCCCCTGCAGGCCATCTTGTGATGACATGGGGGCAGCCACCTTAGGATGATGTGGGGGCAGCCATCTTGTGATGACACGAGGGTGTGAGGGCCACGTAGACTTTTATTAGTATAGATGTCAATATTTTCTGTGTCGGGTTTTTTTCTTGTTAAATGCTAGTAATAGTTCTGAAAACAGCTTATGAAATGCACCTTAAAATTTTTTTCATACTGATATTCACCTTTTTAAGGTGTGTGTGTGTGTGTAGGTGTGTGTGTAAACAAGAATCTGATTTCCATCTCCTTGGGCTTTTAAAAGCTGTCTCCATAGCAATTACCAATGAGAGGGGAGAATGTCACAGGTTTCTGTCTCAGTACACATGGCACAGTCATCTCTTTTTATGTACTTCTGTTTATTCCCTATACACCATTATTGGCTGCCTCCAACGCAATAGCCAATGGGCTGTTGCACATACATCACTCCTTCCTTTGTGTATGCTGATCTGTGTGTGCCCTCATGTACCCAATGGTATCATAAAGCATCTCAGAGCCATACTTTACAGTAGTTGCTTTTGTACCTTGGCAACCTCCTCTTCCTTCCATACCCTCAGTATAGTACTGATTACATTTGTCTTTCTTATAATCACACTGATTCAAATTAAAAATATTTGACTCAAAATAAAATTATGAACCACAGGATAGAATGAACCCATACTATTATTACTCATTTCTTCAAATTATTTTAGAGAAAAGTTTTATCTGCTTTCCCTAAACTCAGTAATGAACTGCAGAAAATGCAAATTTACTAATTTAGTACTCTGGGCCCTGGGTTCTCATAAATAAAATTATCTTATCAATTACCCTTTGTAAAGTAAATACCTTTTGTAAGTAAGGGCCATGCCACCCATTCAAGGTGTGAAACATTTTTTAAGATTCCCTAACTCTAAACACAGATTAAAAGAATTGGGAAAAGTTCACCTGGCTAGTGTTGCTCCATGACTGAGTGTCAACCTATGAGCCAGGAGGTCATGGTTTGATTCCCAGTTAGGGCTCATGCCCGGGTTGCAGGCTCGATCCTCAGTAGGGGGCATGCAGGAGGCAGCTGATCAATGATAATCTCTTATCACTGATCTTTCTATTGCTCTCTTACTCTCCCTTCCTCTCTGAAATCAATAAAAATATATTTTAAAAAAAGAATTGTGAAAAGGTGAGGAATGGAATAATTTAAATTCTAAAATATATTTAAAAAATATTTTAGGTTAAAAGATGTAACAAACTTAAATAAAGAGAATGGAAAAGTTGATTAATAACTCAGAAATATAATGGCATTATATACAGTTAAAACACCAATATAATATAAGATTAAACTAAGACTACTTTGGTATTTAGATGTTTTTATTATTTTTTTTCTTTATTGAGATATTTTTAATAAAATCCATTCTATTATAATACTACAATTGTAACATCATTTTAACCCCCAAAACATCATTTAATTCAAGTCAATTTGAACTTTGAAAACCTAGTTTAAATTATTTGAATGTGACCCACAGTTCCTTTTAAAATAAATCCAGTTATTTTCATAATTAAAAAAAATTAACAACAAATATTACAACTGCATCTAATATGTTTCAAACTGGTGGTGATCAAATGGCAATAGGACTCATAAGGAAATGCTCCCAAGACAACACTTTCTTGAGAGATGGGGGTTGTCACCCATTGTAAAGAAAATCTGATACTTGCTCTCCAATCAATTGGGTCTTCATAAGTGGTTTGCATGAGGGTCCTTCTTGAATGAAGGGTTGCCATTGTCTCTCCCCCTTAGGCAAGAGACATGGGCTGAAGATCAAGTACACAGGAAAAGATTAAAGAATCACATTCAACAATAAGTCTTAGAGAGCAAGAGCCCAATGCTTCTTCCAATTACCACTCAGAAGTCAACAACCACAGATCAGGAAACATAATTGTGAGAAATGCTCACCTGTCCTAATTCAAATAATGGATTTGGAGACAGAAGTATGGCAAAAACGAGACATTTAATATGTTCTCAAGAGCAGCTGTACAAGCACACCTGGGGCAGTGAACACAGTCCCTTCTCCGGTTCCTCATGGGCTGAGCATGATGGGGTCACCTGTTTCCTCATATGTCACCTACGTCTTGCTGTCTCCCATTGGGCCATTTAAAAAAATTAGGCTGAGGCCTTTTCTAGTTGCCTCCACCTCCCCATGTCCAGCTGAGGCAGGTGCCTCGGGGGTTTCCACTGAGATGCTGGCCCATGCCCGCAGTTCTTTGCTCTTACATCCTCTTCCCTCCTTCCTACCTTCTCTTTGCCCTGGTGAAATTCAGCAACCGTTTCCATCAAAAGCCGACCATGCGGGGAGGAGAAAATGGCGGCAGAGTAGGCAGATGTGTTCCCAGCCTGGTCCTGGAGCAGAAAGAGAGAGCAGCTGAGGGTCGCACTGGGAGTGTTTGTTAGCAAGCTGAGGGTCAGCTGAACGCCAGGAGAAGGTGGGGGACTGCTGGACGGGGTTCCCCTGACAGGGCAGCCCCCACGGCAGCTGGGTCCCCTCCTGGAGCTACGGGCACGGACAGCGAAATCTCGCCATCTTGAAAGGGAAGGTGGGACCCTGAAATCCAGCTTCTGGGGACGCGCGGGAGACCCAGACGCCTGCGGGGAGAGGCTGGACTCTCAGCCTTCATGTCGGAGAGTGGGAGTAACTTCCTTGCGGAGGTGCGCCCAGCAATCAGTGTTTGCTGCGCTGGAGTGCGGAACGAGGGGGCTTAGAAACGTGGAAAGCAGAAAAAGCAGACTTGCAGCCATTGCGGTTTGCCACGCCATGGCCTGGTGGCGCCCTGAGACCCCGCCCCGCCCTGGGACCCGCCCCGCACGTTTTGCAGACCCGCCCCGCACAGTTTGCAGGCCCACCTGGGCTCCAAGCAGCGGCTTTTGCATGTGGGTGGCCTGCCCTGTGGCAGCTTGACCAGATGAACTGCGGTTCTAGTCGGACTGCTCCAGGGCCGCTTAGACAGGAGGAGGAAACTGCAGTTTTTGCTGTAATTCCTGCTGAGTGGCCTCAGGCAGTAGCTGACCTACACTCCATTGGAGACCCAGAAACGAGGGCATCTAGTGGTCGGTGTGAGATGACACCAGATTTCAACCACTCGCATAAGGGACACATTCAAGAGGCAGACTCAGTGAGCGCCAAAGCCTTGCTGCAACAAGATCCGGCCCATCAACGTGTCTCCTGCACAGCAACTCTTCCTTTATAGAAACAGAGGGTCCTCACGGACAATTGGCCAGGAGGACAATTCCTCCCAGTGACACCAACAACAATCAAGACTTAACTATACAAAGGAGGACCAAGATGGAGGCATAGGGTGGAAGCCTGATTGTTGCCTACCACAACAATTTTGAGACTACGACGGGAGAGCAGAGCTGACACCATCCAGAACCACCGGAGGGCTGGCTGAGCAGACGCTCTACAACTAGAATAAAAGAGAGGGGTACGCGGGATGATGCTGATGCTGGTGACCCAAAGATCACACTTTAAGAACTACAGCTCAGGCGACACAATGGCAGCCTGGAACGTGCTCGGCGCAGTTCCCCCGGCGGTCTCCGGCTGAGGGGATGGCTCCACTCGCTGCCGAGCACGGACAGACGAGCCCCTGAGAGACATGGGGTGGGAGACTCCGCGCTTGCTGACCTCCGAGTCCTTCAAGAATCTCAACGCCCCGGAAGCGGCCAGGTGCGCACGCTCGGCGACTGGCCACCGCTGCAGACCCAAGGGCCAACGCAGCGACCCCGGACCAGCCCGCCACCGCGCACCGGGCACACCGGAGCTTCGCCGAGCCCGCAGCCCAACGAGTTCTGCGGCAGCTGCCCTGGAGCTCTGAGAAAATGGCCGAAGGAATTGCTGAGAGGGAATTGACCAACAGGAATTGGGATCAAGAAGATGAAACCCCGCTGGGTCCCGGGTCCGGGTGAGGCCGCGCACCCTGGGTCCAGGTGAGGCCACGCGCCCCTGGGTCCGGGTGAAGCTGGATCCCGGGCCCGGGTGAGGCCGTGTGCCCATGGATCCGGGAGAGGCTGGGTCCCGGGTCTGGGTGAGGCCACGCGCCCCTGGGTCTGTGAGAGGCCACGCGCCCCTGGGTCCAGGTGAGGCCACACGCCCCTGGGTCCGGGTGAGGCCACGCGCCCCTGGGTCCGGGTGAGGCCATGCGCCCCTGGGTCCGGGTGAAGCTGGATCCCAGGTCCGGGTGAGGCCATACGCCCCTGGGTCCGGGAGAGGCTGGGTCCCGGGTCCGGGCGAGGCTGCGTACCCCTGGGCTTGGGTGTGGTCACACACCCCTGGGTCTAGGTGAGGCCTCACACCCCTGGGTCCGGGTGATGCCGTGCGCCCCTGGATCTGGGTGAGGCCACGCGACCATGGGTCTGGGAGAGGCCACACACCCCTGGGTCCGGGTGAGGCCACGCGCCCCTGGGTCCGGGTGAGGCCACGCACCCCTGGGTCCGGGTGAAGCTGGATCCCGGGTCTGGGTGAGGCCGTGCGCCCCTGGGTCCGGGTGAGGCCACGCGCTCCTGGGTCCGGGTGAAGCTGGATCCTGGGTCCGGGTAAGGCCATGCGCCCCTGGGTCCGGGTTTGGCCACATGCCCCTGGGTCCGGGTGAAGCTGTATCCCGGGCCCGGGTGAGGCCGTGTGCCCCTGGATCCAGGAGAGGCTGGGTCCCGGGTCCGGGTGAGGCCTCGCGCACCTGGGTCCGGGTGAAGCTGGATCCCGGGTCTGGGTGAGGCCGTGTGCCCCTGGGTCTGGGTGAGGCCATGCGCCCCTGGGTCCGGGTGAGGCCACGCGCCCCTGGGTCCGGGTGAAGCTGTATCCCGGGCCCAGGTGAAGCCGTGTGCCCCTGGATCCAGGAGAGGCTGGGTCCCGGGTCCGGGTGAGGCCTCGCGCACCTGGGTCCGGGTGAAGCTGGATCCCGGGTCCGGGTGAGGCCATGCGCACCTGGGTCCGGGTGAAGCTGGATCCCGGGTCTGGGTGAGGCCGTGCGCCCCTGGGTCCAGGTGAGGCCACGCGCTCCTGGGTCCGGGTGAAGCTGGATCCTGGGTCCGGGTGAGGCCTCGTACACCTGGGTCCGGGTGAGGCCACGCGCCCCTGGGCCTGGGAGAGGCCACGCGCCCCTGGGTCCAGGTGAGGCCACACGCCCCTGGGTCCGGGTGATGCCACGCGCCCCTGGGTCCGGGTGAGGCCACGCGCCCCTGGGTCCAGGTGAAGCTGGATCCCAGGTCCGGGTGAGGCCATACGCCCCTGGGTCCGGGAGAGGCTGGGTCCCGGGTCCGGGCGAGGCTGCGTACCCCTGGGCTTGGGTGTGGTCACACACCCCTGGGTCTAGGTGAGGCCTCACACCCCTGGGTCAGTGTGAGGCCGTGCGCCCCTGGATCCGGGTGAGACCATGCGCCCCTTGGTCCGGGAGAGGACACACGCCCCTGGGTCCGGGTGAAGCTGGATCCCGGGTCTGGGTGAGGCCGTGCGCCCCTGGGTCCGGGTGAGGCCATGCGCCCCTGGGTCCGGGTGAAGCTGGATCCTGGGCCCGGGTGAGGCCGTGCGCCCCTGGGTCCGGGTGAGGCCACGCGCCCCTGGGTCTGGGAGAGGCCACGCGCCCCTGGGTCTGGGTGAAGCCACGCGCCACTGGGTCTGGGTGAGGCCATGCGCCCTTGGATCCGGATGAAGCTGGAGCATCCCGGGTCTGGGTGAGGCCGTGTGCCCCTGGATCCAGGCGAGGCTGGGTCCCGGGTCCGGGTGAGGCCGTGCGCACCTGGGTCTGGGTGAGGCCACGCACCCCTGGGTCCGGGTGAAGCTGGATCATCCCGGGTCCGGGTGAGGCCGTGTGCCCCTGGATCCGGGTGAGGCTGGGTCCTGGGTCCGGGTGAGGCCACACGCACCCGGGTCCAGGTGAGGCCATGCGCCCCCTGGGCCCGGGTGAGGCCACGTGCCCCTGAGTCCCGGTGAAGCCATGCCCCTGGGTCCGGCCAAGACCAAAACAGAGGGTGTCGGACCTGCATTACCACCATTTGTCCACCATCCAGAGCTGAGGGGTCAGTACTGACATGTACACATAAGGAACTGGTGGACATTGATATGGGGTCTCAAAAGAACTGTTGGTCCAGAAAGAAACTCACTACAGACTGATTCATTTGCCTGTCAGCATAACTATTATTGCTCGTCTCACATTCAGTTCTTATAAGTATTTCTCTAGTGACACATGATCTTGCTCATCTAGGGGAAATGATGAACAACATAGACTGATGAACAAAAACAGAACCAGAAACAGGGAGGCATCGATCGGACTATCGGGCCTCAGAGGGAAGATAGGGGAGGGTGGGGGGAGGGGGGAGAGATCAACCAAGGGACTTGTGTGCATGCATATGAGCCTAACCAATGGTTAAGTTCAACAGGGGGATGGGGCATCCATGGGAAGGGGTGTGGGATGGGAATGGGGGGATGAGGACAAATATGTGACACCTTAATCAATAAAGAAATTAAAAAATAAAAATAAATAAAAATAAAAAATAAAAAAAAGATCAAAAAGGAAAAAAAAAAAAAAAAAAAAAAAGAAAGGGAAGGTGGACTTTGTCCGAGGCCTGAAAATCAACAACTGCGGCGACCGCCCAACAGCTGTTTGCCCCAGAGCACCGATCCCAGGAGGCGCGAATGCTTGGACTCAAAGGCGCTCTTCACTCCACCACAGAAAGGTCGGATTTCTCCAGGGATAGGGTGAGGTTATAGTCCCTGCCAGAGAGAGAAACGCCCCCGCACACATGGTGGGAGCTGGATGACCAGGGAGGTCTGAGCCGGGAGAGGTCTGTGGCTATTGGGGCTGGTGTGATCCATGATTATGGAAGAGGGCCTCAGAGCGGCTAACAGGGGGGAATCTCTAAAGAGCAGCTGGTTTTGATCTGACGCGGAGGGATAGACTGGGAGTTTCAGGGATGTGCAGTCAGCTTGAACTTGCCCACCAGCCTCTGCAAACCGGTACTGAGTGCCATAGAGGAAAAAAGGCTAGAGAGGCCTTAGAGTCCTGGAAGTCAACCCAGAAACACTGCCACCCAGAGGCTGAATCATAAATTGACTCTGGTCTAATAAAAAATAAAGGAACACCAGAAATTAAGACACCCCCTGCTTAAAAATCAAGACTGAATTACAACACTGAGGAGCAGTGAAACGCAGGGAACTGCAACACTGTCCGGACTGGGAAACAGGCGTGCCAAACAGAACAACAGAGGAAGTGAATGACCTTAACTACTGCACATTTTTTTTTAAATAAATTTTTAATTTTTTTAATTTTCATTTTTTGCATCATTTACTTAAGAAACTATTTTTTTCTTTTTTCCTCACTTGATTTTACCTTTTTAATTATTACATTTTTATTTTCAATCAACATTATTACTACTACTATTTTACCTTTTTTATTATATTTATTTTTGGGTCTTTTTTATTATTTTTTTTAAAAGCATCATTTTATTTTCTCTTTATTGTACTCTGGGATTAGTGTTCTACAGTCTATTTTCGCCTTTCCTTTACCATCGTTTTATTCTACCTTTATGACATCACTCTCTGCCTAACCTTTCCCCTTTTGGTGTCCTGTTTATCTTAACCCTTTCCTGCTCTAGATTTTCCCTATTCTTTCTGTTTACCTTCAGCTAAAATTTCACCCTACCTATATATCTAATCTCCAATCCCCTGCTCCAAGTCCGTACACACCTCTCTCTTCACTGTCTTAACTAAAAAAAGAAAAAAAAATGTTTTTCTTTCTGTCCTTTAGTTGTTGTTTGCTTGAATGTTGATTATATCGAATTTTTAAGCTTCTTTGTGAGATTGTTTTGCTTATTCTTTGTTTTTTGTTTGCTGTGTTTTTGTTTGTTTTTTACTTCTGTTATCCCTTACCTCGCTTGATATTAGTTGGTATTGTAGGTTGTATTAATCACCAGGTACTTGTTGCTGGCATTTGCTGTGATCAGTGGTTGTTCTATTGGAGTTTTCTCCCCATATATATAGTTTGTTCCTCTTTTCTTTCTTAGTCTCATTCTAGTCTCTCTTATTCTTTTTTTCTCATTTCCCCAATTTCATTTTCAACACTCCTTTTTTTTTCCCCTTACTTTCTTTTTACTCTTGCTTCTCTCCTATCCCATAATTTACCTTTCTCTGGTGGTCACCTTTATTGGAGATTATTAATATTGTGAATACATCGCTGTTCAGTGCCTTGTGTGTTGTATTTTGTGCCTTTAAATCAATGCAGGATAGAGAGAACTACACAACCAGACATCTGGAGAAGAGAGACCATGGGGAGACAAAGAAATAGCCCGCATAAGAAAGAAAAGCAGGCATCACCAGAAAAGGAAGTAAATGAATTAGAGGCCAGAAACCTATCAGAGAAAGAATTCAGAGAAATGGTCATAAGGTGGCTGAAAAGAATGGAAGACAAATTCAACAATATGAGTAAGAACCAAGAGGAAATGAAGAAGAACCAAGAAGAAATGAAAAATGACATCGCTGCTATAAAGAACTCAATAGAAAGCATCAAGAGTAGACTAGAAGAAGCAGAGGACCGCATAAGTGAGCTAGAAGACAAGATGGAAAAAAATACCCAAGTAGAGCAGCTTCTAGAAAAGAAAATGAAAAAGCAGGAGGAGAGCCTAAGGGAACTTTGGGACAACACAAAACAAAACAACATCCGAATAATAGGGGTTCCAGAAGGAAAGGAAACTGAGCAAGGAATAGAAAACCTGTTTGAGGAAATAATGACAGAAAACTTTCCTGATATAGGGAAGAAAAAACCCACACAAATCCAAGAAGCTCACAGAGTCCCAAGCAAAATGAACCCCAAAAGACCGACATCAAGGCACATTATAATTAAATTGGCAAACACCAACGACAAAGTAAGCAGCCAGAGAGAGACAAAAAGTTACATAAAAAGGAACCCTCATCAGACTAGCAAGTGATTTCTCAACAGAAACTCGTCAGGCCAGAAGGGAATGGAATGAAATATACAAAGTCATGCAAGGGAAGGGTCTCAATCCAAGAATACTGTACCCAACAAGGCTATCAATCAAAATTGAAGGTGAAATCAGAAGCTTCACAGACAAAAAAGGGCTAAGGGAATTTATCACCACCAAACCAGCAATGCAAGAAATGCTAAAGGGTCTGATAAAAAAAAAAAAAAAAAAAAAAAAAAAAAAAAAAGAACTAAAAAGAGAAGAAGAAACACAGGAGTATAGAATAAAAATGGCGACAAATAAGTACCTATCAATAATAACTTTAAATGTAAATGGATTAAATGCCCCAATCAAAATACATAGGGTAACAGATTGGATAAGAAAACAAGACCCATAGATCTGCTGTCTGCAAGAAACCCACCTCAGAAAAAAAGATGCACACAGACTGCAGGTGAAGGGATGGAAAAAGGTTTTCCAGGCAAATGGAAATGAAAAAAAAGAGGGGGTAGCAATACTTATATCTGACAAATTAGATCTCAAAGTGAAGGACATAACAAGAGATAAGGAAGGCCACTTCATAATACTAAAGGGAGCAATCCAACAAGAAGAAATAACTCTGGTAAACATATACGCACCCAATACAAGAGCACCCAAATACATAAAAAAACTCCTGGAGGATATCAAAGGAGAGATTTACAGCAATACAATCATAGTAGGAGACTTTAATACCCCACTATCACCATTGGACAAATCCTCTAAACAAAAAATCAGCAAAGAAACATCAATCCTAAATGACTCACTAGACCAGATGGAATTAATCGACATCTCCAGAACATTTCACCCCAAAGCCACAGAATATACATTCTTCTCAAGTGCACATGGGTCATTTTCAAAGATAGACCATATGTTAGGACATAGGCAAAGTCTCTCCAAATTCAAGAAGATAGAGATCATATCAAGCATCTTCTCAGATCACAGTGCCATAAAACTGGAAATCAACTACAATAAAAACAATCCAAAGAAATCAAACACATGGAGACTAAACAGCATGCTATTAAACAATGACTGGGTTACCAGAGACATCAAGGAAGAAATAAAAACTTCATGGCAACAAATGACAATGAAAACACAACAATCCAAAATTTATGGGACACAGCGAAATCAGGCCTGAGAGGGAAGTTCATAGCTCTGCAAGCCTACTGCAAAAAACAAGAAACAATGGTAATAAATTACCTAATCCTACAACTCCAAGAGTTAGAAACAGAGCAACAAGAAAAGCCCAGTGTAAGCAGAAGGAAGGAAATAATAAAGATCAGAGCAGAGATAAAAGACACAGAGACCAAAGAAACAATACAAAAGATCAACAAAACCAAGAGCTGGCTCTTTGAAAGGATAAACAAGATTGACGAACCTTTAGATAGACTCACCTAGAAACAAAGAGAGAGGACCCAAATAAACAAAACCAGAAATGAAAGAGGCGAAATAACAACAGACCTTGCTGAATACAAAAGATTCTTTCAAAATACTATGAACAACTCTATTCCAACAAACTGGACAACCTGGAGGAAATGGACATATTCCTAGAAAAATATAACCTTCCAAAACTAAATCAGGAAGAATCTAAATAGCTCAATAGCCCAGTAACAATGGAAGAAATTGAAACAGTCATCAAAAAGCTTCTGGCAAACAAAAGCCCGGGGCCAGATGGCTTCACAGGAGAGTTTTACCAAACATTCAAGGAAGAACTAAAACCTATCCTCCTCAGACTATTCCAAGAAATTCAAGAGGAAGGAACACTTCCAAGCTCCTTCTATGAAGCCAGATAAAGACAACACAATGAAAGAGAATTACAGGCCAATATTCCTCATGAACATAGATGCCAAAATCCTCAACAAAATTCTAGCAAATTGGCTCCAGCAGTACATCAGAAAGATTATACACCATGACCAAGTAGGATTTATCCCAGGGATGCAAGGATGGTACAATATCCGTAAATCAATAAACGTGATACATCACATCAACAAACTGAGAGACAAAAATCACATAGTCATATCAATTGATGCAGAAAAAGCATTTAACAAAATCCAACACCCTTTCTTGATAAAAACTCTCAACAAGGTGAGAATAGAAGGATCATACCTCAACATAATAAAAACTATATATGATAAACCCACAGCAAACATCTTACTCAATGGACAAAAACTAAAACCATTTCCCCTAAGAACAGGAACAAGACAGGGATGCCCACTCTCACCACTCCTGTTTGACATAGTACTGGAAATATTAGCCATTGCGATCAGACAGCAAGAAGAAATAAAAGCCATCCAAATTGGAAAAGACGAAGTAAAGCTATCCTTATTTGCAGATGACATGATACCGTACATAAAAAACCCGAAAGACTCCATCAAAAAATTAATAAAGTTAATAAATGAATTCGGCAATGCAGCAGGATACAAAATTAACGCCAAGAAATCTATGGCCTTTCTATACACCAATAGTGAACTTATAGAAAGAGAGACTAAAAAAGCAATCCCATTTACCATCGCACTAAAAAAATTAAGATACCTAGGAATAAACTTAACTAAGGAGGTAAAAGACCTATACGCAGAAAACTACAGAACACTGTAAAAAAGATAGAGGAAGACGTAAACAGATGGAAGAACATACCATGTTCATGGATTGGTAGAATCAACATCATTAAAATGTCCATACTACCCAAAGCAATCTATAGATTCAATGCACTCCCCATTAAAATACCAACGGTATATTTCACAGATTTAGAAAAAACTCTCCACAAATTCATCTGGAATAAAAAAAGACCCAGAATAGCCACAGCAATCCTGAGAAAGAAGAATAAAGTAGGAGGGATCTCAATACCAGACCTCAAGATGTATTACAAAGCCACTGTTCTCAAATCAGCCTGGTACTGGCACAAGAACAGACATATAGATCAATGGAACAGAATAGAGAATCCAGATATCAACCCAAACCACTATGCTCAATTAATACTTGACAAATGAGGCATGAACATACAATGGAGTCAAGACAGTCTCTTCAATAAATGGTGTTGGGAAAATTGGACAGATACATGCAAAAAAATGAAACTATATCACCAACTTACACCATACACAAAAATAAACTCAAAATAGATACAAGACGGGAAACCATAACAATACTAGAGGAATCCACAGGCAACAAAATCTCAGACATATGCCAAAAGAACTTCTTCACTGACACTGCCCCTAGGGCAATGGAAGCTAAAGAGAAAATAAACAAATGGGACTACATCAAAATAAAAAGCTTTTTTACAGCAAAAGAAACTATCAACAAAACAACAAGAAATCCCAATGCATGGGAGAACATATTTGCAAATGTTATCACTGATAAAGGTTTAATCTCCAACATCTACAGGCAGTTTATACAACTTAATAAAAGGAAGATAAATGATCCAATAAAAAAATGGGCAACGGACCTAAATAGAATCTTTTCCATAGAAGACAGAAGAAAGGCCAAGAGACACATGAAAACATGCTCAAAGTCACTAATTATCCGAGAGATGCAAATCAAAACAACAATGCGGTACCCTCTCACACCGGTCAGAATGGCTATCATCAACAAATCAACAAATGACAAGTGTTGGCGAGGATGCGGAGAAAAAGAAACCCTCGTGCACTGCTGGTGGGTATGTAGACTGGTGCAGCCACTGTGGAGAACAGTATGGAGTTTCCTCAAAAAACTGAAAATGGAACTCCCATTTGACCCAGTAATCCCACTCCTAGGAATATATCCTAAGAAACTGGAAACATCAATAAGAAAGGATATATGCACCCCTATGTTCATAGCAGCACAATTTACAATAGCAAAGATTTGGAATCAGCCTAGGTGCCCATCAGCAGATGACTGGATCAGAAAACTGTGGTACATCTACACAATGGAATACTATGCTGCCATAAAAAAGAAGGAATTCCTACCATTTGCATCAACCTGGATGGAATTGGAGAACATTATGTTAAGTGAAATAAGCCAGTCCATGAAAGAAAAATACAACATGATCTCACTCATCTATGGATAATAAAGAAAATTATAAGCTGTTGAACAAAAAGATAGATACAGAGACAGTAAAGCATCAAACAGAAGGTCAAATTATAGTGGGAAGGTTAGGGAGACGTGGGAGAGATAAGAGATCAACCTAAGGACTTGTATGCATGCATATAAGCATAACCAATGGACACAAAATTCTGGGGGGTGAGGGCATGTATGGGAGTGGGGTGAGAGGGGCAATGGTAAGATATGTACACATATAATACCTTAATAAAATAAAATAAAAATAAAAAAGCCGACCATGCTGGAGATGGACAACAGAGGCCCATTTCCTATAATAATCAAAAGAACATCATAAGATTATTTAAACTTTGTAATTTTCCCATGCATTTTGGTTTTATCATCTCAGAAATCTTTGGGGAAAGTGAGAAAGCTTTAAGCTGTAAAGACTATCCTCACTTTGCTAAAGTAGTAGTATTATTACATCCAAGATTATTATTAAGCAATGCTTGGGAATCCAGGTTGTTTGGAAACTTTCTGAAGCTTTCTTTCTTGAAATATATTTTTATTGATTTCAGAGAGGAAAGGAGAGGGAGAGATAGAACATCAATGACAAGAAAGAATCATTGATCAGCTGCCTCCAGCACGCCCTCCACTGGGGATTGAGCCCGAAACCCAGGCATGTGCCCCAACCACAGCATCCAACCATGACCTTCTGGTTCATAGGTTGACACTTAAACAGTAAGCCACACCAGCTGGGCCTTTCTTAAGCTTTTTAGAAAGCAACTTCATATTTCTAATTCATAGTTCTATTTCAGCAATTCCTTACATTTCTCCTATTTTTTTTCTCTCCAAGTTTATCTCCTATTGCAATATCAAATTACTAGCAATGAACTATTTGCAGCACTTTTCTTGTTTTCTCTTTGTAAAGTGTAATTTCACGTAATTGTCCAATATCAGCTTCTCTCAATTCATTCTGTCTTACATACAGGTATTAGGTTCTATATATTACCTTTATATAAGATATTAGATTGTCCAAATCCAAACCCCAGCTCTTCCTCTCATTAATTGTATGACTGTGGACAAGTTACTTAACTTTTCCATGCCTTTGTTTCCCCATTTATAAACTTAGGATAATAAATTGAGTAAATGGAAATAAAATGCTTAGAACATTGTCTAACATATAGTAAGCGCTCAATAAACCTGATCATTAATATTGAAAGGAACAAATTAACTTTGTGGCATTTAGGAGCTATTATGGTGTGGTTTGCTTGGGGTTGTCACTGGAAGGTAAGAAATGAGGCTGCAGAAAAGGGTTGTCTTCACTTTGGAGGACATTTCAGCTTGTAAATAAAGGAGCATAAATATTTATTATTAATAATGATGGTCCCATAATAGTAAAATGAATAAAAATTATACCTTACTTATGAATCAGCAAGATTAAACTATCAGTGTGTGAAAATGAGGGGAACCAGGGATGGAAATGAATTTTAACCAAGTGAATTTTAGCGCTGAAAATGACTTTCCGCTTGTTGCATATAACTTGAGGTTCAACCACAGTTAAAGGAAACAAATGGGAATAAAAGTAGTTACATGATTAAAAACTGTACAATAAGTGGCCCTCGTCAGGTAGCTCAGTTGGTTAGAGCATTGTCCTGATATGCTAAGGTTGCAGGTTCAATCTCTGATCAGGGCAAATACAAGTATCAAACAATGAATGCATAAATACGTGGAACAACACATCAATGTTTCTCTTCCCACACCCCTCTAAAATCAATGAATACAATAAAATAAAAACTGTACAATAAGAAAAGAATACTTTTTAACACTAGAAAAATATACCATGAACTGTGTGACTTAAAACAACATAAACTTATTTCTCACAGTTCTGGAGGCTGGGAAGTCCAAGATCAAGGTGCTGGCAGATTTGGTGTCTAGTGCTGGCCTGCCTCCTGGTTCATAGATAGCCTTCTTCTTTGGATAACCTGACAAGGGGGCAGGGGACATGTGGGAAGTAATATGGGGTCCCTCTTATAATTATTCATGACCTAATCACCTCTCCAAAGCCCTATCTACAAATATTATCACATTGGAGATAAGGTTACAACATATGAATTTGTGGGGACACAAACATTCAGTCTATAGAAATAGCATTAACAAAATGTGTTTCCATCCAGCAGACTTCCATAAACTGTTTCTCAAGCCTTATCCTGGGCAGTAGACAAATGGTTGTGTGTTAGGCTATGGGAGGTGGGTGTGGTGGGGTTGGGGGTAGGAGGTTGGAGGTCATTATTGCAGGTGGGGAGATGGAGGAGGGAGCCTTCAACCAAAGTTAATTTAGGGCATTACAAATAACTCAATTGTGATGCTAATACTTGCTCTAGTATTTGAAGTAAAAAGGAGGCAGGAGAGGAAAGAAGAGAAGAATGTGAAGGGAACAAAAGGAGATTATACTTTCTCACTGGGTGCTTTTTTAGTATCCCACGGTATTTGTGGTGTCTGCCACCTTCCTTTATGACCCATTGGTACTTCTGAAACCCTTTCATAGTTCCCAGACTTACATATTTTCTACTGTACCAATTCCTCTACAGTTCAACATCTTGTCACCTTATACTTATAAATGATATGTTTTTACCTCTTCTCAGCAAGCCTATTTCTGGCTGGCTGTTATGAGGACATGAAATTAAACTAAAATTTATTATTGTGTGAATAGTGGATAGTACTTTACTCTCTCAAGAGATATTTTGTATTTTAAAGAAATATGTAAACCAAAGGATAATTTTTTTGGTAAAATTTTATCATATAATAACTGAAGTATAAAAACCCTAAACAAATCAAGAAATCTTTGGGGCTTGCAGGACAATGTTTAAGCAAGAAGCTCTGTTTAGGAATCTGGATTCAGGGTCTGTTCACAACTTTTCCTTATTCACCTTTCTGAATATCCAGATTTTCTAAAGATATCCACCTATCTGTATTCCTCCTTTTTTATGCGTCACAATAGCCCACCTAGCAATAGTTCTAGAACTTGTGTATGTGTGTGTGTGTGTAGGTGGGGGGGGGGATCCAAATGATGGGAGAAGGGGCAGAGATAGGAGTCAGGGAAAGGAATTAGTGAATCATTAGTAAATGTTGTTTCTGTAAGTCAGAAATTGCTTGAACTGAAAAGCAGCATTATTTGACATCTGGTCAGAAGTTTCAATAATTAGTTTTTAAAATTATAAATATAACATATGACAGTTGTAACCAATTTAAACAAAGAAGTTTAAAAAGGAAATACATGATATAAAACATAATTCTTCTCTTTCCCCACTGTTAGAGGATATCAGTTTGGGGTATATATTTTCATACTTTACCATGCTCAGCTAATTTTGGCTCTGCATAATCCTGACATTTAGCTTTTCTAGCATTTTCATGGGCTATCTTGTGCAAAAAGGTAGGTCAGACTTACATCTGGGATATGGCACATAATCTACACTAATAAAAGAGAAACATGCAAATTGCCCATCACTCCGCTATGCCCATCAGCCAATCAGGAGGTAATATGCTAATTAGAAGGACAAAAATGGCGCTGCCCAGCTGCTCCAGGTGCTGAGTGGCTGGACGGGGCATGATGCCTGCTATGAGAGGGAGGGTGGGGGGGCTAAAGGATCTACAGGAGCGGCACTCTGGCATAGCAAAAATGAACACTGCAGACTCTGGAGTCTGCAGCAAAGACCAAGATGGCAGACTCCGGCCTGAGCGAAGGCCTGGGTCCCGGGTGCCGGAGGAAAACTGGTGCTGGAAGCCAAGGGAAGGAAGGCCTATTGCACGAATCTCTTCGTGCAACAGGCCTCTAGTATTTAATAAAGGGCATAGTGCTGTAAAACTGAAGGTTTTCCATAATACTATTATTTTTTTAAAGTTAGCTATTGAACATTTAGTTCTTTGTACCAATATAATGGTTTATCATCTTTTACAAAATTGTTGCTTTTAAACATGGCTATGCCTAAATTACTCAGTTATATGTTTCTGTTTTATTCTTATGTCATTTTAACTTTAGGCCTCCCTTCATGTGCCTTTTCTTTGCATTCTGTTTATTTGTGGATACATTTGAATTGGAGAAGTAGAATACTGGTTAAAGCACAGGACCCAAAACAAACAAAAACCATCCTCAAATTCAAGAAATTTTCTATTCTTCTCCCTGTATTGATCAGTGATTAAATAACATTTCATTTTTTTAAAATTTATAATTAAGAATAAATTTTTGGACAAATTTGCTGTTTGGTATACATTTTAGAATAATCCCTTCTATTTTAAATCTGTAATTGTCTGTCTTCTGTTTTCTTTTCTCCAAATGGAATAATTCAAGTAATTTCCATGCCAGTTTTCTGTCACCTTCGGTAATTGTTAGTTTCCAGTGTGTTCAGTTAAAGACTATTTTTTATATGTGGAATTTTGATTGAGAATAGAGTCAGTTTTGTTTTTTACTTACATCACACTTTTGAGGTGTTTTCCTTTAAAAAACAAATTTACTTGAATTGTATTGATTCTGCAAATGCTCTAGACTTCAGATAATATTTTAAAAATCTAAGACTAGCAGATATCAATAAAAATCAGTTATAGGTGTAGAATATTCAATGGTAATGCTGGAAAAGAAATGTGTAGCCTCTGGGAGTGTTAGCATACATTAAACTCGATGTGAGTCAGCCATGAAACACTGTTACTGAAAAAGAGACGGCATAAGTGAGACAATTATCTATGCAAATTTGACAAGTATGTGTTAAATTTATTATTTAATTTTAAAGGATTAAATAAGCAACATAGTATTAAACTAGGAAATCAAAGCCTGTTCAATTATATTTTAAACCCAGAGACATATGAACTCTGTTGAAGCCTGAAGGAGCAGACCCATGTGGAGACAAGGCAACATTGAATGGGAAAACAATTTTTATCATAAATCATAATTACTTGTGTAAAATCTTTACCGAGCTCTAAACTCTATGTTGGCATCTGTGGTTTAAGAGCAATGTACTAATTATTAACCCCTAATCCCTTTTATTCTAGATATCTGTTTCAAAGGCTGAAGCAGGGAAATGGTATGTGATTATCATTGAGATGTCTCTATCCAGTTCTCTCTGCATAATGCTAATCCAATATTATGTTTTCCCAAACACTAGAGTTAGGCAGGCTTCCATCGTAATTATCAGTGTGGTGGCAAGTTTCTTTCTTCTTTCTGTGCCTTTATAGGCAATTTAGTGAAAGGCTTCATGTAGGGCTGCCAAAGAAATGCTTGAAGAACCCATGTCAGTGCCCTATACTTAGCATGGGCTTAGTAAATAGTTATTGTATGAAAAACTGCATTAGCAAAATTTAAAGAACAAAGACAGCTCTTTGCTAGCAGAGCAGGCAGCTAATCACTTGACATGACTTAAAAGGCACTAAAAAGACTGTCCTTTTAATTTGGCAAATATAATACAGTGCCTGGGATGTTCACCTTAGATTTAAGAATACTTTATGTTTGAGCATTGAATGTTATTCTCAAATACAAATTATTCTGGAGATAAATCATAACCAATCATCAAAACCTAGTATAGACCAGTATGGCAGTTCAGCTAGCTTGTCATCAGTCTGAGAGAGCGCAGAAAAAGCTTTTGATGTCAGAGGGATGAGTAAGGGAGGTAGCTAAGGTTAAGAACCTGGTGTGTTTGTGTTCAGAGCACATGGAGTAGTGAGGAGGTCCCTTCTGAAAGTGAGGCCAACACAAAGAAGGTGTTAATGGCAGAGATTGTGTTGGTTAGTGATGTATGAGTCCTCTGAAGAGAAATTTGACCTCCTTTATAGTTTAGCCCATCTTTGATTAAAGGGAAACAACCCTACTTACTACCTTGGTTTTCTCTTTATGGCCAGGAGGGCAAAAAAGGAAAACAAACCACCAAAAACATTACTTCCAACTGGCTGTCTTGTTGAATTCTCTAGAGAAGGGCTGAACTGTCAGTGGTTGTCACTGGGGCCTTGAGTAAAAATCATTCCCTCAATCTTGGTTTTTGTATTCATGAAACTTTCCCTCTAGATTCTGGAGAAAAGGAAGGGAATTTGGAAAGAGGAGAGGCTGAGCGGGGAGAGTGAAGAAGAGTGCTGGGGCAAATAATCTACACTAATAAAAGAGAAAGATGAAAACTGACCGTACCTTTGCGACGCCCACCAGCCAACCAGGAGTGAGTATGCAAATTAACCCAACGAAGATGGCGCGTTAATTTGCGTACTCAGGCACCAAGTGACTGGGGGTGGGGCGGGATGCTTGCGTTGTCGCCATGGTGATGATGCAGGCGTTTCACACCGCCCCAGCTGCTCAGGGCCTCTGGGCAGTGTGGGAAGGTGGGCCCAGAGCAGAAAGAGGCAGCTCTGGAGCAGAAAGGCGTTGCAGGCAGCCAGGGAAAGGAAGGCCCATTCTAGCATGAATCTTCATGCATTGGGCTTCTAGTCACTCATATATAATCACTAGTGGCATGGTGCATGAAATTCGTGCACGGGGGGGGGGCGGAGTTTGTCCCTCAGCCTGGCCTGCACCCTCTCCAATCTGGGACCCCTCAGGGGATGTCCGACTGCCAGTTTAGGCCCGATCTCACAGGATCTAAACTGGCAGTTGGACATTCCTCTCACAATCCACGACTGCTGGCTCCTAACCTCTTGCCTGCCTGCTAGCCTGAATGCCCCCTAACCACTCCCCTGCCAGCCTGATGGATGCCAAACTGCTCCCCTGCCAGCCTGAATGTCCCCAACTGCCCTCCCCTGCTGGCCTGATCACCCACAACTGCTCCCCTACCCTGCCGGCCTGGTCACCTTACACAGCCTACTTGTTCAGTCATTTGGTCGTCCCTCACTAACACCCTTGCTGGCCTGGTCACCCTACACAGCCTACTTATTCAGTTGTTTGGTTGTCCCTCACTAACCCCTCTGCTGGCCTGGTCATAGACAGCCATCTTGTGAGGGTGTGAGGGTCAATTTGCATATTATTTCTTTTTTATATAGTATGGGGCCTGCTCTTAAAATTGCCCTCCACCTGTGTTCTCAGTGGTTTTAAATGCTGAGTGCTGTACTATATTCTGTGTGCTCCCTCAGACTGGCAGACAAAATAACTAGGTTGGTAAACAGAAATTGAGCCCTCCTCTTCCATTGGGAAAATGTTCTCTCTTCATAGAAATACTCTGCTTGCTCATGTCTCCAATGCAGGGTCTGGGAATAAATTTAGTAGAAACAGAGTTGTAACATTTTAAGGCTACACTGAATTTTCCATATAAATGATATAAATACATCTATAACTCTATACTTTTGTTATATTTTTATTATACATTTTTGGGGATAATAAGCCAAAGAATATAAATAGCAAACTGGTACAGAATTCTTTATTTTAAGAAGTTAAATTTTATAAGGCTACTGATTTTATTTTTAATTGTGATAAAATACACATAATATAAAATTTATCTTATTTAAATTTATCAATTTAAATATATTTTTAAAAGGAATTTTAGATTCACAACAACATTGAGATGAGGGTACAGAGATATCCCTGTACCCTTGCCCCTACACATGCCTAGCCTCCTCCAATAATATCAACATTCCCCCTCCTACCCCATTGTGGTACATTTGTTGTAATTGATGAATCTACACAGATACATCATTATCATTCAAAGTTCATAAATTACATTAGGTTTTTCTCTTGATGTTGTACATTCTAACTTATAATATCATTTATAATGACATTTATCACATTTATAGTATCACACAGAATAGTTCCATTGCCATAAAAAATCCTTTGTGTTTCACCCACTCCTCTCTCCCTCCCACTAGTTTCTGGAAACCACTGATCTTTTTATTGTCTCTATAGTTTTGCCTTTTCCAGAATGTCATATAGTTGAAATCATACAGTATATAGCTTTTCAGATTGGCTTCTTTCATATAGTAATATGCATTTCATGGTTTGATAGCTAATTTTTTTTGCACTGTAAGAAATAAGGCAAGCCCCCAAATTCAGGGGTCCTGGTAGAACACAAACATACTCGGGAGCCAGGCAGCAAGGCAAATATCTTTACTCCTGCAGGATGTTGCACAGCACATGGCCTGGGAGCACATACACACTGAGCAGGAGGTCTCTTGGCTTTATAATCCCTGACACACGTTACCTGTCCTTCACTCTTGATTAGAGCTCAGGTGCACAGTCTTTCGCGATTGGCTAATTCAAAGGGAGAGGTTGGCCTTTGCTGTTTCAAGATGGCGGCCCCCAGGTGAGCTGCAAATCCTGTGGCCAACATGGTGGCTGCCAAGTCACGTGAGCCAAAATGGCAGCTGTCTAAACTGTTCTTTGACAGAAAAGATTACTTGTTTATTCTCTCAGCACTAAAAAAATATTCCATTACTGGGAGTACCATTGTTTACCCATCCACCTATTGAAGGACATCTTGTTTGCTTTCAGGTTTTAGAAATCCTATCTAATAAAAGGGTAATATGCAAATTAACAGTCACTCCACAACAAATATGGCGGTACCCATGGCCACAAATATGGCAGCATCTGCCGGAGCCACAGAACCAGCAGAGAGGGCTGGAGGCTAGGCTTCTTTCATGGCCAGGCGATGAAGGAAGCCAAGCCTCCTGCATGCCCAGGCCGGCCCCTGAGGGAGACATGCAGGGAGTGAGCGAGGTTCCCTGTCTGGGGGTTCCAAATCCACCATTGGTTCCTTTCACCGCTGATTCCTCTCCTCGCAGGTATCCTCCATGCAAAAGCCATTCAAATATGTCTGTGCAAATATGTCATGTCCTAATGGGTGAATCCTAAACCAAATGGGTGTCACACCTGGGCAACCTAACTCCCGTTAGAAAAAGGACCTGGGAGAAGGGATTTAGGAATCACGAAGCCATCTGACCTGCTCGGTCTCTGGAACTGCTGTCAAACACAGGCAGTCTGAGACCTTCCCAAACACCACCTGAGCTAAACCTGAGAACCAAGATATTTTCAAGGCCCAAAGTTGACATGGGTAAGGGGGCAGGGGAGCAAAGCAAGCAGAGCAGCCAACTCAACCAAAGAGGCAGGAGCCTAAGACAGTGCAGAGAAATGTCCTGGCCACCGATGCTCTCCCACAGAGGGGAGGGAGTGTATATATGGGGAATTTAAGGCCACTGGGAGGAGGGAAAGTCAAGGCATGCCTAAGAATTTTTTGTAAGCGTCCCACAGTCAAGAAGCAGAGTCAGAATCAAGAAGCGAAGTCGCAGAGTCAGAATCAAGAAGCGAAGTCTTACCTCAGCCCTGGGGTGTTTAAAAGTATCTAAAAATAGCAGTTCCATCGCTGAGTCCACTGCCATGTTTGCCGCAGACTGGAGGCATGCAGAGAACTTTCAGGGCAGCCTATAACCTCAGCGGTGTCATCGACTATGGCTCCGGCATGTATAAGGCCGGCTTTGCAGGGGATGATACCCCCTGGGCCATGTTCCCGTCCATCGTCGGGCGCCCCCAGCACCAGGGCGTCACGGTGGGCATGGGGCAGAAGGACAGCTACATGGGCGACGAGGCCCAGAGCAAGCGTGGCATCCTGACCCTCAAGTACCCCATCGAGCACGGCATCGTCACCAACTGGGATGACCTAGAGAAGATCTGGCATCACGCTTTCTACAACGAGCTGCTGACTGAGGCCCCCTGAACTCCAAGGCCAACCGTGAGAAGATGACCCAGATCATGTTCGAGACCCTCCCTCAACATTCCCACCATGTACGTGGCCATCCAGGCCATGCTGTCCCTGTAAACCTCTGGCCGCACCATAGGCATCCTCGTGGACTCTGGGGACGGGGTCACGCACCCGGTGCCCATCTGCGAGGGCTACGCCCTCCCCCACGCCATCCTGCGTCTGGACCTGGCGGTCCCGGACCTAACGGGCCCGGACCTGACCGACTACCTCATGAAGATCCTCACGGAGAGGGGCTACAGCTTCACCACCACGGCGGAGCGGGAGGTCGTGCGCGCCGTCAAGGAGAAGCTGTGCTACGTCGCCCTGGACTTGGACAGGAGATGGCCACGGGCTGCGTCCTCCTCCTCCCTGGAGAAGAGCTACGAGCTGCCCGACGGGTAGGTGATCACCATTGGCAACGAGCGGTTCCGGTGTCCAGAGGCGCTCTTCCAGCCCCCCTTCCTGGGCATGGAGTCCTGCGGACTCCACGGTGCTGTCTGGCGGAACCACCATGTGCCTGGGCATCGCGGACAGGATGCAGAAGGAGATCACGGCCCTGGCCTCCAGCACAATGAAGATCAAGACCATAGCCCCGCCGGAGTGCAAGTACTTGGTGTGGATGGGCGGCTCCATCCTGCCTCGCTGTCCACCTTCCCGCAGATGTGGATCAGCAAACAGGAGTACGACGAGTCGGGCCCCTCCATTGTCCACCGCAAATGCTTCTAAACGGACTGCGGGCAGATGCGTAGCATTTGCTGCAGGAGTGGATGAGTCTCCGCTTGCCCTGGCAAAGGCACGCCTCATGCCGGCCCCAAATTGGAACGCGCCTTCAAAAAGAAGTTGTCCTTGAAGCCTGTATGGGAGCTCAGCCTGGATTGTAGGCCTGGTTGCTGATGTTGACCTGTATTCAAGTTACCTGTTCACTTGTTTAATGCCCTGTACATACCTTTCATTTAAACCCCTGTATAGGCTGAAGTGGATAGGTTGGTTGAGCGTGAGCGTGGCCACTTGGTGGCTGAGACGAGAACGTTTCTGCAGGAGAAACCCAGTGGCCCCAGGAGCCCGCAGGGCCTCATGTGTGCGGGGCACTGGCCTGTGGGAGCTGCCCTCTCCAGGAGCTCTTGAGTTTGGCACGGCCCTGCCCCCTGCACTGTTACCATTCTGCCCTGCCATCCGACGGGGTGGGGTTGGGAGGGTCCAAGCGTTGGGGGCCCATTTTCCTTTTTTAATTGATGTTCCTGCCAGAACACCTGGGCTGTTACTTGCCTTGAGTTGGAAAACAGTTTGCATTTCCACCTGTAAATCTTCGTCCTTTTAATTTATGTAAGGTTTTTGTACGCGATTCTTGAAGAAATGACAAATTTTGGTTTTCTACTGTCACGTGAGAACATTAGGCCCCAGCAACACGTCATTGTGAGGAAAATAAAAGTGCTGCAGTTAAAAGCCTTTCTAGGGCTGGCAGGAAAATGCAGCTATGAAGGAAGAATAATGTCTTAAAACAAAGAGGTTGGTTTTTTTTTTTCTCATCAGCAAAATGTGAATATTACCTAAACCACAGACTTTGCAAGAATTAATTGAAATAAAATTCCAGAAATTGTGTAACAGCCAGGCTGAAGTGGATAGGTTGGTGAGCGTGAGCGTAGTCCTGTGCATGGAAAGGTTGCAGGTTCGATTCCAGGTCAGGGAACATACCTGGCACATACCTGGGTTTCAAGTTGGATCCCTGGTCAGGGCTCCTAAGGAAGGCAATTGAAGGGATGTTTCCTACATTGATGTTTCTCTCTCTCTATCCCTCTCCCTTCCACTCTCTCTAAAAATCAATGGAAAAATGAATTAATGCCATGTTTACAAATGTGGATAATCTAAAAAGAAAAAAAAAGAAGTAGGGGCCCTAACCAGTTTGGCTCAGTGGATAGAGCATTGGCCTGCGGACTGAAGGGTCCCAGGTTTGATTCCGGTCAAGGGCATGTACCTTGGTTGCGGGCACATCCCCAGCTGATTGATGTTTCTCTCTCGTCGATGTTTCTAACTCTCTATTTCTCTCCCTTCCTCTCCGTGAAAAAAATCAATAAGATATATTTAGAAAAAAAAAAAAGAAAAACAGGGTTGAATATGTATTGTATAATTTAAAGCATGTAAAATAATATAACTTTTTAGGGGTATATATGTTATTTATACTAATAAAATACTAATAGAAGGGTAATATGCTAATTAGACCAGACATCTTTTGGACATCCATCTGGATGTCCTTCAGGACAAAGCCACGGTGGTGGGGGCCAAGGCAGAGGCTGTTAGGGGCAATCAGGCTGGCAAGGGAGGGCACTTAGGGGCAACTAGGCTGGCAGGGGAGGGCATTTAGGAGCAACCAGGTCAGCAGGGGAGCAGTTAGGCGTCGATCAGGCTGCCAAGGGTAGTGGTTAGGGGGTGATCAGGCTGGCAGGCAGGCAAGCGGTTGAGAGCCAGCAGTCTCGGATTGTGAGAGGGATGTCCGAGGCATCCCAGATTGGAGAGGGTTCAGGTTGGGCTGAGGGACACCCCCCCCCCCCCCCATGCACAAATTTCATGCACTGGGCCTCTAGTTATAAATAAAGCTGCTATAAACATCTGTGTTCAGATTTTGGTGTGGATATAAGTTTTTCAGTTCCTTTGAGTAAGGACTGTAATTGCTGGGTCTATATGGTAAGACAACGTTAGTTTTGTAAGAAACATCCAGCTGTACCATTTTTATTCCCATCAGCAGTGATTGAGAGTTCCTGTTGTTCTACATCCTTGGCAGCATCTAGTGTTGTCAGTGTCCTGGAGATGGGCCATTCTAGTAAGTGTGTAGTGCTATCCCATTGTTTTACTTTCTTAACTATTTTTCAGTGTACAGTTCAGTAGTGTTAAGTATATTCACATTGTTGTGCAACCATCTCCAGAACTTCTTCATCTTGCAAAACTGAAACCCTTTCCTCATTGAACAAGAACTCTCCACCTCCTCCCCTTAGCATCTGGCAATAATTATTCTACTTTCTATTGTAATGAGTTTGATTGCTTTTGATACTTCATATAAGTAAAAGTATACAACATTTGTAGTTTTGTGACTGGCTTATTTCACTTATTATAATGTCCTCAAGGTTAATTAATGCATAGCATGTATTAAAATTTTCTCCCTTTTAAAGGTTGAATAATATTCCATTATAAGTACCACAGTTTGTTTATTCATCCATGGACCTTGGGTTGCTTCCATCTTTTTCTATTATAAATGATGTTTTTAGGTATATGAATGTACAAATAGAACTTTGAAATACTGCTTTTGATTCTTCTGGGTATACATCAAGAAGTAGTATTGCCGGATCGTATGGTAATTCTATTTAATTTTTTGAGGAACTGCCATATTGTTTTCCATAGTGTCTGCACCATTTTACATTCTCATCAACAGTGTACAAGGGTTTCTATTTTCCACAACCTTGCCAACACTTGTTATTTTTTTTAATAGCAGCCATAGCAACTTACTTTTTAAAGCATCACTTATACTAATCTATCATCTTTCCTTTAAAGTGTGCAAATTGCAGTTCAAAGGAGAAGTGATTGCTTTAATAGCAACTAAAGGTTTGAAACCTAGGTTTTCAGAATCCAAGTACAAAAGCTCTTTGTACTATAACAGGCTCTTCACAACCTATCAGACAAAAACTATTAGAAACAGCAATCAAAATTATCTTAAAATAAGAGAGTTCATTAGCATAGGTAGCTACTTAAGGAAGAGAGAAAATGGAAGCAGACATTAAGCCAATTCACTAGGAAGCCACAGTGTTCACAGGCTCCTCAGGGCACAGACACATCCTCCGCTAAGGGTACTTAACCCCCAAAGGAGGCAGGCAGAATCAGCTACCTGCTGTTAGCAGAGATTACCAAAGAAGGGATAAAAACACGAGGGAAGTTCCTTTGCTAGGCACATGTACAGTAGAAGCCAAGACAGTGCAGGTAAGTGCATGCTCAGTAGAAAACAGATGATGCAGCAGAACTTGGAGTCTTGCACACTTGGAGCCAAAATGGTGACATAAAGGTGCAGAGTTTAGCCTGGAAACATTTTGGAAAAGAATGAGATTGGATAAGGGCACAAAACCGTAGAAGGTCTAGGAAAGGGATTGGTTAAGGGTAGGGTCCAGGACAAGCCCAGGAAAACCCTGGAATCATGTTGGGTAGTTTGAAAGAAAGGCTGCTCATTCCCTAAAACCAAGAAAATATATGAAGGATTATCAAGGATCTTGGAGCAGTTGCTACTAGAGCCTGCTTCCCCTTAGTATCCCAGAGGGTGTGTTTCTCTTCATTCCAATAAATTTTGTCACTCTGCTTAAACGTCTCCCATGCATGTGCCCTTTGAAATTACTTTCTTGCGACACTGCAAAAATCCATTTTCACCGGCAACAAGATGAAGCACTGGAAGTATGATGAAGGAGGTTTCTATTCTTTAGTGTTTTGCTTGAATCTGTTGTTAATATTGTCAAAAGGAAGAAATCAGTTTTGTTTTGTTTTTAATATATTTTTATTGATTTCAGATAAAGGAGAAGGAGAGAGAGACAGAAACATCAGTAATGAGAGACGATCACTAATCAGCCACTCCCTACAGGCCCCACACTGGGGATCGAGCCCACAATTCAGGCATGTGCCCCAACTGGGAACACTCAACCACTGAGCCATGCTGGCCAGGTAGAAATAAGTTTCTTTCTTTAAAAAACAACAACAATAAAGTTTGACCTTTATTAATATGCACACATTAGCATTATCTGATTTACATAGGTGTTAGGTAAGGTGCTTGAGTAGCCAGGGGAATAATCTCAGATCATTATAAAACTGGAGACATCTTCTGTTCCCCTCTGAGGATTTCCAAATAAACACTAATTATAACAGCACCAATTTAGGATAATGAATACAGAATTTCAGCAACCCTGACATTACACATAATCATTTCATGAAATTCAGAATAAAGTAATTTTTTATAGCTTCTTGAAGATACATTTTTTTGTGTGTGAGAAAAAACATACAACTACATTCTTTCTATAATTCTCAGGTATACTTCTGCAGCATAGAATTATACCTATAGTTTCACATATCACTTTGTTTATATCATTTGCATGAGGGTCCTAGATTAGTCCTGGCACATAATGGTTAATCTCCCTGGCTTTATATTTTGAGTACAATGTGAGAGAAACTGCTAAATGTTTACCTGATGACAGGCTTTCTGTTTTTAATTATAGAGGTAAATAAGATGATAAAAATGTTATGCAGGCCTCAGTACTTCAACATCCTAGGGTTTCTTTGTGCTTTTCTTGCTTGGTATGCAAGTTAATTTTAAGCATTCTGAAAAACCACTGATCATGGAAAATTTAAAAATAACACTGTGAGAATATTGTGCTGAGTAAACAGCCATAGGTCAATGAGAGTCATGTTCAATTCATACTTAATGCCTCTTCACAATATTACCTCAATTTTGAGAATGACAAATATGAAGAAGAGAGAAGTCAGGAGAAGACAAAACCAAACAAATCCTAGATACTATTAGCTAATCAATGAATTCATTCATACAAAGAATTTTTATGAAGTTCCCATTATGTGCCAGGATTGGTATAGGACACTCTAGTACACTCATAGAAGTAATATAAAGATGAAAAGACACCATTCATGTTCTAAAAGACCTTAAAAAAATCCCTATGATGCAATAGTTCTCAAATTTTAGCTTGCATTGGATTCAAAATAGAGGGTTTATTCAAAAACAAATTGCTGGAACCCACCTCTACAGTTTCTGATTCAATAGGTATGCATGTGGATTAGAGGAGCAAACATTTACATTTCTAAAACATTCCTGGAGGATGTTGATGCTACTGATCCTGGACCAAATATTGAGGAGAACTACAATTATAAGGGAACTTTTATAGCAGCAAAAGGAGAGCCTAAAGCTTAGATATCTTAATTTGTTTCCTTATATGTGAAAAAAAATTTAAGTTTTAGACAGTCAGCTGAGGCTATACTTAACATAAGCCCTAAAAGGTAACTTCAAAGGAATATAATAATTAGGCTTCTAATATTTATATATAAGTTTATATATATATATATATATATATATATATATATATATATATATAAAAGCCTAAGCGACCATTCAACCATTTGACTGTTATGATGTGCACTGACCACCAGGGGGCAGATGCTCAATGCAGGAGATGCCCCTGGTGGTCAGTGTGCTCCCACAGCGGGAGTGCCACTCACCTGACCTATGGGCACCAGACACCAGGCTCATGGCTGGTGAGTGCAGCTGCGACAGTGTGAGCCCCTTCCCCATCTGGACTGGGACCGGGATTGGGACTGACATTGGGACTGACTGGGCATGAGCCTGCAGCTGCTTCTATGGCCGCTTCTTGGTCATGGGCATGCCAGTTTTGCCCTCAGAGCTACAGCGAGCCTACTGAGTGGCGGCGGCGGCAGGAGCAGTGGGGCTGGGATGAGCAGGAGCGGCGCAGTGCCCGGCCCGGGCTTGGGCTCCTCTCTGGCTGCTTGCCACTTTGCGCACTACTACATCCCTCAGGGGATGTTGGACTGCTGGTTTCAGCCTGATCCCCGCAGGCCATGAGGAGGGACCCCACCAGTGCACGAATCCGTGCACTGGGCCTCTAGTTATATATAAAATTTAAAAGATAGAAATAAAGAAATAGAACTTCATGAAACCATTTTGGAGATTATGAATATTTAGTATACTGTCAACAAAAAGAAACACCTGGTAAGGAAAGTGAGACACAAGTAAAACTATTCAGTGAAAAAAGAAACATTTCAGATTAAAATATATGTATAAAAAAACAAGGGCTCATGTACAAATGAAACTGTTATTGGAGAACTGCACAGGTGAAATTTCTCCTTTGCTAGTGGAAGTGGGATTGTTACAATATCTTGAGAAAAATAATTTTCTAAGATTCATACAGAAGAATGGTTGATTTTTATTTGCATAGAATTATATCCCTCGTGTTGCAAAGTCCCATTCCCCTCAAACCAGTCCTAGAAAATGTGCAGCTGGGGATTCAGCAGAGCTAGAAGCAAAGCCAGTGCCTAGAGTTTCTCTTCTATGGTAGAGTTGAGTCTGGCACAGCATCAGGCTAATTCCAATCCATCAGTCCATTGTGTGTGGGGTCCACGTGGCAGTGGGCCATGTGGGTGTGTCCAGAGTGTGAGAGCACACATCCTGCAACAACAGTCCCAAGAGAGCAAGAGGGCCAAGAGAGAACTCCCTTTGTTCAGGAGCTAATGTGTCTCAGATTTTGTGCCCTTGCAGTGGCCACACCTATTCTGGCCAATGACCTGCTCCCAGGTGTGACTGACAGATAATTACCTTTCCTATGTCATTGAGACCTTATTGGGCATGCATCTATTCTTTCTTCATCTAATCCCTCTCCCCAGGGATCTGCAGGGAACAGACCTGGAGAGTGTTAAACTGCAGCTTTCTGGCAAAGCTGTACAACTTGAATGCTTATATTATCTGCCTTCCCTTTGCTCCTTTCTTATTAATTAATCAATAACTGGGTTAATTACAATGGCATTGAAGCCACATAAATATTAGAGAAATAATAAAAGAAAAAATTTAATGATTATTCTGTAACATTAAAAATAATATAACACACCATGACCAAGTTGGATTTATTCCGAGGATGCAAGGTTGGTACAATATCTGCCAATCAATAAATGTGATACACCACATAAACAAAATGAAGGGTAAAAACCACATGATCATATCAATAGATGCAGAAAAATATTTGGTAAAAACCAGCACACTTTTATGATAGGAATTCTCAGAAACGTGGGGATAGAGGGAACATGCCTCTATGTAACATGCCTCTATGTAACATGCCTCTATGTAACATGCCTCTATGTAACATGACGGCCATATATGACAAACCCACAGCCAACATCACTCATTGGGTAAAAATTAAAAGTGCTTCCTCTAAGATCAGTAACAAGACAGAATGTCTGCTTTCATTATCTTTATTCAACATAGTGCTGGAAGTCCTGGACACAGCAATCGGACAAGAGAAAGAAGTAAAAGGCATCCAAATTGGAAAGCAGGAAGTAAAACTGTCATTTTCACAGATGACATGATATTGTACATAGAAAACCCTAGAGACTCAACCAAAAAGCTACTAGATCTAATAAATGAATTAGGAAATGCAGCAGGATATAAAATTAATATTCAGAATTTGGTGGCATTTTTATACACCAATAATAAACCATCAAAAAGAGAAACTAAGAAAATGATCCATTTACTATTACAACAAAAAAAGGTGCCTAGTGTTACTGGACAGGCCAGCCTGAAGCAGATCTGCCTCAGGCGCCTGTACTGTGTGGGTCCTTGACTTTGCGCAGGAAAGATTTCACAACACGGGTTTGAGAGCATGTTTATTAAAGCTGGGACAGTGAAACAAAGGAAGGAATTAGGCAGAAGAAACAACAGGGAGAGCTAGGCGGTGCTCTGCTTTGGCTCCCTAGCAATGTTATTGGAAAGAAGTGAGCCAAGGCGGGACTGCTGTTAGCTCAGTGGGAAGTCAGGGAAAAGGGGGCCTTGGAGACAGGATCAGGGGGTGAGCCTGGGGCCAAGCTGCTGCTGCCCACTCCTACCCCTGGTTGCAAGTCTCATGGGGACCCTTAGAAATAGAAAGTTCATGCCTGGGAAGGGGAATGGGCGTGCTCTAAAGCGAGAGCATTGAGTCTTTGCTCTGAGGGCTTTGTATCCTTTTTTTTTCTTCTTTTTTTCTTTTCTGCAGGCAAGAATCTTAGGGGAGGTTTTGGGACAATATTCATTAGGTGCAGTTTTAATATGCTGATGCATTGAAATGAGTGTGTAGGGGAGTTTGGGATTATTTTTTGGTCTGTTTTACTGTTATCTTAGGTCTGTCTGTCTTTAATGGGTTTTTGTTATTTATTCCCCGACTTCATCTGTCCTTGGATTTAGCTGGCACAATGGCATGAATTGAGTCTTTGTTCTCTATTTTTCCCAGGCCAGGGTGATTCAAGGTATGCATTTTCTGGTTAGAGAGGAAGGTATAAAACTTGTTCTCAAGTGTCCTTATTTAGGGGAGATAAGGTCTTGCAATTCACAAGCTGGCTGTAAGTTGCCCAAGTGTTTGGCCTTGTTTAATTTTCTTGTCTCAGTTTCCCCATCCCACTTGCCCAGGAATTTTCCTAGCTTCTAACTATCTTGCCACACCTAGGAACAAATTTAACCAAAGAGGTAAAAGACATGTACTCATAAAACTATAGGACATTGAAGAAAGAAATTGAGGAAGGTACAAATAAGTGGAAGCGTATACTGTGTTCATGGATTGGAAGGATTAACATAATTAAAATGTATATATTACACAAAGCAACCTATAAATTCAACACAATTCCTATTAAAATACCAGTGGTATATTTCAGATCTAGAAACAACATTCCAAAGCTTTATATGGAAACAAAAAAGACCCCAAATAGCCTCATCAATTTTGAGAAAAATGAACCAAGTTGGAGCTATCACAATACCTGATATCAACCTATACTACAAGGCAATTTTAATCCAATAACCTGGTGCTGGCATAGGAACAGGCACATAGGACAATGGAACAGCACAGAGAGCCCAGAAACATACCCATGCCTTTATGGTCAATTAATATTTGGTGAAGGAGGAAGAGCATACAATGGAGTAAAGGCAGTCTCTTTAATAAATGGTGCTAGGAAAATCAGACAGGTACATGCCAAAAACAAAAATCAAAAAACAGGAACCAGACCACCAGCATACACCATATATAAGAATAAACTCAGAATGTTTAAAAGACTTAGATGTAAGTCACGAAACCATAAAAATTCTAGAAAAAAGCATTGGTAGTACAATCTCAGACATCTCTTGTAGCAATATTTTTGCCAATATTTCTCCTAGGGCAAGGGAAACAAAAAAAAAATAAACAAATGGGACTACATGAAACTATAAAGCTTCTGCCCAGCAAAATAAACAACCAAGAAAATGAAAAGAGAACCCACTGTAAGGGAGAACATATTTTCCAATGATACATCTGATAAGGGGTTAATTTCCATATATAAACAATTTATACAATTCAACACCTGAAGACAAATAATCCAATTAAGAAATGGGCAAAAAACCTCAGTAGACTCTTCTCCAAAGAGGGCATAGAGATGGCCAATAGACATACGAAAAAAAATTCTCAATGTCACTAATCATTAGAGAGATGCAAATTGAAACCACAATGAGATATCACCTCACACCTGCCAGAATGGCTGTCATCAATAAATTAACAAATAACAAGCTCTGGCAAATATGTGGAGAAAAGGAAACCCTTTGTACTGCTGGTGGGAATGCAGACTGGTACAGCCACTGGGGAAAACAGTATTAAGTTTCCTCAAAAAGTTAAAAATGGAACTGTCTTTTGACCCAGTGATCCCCCTTCTGGGAATATATCCAAAGAATCTCCAAACACCAATTTGAAAGAAAACATGCCCACCTATGTTCATAGCAGTGTTATTTACAACAGTCAAGATCTGGAAACAGCCCAAGCGCCCATCGGTAGATAAATGAATAAAAAAGCTGTGGTACATTTACAAAATGGGAATACTACTCAGTCATAAAACAGAGTAACTCTTACCTTTTGTGACAGCATCGATGGACCCGATTATTATAATGCTAAACAAAAGAAGCCAGTTAGAGAAAGACAAATGTCACATGATCTCACTTATATGTGGAATCTAATGAACAAAATAAACTGATGAACAAAATAGAAACAGAAGTATGGATACATGGAACACACTGACAGCTGTCAGAGAGGAGGGAAAAGTAGGGGGACTGGATCAAAGAAGGTGAAGGGATTATCCAAAGAACATACATTCATAACCCATAGATACAGATAACAGTGTGGTGATGGCCAGAGGGCAGGGGTGGGTGGGAGCTAGATGGAGGTACGCAAAGGGCTGGAAAATGGGGATATATGTAATAGTGTCAACAATAAAAATAAAGTTGTAAAAATGATATAACAGAGGACAAAATAATTCACATGTATTTTTATATTATAAAACAGCAGTTGTATTTGATTTTAAGAAAATGTTCTAGTTTTCCATGGGTTGGTTTTTTATGGAATCTTTTTAGTTGCTTAAAGATAAAATTCATTTAGTGTTAAGTAATGATGGATTCACTTCTGTATTTCACTGTACGTTCACATAGTCAAAGTATAAGCAATGACTTGCAGTGATCAAGAAAGATTCTAGTATAATACAATCGAATGTAGAAATAGCATGAGTGCTTAAAACTAAGCAAAATGTGGGTTCTGTAACATTCTTTTTTTTTTGAAGGTTTCAAGGAATATTGACGATTAAAACTCATTAATTTGTACTCATAATGTCACTGAGATGGAGTAGCCAAGTATTTATCGCTATATATTTAATATGGATATACAGAGGTATGGAGATTTCCTGATGCCCAAAAGACTTGATACTTAGGGGAAATTTAAAATCAGTATGCATGCCATAGCTGTTTTGGATCAGTGGTTAGAGCATCGGCCCTTGGCCTGAAGGGTCTCGGGTTTAATTCCCAGTCAAGGGTTGCAGGTTCGTTCCCTGCTCCCAGTCAGGGAGCATCCGAGAGGCACCAGTTGATGTCTCTCTCACATTGATGTTTCTCTCTCTCTCCCCTCACCCTCTTCCACTCTCTCTGAAAAGCAATGGAAAAAATATCCTCAGGTGAGGATTAACAACAACAACAACAACAACAAAAAGCAGTACCCAGATTTTGTTAACAAAATTTGTTTTAATTTATTTACTTTGTGCTGTTTATTTTTATTTGTTTAAGTCTAGCTTTAAACACCAGATCACATTGTTTTTCTTATGTAAGGTTTTTAGCAGCCTTTATTTGGGAAGGAATTTCCGGGGATTTAAATTTTTAAATTTCTATATAACTGAGTTAATCTTCATGTGTAGGTCCTGCAGGCAGTTTTTTGTGAGATTCAAGTTTTGTTACGGGTGATGTTGACTCAGTTCTTGAGTCACACACACACACACACACACACACACACACACACACACACACACAGAGAGAGAGAGAGAGAGAGAGAGAGAGAGAGAGAGAGAGAGAGAGAGAGAATTCAGAACCAAGAACTCTAGCACAAGAGGAAGTTTAATTGGCATGCAAAGTGAAAGTACACTTGAAGAGAAGATTCCAGCAGGCTGTTAAGAGAGCTGTCTTGGAGTGGTTGGCAAAGGCTCCTCTTAGCCTGGAGAGACTGCTTCCTTCTTCGGCTGTCCCATTTGGTTTTGTCCCATCACCTTCTCTCCTTGTTGGGGAGTAGCTTCCCATATAAGGCTATTTTGGGGTTTGCCATCCTGCCTGTTACCCACAATTCTCAAGGGGGTGGGGTGTCAAAACCACAAAGCTAATGACATGCTAGGGAAGGAAAAGGTCACCCTGGGAGCAACGTTCTAGCCCACAGGACTTGTTTTCTTTAGTTTTACCTGTGGCCTGGCACCTGAGATTTTCAGCTCAGTAATATTTAGTATCCGGCCTATCATTCCTGCTCTGCTTTCATCATTATTAAATCTCCCACTTAGTGGCATGTGAGATTATGAGAGTACTAGCCTTCTTTCCTATTTTGCCTGGTACTTTCATGCTAATAGAGTAAATATCGCCAAATGGTGACATGGGTAGGCTCTGGAATCAAGCTTCCATCGTTCAAATCTCAGCTCTGGCACTTTAAGTTAGTGACCTTGAGAAGAGTATTTAATTTTTCTGAGCCTGAGTTCCCCCATCTGTAAAATGGAGGTTTGTAGGAGCTGGTCCCAAACTGATGGGCAGGTCAGGGAACTGCAATAAAGCTATTCTGGAACCAAGACAATCTGTTAAACTAAAAAAAAAAAAGAAGAAGAAGAAACTTTTGTGAAGCACAACAGGAATTTTGTTGGTTCTGTAAAGTGACCAAGTGAGAATCATCTAAAGCTTTAACATGGATGGCCTTCTGAGAGGACCATCCGTTGACTTAGGTTGCAAGTTTCTTAAATATGGGATCAGTCCTAATCTAATCTAGTAGGATATTTCATCGGGTTCTGGATTTTGTTGAGGTACTTGGAGGTTTGGGCCAAGTATCCCTACAGTTCTTTATAGTTAAGGGTCCAACTACTAGAAGTGACAAACACAGCCAGTTCAACCACAGAGCGGAAAAGAAAGTTGTACTAGCCTTGTAATAAAGGATACATGTCCAACTGTAATAAGCAGACAGAAGACAACTGCAGCCTTAATTAGCTAAGTTTGTAATATGAGTGATGGAAATGACAGGGAATACAGGAATTTTGGGGGGGAGTTTCTGTATGTTTTTATACTGAAAGAATGCTAAGATGTTAATGTGTCAATTATAAAAGTAAACTTATTTTATTTCTTTTTTTTAGAATTTCTTTTTTTTTTTAATATATTTTATTGATTTTTTATAGAGAGGAAGAGGGAGGGATAGAGAATCAGAAACATCGATGAGAGAGAAACATCGATCAGCTGCCTCTTGCACACCCCCTACTGGGGATGTGCCCGCAACCAAGGTACATGCCCTTGACCGGAATCGAACCCGGGACCCTTGAGTCCGTAGGCCGACGCTCTATCCACTGAGCCAAACTGGTTTCGGCTATTTTATTTCTTAATTAACAACATGTAGGTTAAAGTTTGCATATGATTGTATTAATTCTTAGGTGCACAAAAAATAAAGGTTTCTTGAGGGGTTAATTTTTCTAATAAGTTATGAAATAGCACAAATGTGCACTTTACTCTCACTTGATTGACTCTTGTAGTGTGCTCATTAAGAGAAGTTATCTTTGCAAAACAGTCAAGGTCTTCTTCAAAACCTCTTTTGAGGGATTTACTTGCTCAGATCTTTATTTCTTAATAGCTTAGCTGTTTTTTAATTTCACTTTTATGGATTTCATGAAACCTATATTTTTTAAAAAAATTTCATTTTCACTGATAATTACCATGTCATAATTTTTATAAGAAAATGGAAATGAAAATGATGCATAGAATAAAAGCTAGTGTGAAGCAGAAATTAGTTTTTGAGTATGAACTAATTTTATACTCAAAATTCTGGTCAGTTCCTTATTTTTGTGTCATAATACTTTTGCTTGCCTATGAAGCCATGTAAAGTTGAGAACTTGAATAATAAATATATGGTTAACAAGGATGACCTGTGTAATTTTGTTGTCCATTCAGGCAGGAGTTTTGTCCTTCCTAATGTGATTATTTTTTCAAACCAAATATTTCTAAAAGAGAAAGAATATCTACAGTCATAGATAGTGTTCATAGTATAGTTATTTGCCATATATTATAGAGTTGATATGCCTTCAGAGAGTGAGGACACCCAACTGGATGCATCCCTAAAATGGTAAATCTGTTCAATGGTTGGCCTGCTATGGTGGTCAACAGATTTTCTCCTCTGGTATATTGGTCTGGGGACACTTAGAGTAGATTCTACTTGGGATCATGAAGTATAGATTTTTTTTCCTATTTGTTGCTCCCTCTCTGCCAGGAGAGTCGGAAGGAGCCCTCAAAGACTTCAGCGGCTCCTATAGAGGGTAGATGCTGGGTGTCTAAGCAGAAGTTCTGACAGTAGCTGCCCTCCCTCTGGAGGCATTGGTGGATAAAGCTCCCCCTAAGCAGACTTACTCACTCTTCCTAGAACAGGTCCACAGGAGAGGCTTGTTCTTAATTTAGGCTTTGAGAACATTGGGTTTTTCTGGATTTAAAATCCAGAATGAATATTGCTAGAGTCTGTATTCCTTTGTGGGCATAATGTTAACTTGGTGTCAACATTTTTAAAATGTGCTCTCCTAAAGCACAGAGTAGAGAAGATGGCAAGGTAATGCTCATATTGCAACCAGAGCAGGGTTTCTCAACTTCAGCATAACTGACATTGTGAACTTGACAATTCTTTATGGTGGGAAATGGTCCTGTGAAATGTAGGATGTTTAGCAGCAACCCTGGCCTCTGTTTACTAAATACCTATAACAGACCTTTAGTCATGACAATAAAAAATTTCCAGATGTTGTTGAATACCTCTTGGAGGGAAAATGGCCCTGGCTGAGACCCATGCTAGACAAATATTGGGAAATCCTTTTGGTTGTATCTTCAAAATATGTTCAGATTCCAATCACCTCTCATCAATTCCATTTTCTTTTCCTTTTCTTGGTTAATTATATTTTTCCCATCACCATTTATACCCTCTTCCACCTTCACCCATCTCTGCAATCCCACAATAACCACACTGTACTCCATGTCCATGAGTCTCCTTTCTTTTTTGCTCAAATCTTCCACCTTTCCCCTACCCACCAGAGCTATCTGCCTGTTCTCTACCTATGAGTCCTTCTCTGTTTTGCTTGTCAGTTCAGTTTATTCATTAAATTTCACATATGAGTGAAATCATATGGTACTTGTCTTTTTCTAACTCGCTTATTTCACTTAGCATAATGTTCTCCAGGTCCATTCATGCTGTTGCAAAGGGTAAAATTCTCTTCCTTTTTATGGCTGAGTAATATTCAATTGTGTAAATATACCACAGCTTTTTTATATACTCATCTACTGATTGACACTTGGGCTGCTTCCAAATCTTTTTTTTTTTTCCCACACTTGCTTTTTTTTTTTTTTTTATTAAGGTATTATATGTGTACATATCTTACCATTGTCCCCCCCTGCCCCACACCCATACATGCCCTCACCCCCCAGAGTTTTGCATCCATTGGTTATGCTTATATGCATGCATACAAGTCCTTCGGTTGATCCTTATCTCCCCCACCTCTCCCTAACCTTCCCCCTGTAATTTGACAGTCTGTTTGATGCTTTACTGTCTCTGTATCTATCTTTTTGTTCATCAGTTTATAATGTTCTTTATTATCCATAAATGAGTGAGATCATGCGGTATTTTTCTTTCATTGACTGGCTTATTTCACTTAGCACAATGTTCTCCAATTCCATCCAGGTTGATGCAAATGATGAGAATTCCTTCTTTTTTATGGCAGCATAGTATTCCATTGTGTAGATGTACCACAGTTTTCTGATCCAGTCATCTGCTGATGGGCACCTAGGCTGTTTCCAAATCTTAGCTATTGTAAATTGTGCTGCTATGAACATAGGGGTGCATATATCCTTTCTGATTGGTGTTTCTAGTTTCTTCGGATATATTCCCAGGAGTGGGATTACTGGGTCAAATGGGAGTTCCATTTTCAGTTTTTTGAGGAAACTCCATACTGTTCTCCACAGTAGCTGCACCAGTCTGCATTCCCACCAGCAGTTCACGAGGGTTCCTTTTTCTCCGCATCCTCGCCAACACTTGTCGTTTGTTGATTTGTTGATGATAGCCATTCTGACAGGTGTGAGATGGTACCCCATTGTTGTTTTTATTTTCATCTCTCGGATAATTAGTGACTTTGAGCATGTTTTCATGTGTCTCTTAGCCTTCCTTCGTCTTCTTTTGAAAAGATATTATTTAGGTCCGTTGCCCATTTTTTTATTGGATCATTTATCTTCCTTTTATTAAGTTGTATGAGTTCCCTGTAAATGTTGGAGATTAAACCTTTATCAGTGATAGCATTTGCAAATATGTTCTCCCATAGAGTGAGCTTTCTTGTTGTTTTGTTGATAGTTTCTTTTGCTCTAAAAAAGCTTTTTATTTTGATGTAGTCCCATTTGTTAATTTTCCCTTTAGCTTCCATTGCCCTAGGGGCAGTGTCAGTGAAGAAGTTCTTTTGGCATATGTCTGAGATTTTGTTGCCTGTGGATTCCTCTAGTATTTTTATGGTTTCCTGTCTTATGTTTAAGTCCTGTATCCATTTTGAGTTTATTTTTGTGTATGGGGTAAGTTGGTGATCTAGTTTCATTTTTTTGCATGTATCTGTCCAATTTTCCCAACACCATTTATTGAGGAGACTGTCTTGAGTCCATTGTATGTTCATGCCTCATTTGTCAAATATTAATTGAGCATAGTGGTTTGGGTCGATATCTGGATTCTCTATTCTGTTCCATTGATCTATATGTCTGTTCTTGTGCCAGTACCAGGCTGTTTTGAGAACAGTGGCTTTGTAATACAGCTTGAGGTCTGGTATTGAGATCCCTCCTACTTTATTCTTCTTTCTCAGGATTGCTGTGGCTATTCTGGGTCTTTTTTTATTCCAGATGAATTTTTGGAGAGGTCTTTCTCGGTCTGTGAAATATGCTGTTGGTCTTTTGATGGGGAGTGCATTGAATCTGTAGATTGCCTTGGGTAGTATGGACATTTTAATGATGTTGATTCTACCAATCCATGAACATGGTATGTTCTTCCATCTGTTTACGTCTTTCTCTATCTCTTTTTTCAGTGTCCTGTAGTTTTCCGTGTATAGGTCTTTTACATCCTTCGTTAAGTTTATTCCTAGGTATCTTAGTTTTTTTGGTGTGATGGTAAATGGGATTGCTTTTTTAGTCTCTCTTTCTGTAAGTTCACTATTGGTGTACAGAAATGCCATAGATTTCTTGGCATTAACCCTTTGCACTCGCTTGCTTTTTTCTTCTACTCGGGATTTAATGCTAACCACTCGACATCCGAGTGCAAAAGGTTAATTTTGTATCCTGCTACATTGCCGAATTCATTTATTAAGTCTATTAGTTTTTTGATGGAGTCTTTTGGGTTTTTTATGTACAATATCACGTCATCTGCAAATAAGGACAGCTTTACTTCTTCTTTTCCAATTTGGATGCCTCTTATTTCTTCTTCCTGTCTAATTGCAATAGCTAATACTTCCAGTACTATGTCAAACAGGAGTGGTGAGAGTGGGCATCCCTGTCTTGTTCCTATTCTTAGGGGAAATGGTTTTAGTTTTTGCCCATTGAGTATGATGTTTGCTGTGGGTTTATCATATATAGCTTTTATTATGTTGAGGTATGATCCTTCTATTCCCACCTTGTTGAGAGTTTTTATCAAGAAAGGGTGTTGGATTTTGTCAAATGCTTTTCTGCATCTATTGATATGAATATGTGATTTTTATCTCTCAATTTGTTTATGTGATGTATCACGTTTATTCATTTGCAGATATTGTACCATCCTTGCATTCCTGGGATAAATCCTACTTGGTCATGGTGTATGATCTTTCTGATGTACTGCGGGAGCCGATTTGCTAGAATTTTGTTGAGGATTTTGGCATCAATGTTCATGAGGGATATTGGCCTGTAATTCTCTTTCATTGTGTTGTCTTTATCTGTTTTTTGTATTAGGGTGATGCTGGCTTCATAGAAGGAGCCTGGAAGTGTCCGCCCTCTTGAATTTTTTGGATTAGTCTGAGGAGGATAGGTTTTAGTTCTTCCTTGAATGTTTGGTAAAACTCTCCTGTGAAGCCGTCTGGCCCCGGGCTTTTGTTTGCCGGAAGCTTTTTGATGACTGTTTCAATTTCTTCCATAGTTACTGGCCTGTTGAGCTGTTTAGATTCTTCCTGATTGAGTTTTGGAAGGTTATATTTTTCTAGGAATATGTCCATTTCCTCCAGGTTGTCCAGTTTGTTGGAATAGAGTTGTTCGTAGTATTTTGAAAGAATCTTTTGTATTCAGCAGGGTCTGTTGTTATTTCGCCTCTTTCATTTCTGGTTTTGTTTATTTGGGTCCTCTCTCTTTGTTTCTTGGTGAGCCTGGCTAGAGTTTCATCAATCTTCTTTATCCTTTCAAAGAGCCAGCTCTTGGTTTTGTTGATCTTTTGTATTGTTTCTTTGGTCTCTATGTTGTTTATCTCCACTCTGATCTTTATTATTTCCTTCCTTCTGCTTACACTGGGCTTTTCTTGTTGCTGTCTCTAACTCTTTGAGTTGTTGGGTTAGGTAATTTATTACCATTGTTTCTTGTTTTTTTGCAGTAGTCTTGTAGAGCTATGAACTTCCCTCTCAGGACTGCTTTTGCTGTGTCCCATAGATTTTGGATTGTTGTATTTTTATTGTCATTTGTTGCCATGATGTTTTTTATTTCTTCTTTGATGTCTTTAGTAACACAGTCATTGTTTAATAGCATGCTGTTTAGTCTCCATGTGTTTGATTTCTTTGGATTGTTTTTATTGTAGTTGATTTCCAGTTTTATGCCACTGTGATCTGAGAAGATACTTGATATGATTTCTATCTTCTTGAATTTGGAGAGACTTTGCCTATGTCCTAACATCTGGTCTATCTTTGAAAATGACCCATGTGCACTTGAGAAGAATGTATATTCTGTGGCTTTGGGGTGAAATGTTCTGAAGATGTCGATTAATCCCATCTGGTCTAGTGAGTCATTTAGGATTGATGTTTCTTTGTTGATTTTTTGTTTAGAGGATTTGTCCAATGGTGATAGTGGGGTATTAAAGTCTCCTACTATGATTGTATTGCTGTCAATCTCTCCTTTGATATCCTCCAGGAGTTTTTTTATGTATTTTGGTGCTCCTGTATTGGGCGCATATATGTTTACCAGAGTTATTTCTTCTTGTTGGATTTCTCCCTTTAGTATTATGAAGTGGCCTTTGTTATCTCTTGTTATGTCCTTCACTTTGAGATCTAATTTGTCAGATATAAGTATTGCTAACCCAGCTTATTTTTTCATTTCCATTCGCCTGGAAAACCTCTTTCCATCCCTTCACTCTCAGTCTGTATGCGTCTTTTTTTTGAGGTGGGTTTCCTGTAGACAGCAGATATATGGGTTTTATTTTCTTATCCAATCCATTACCCTGTGTCTTTTGATTGGGGCATTTAATCCATTTACATTTAAAGTTATTATTGATAGGTACTTATTTGTCGCCATTTTTATTCTATACCCCTGTGTTCCTTCTTTGCTTCCTATTTCTTTTTTTTTACATCAGACCCTTTAGCATTTCTTGCATTGCTGGTTTGGTGGTGATAAACTCCCTTAGTCCTTTTTTGTCTGTGAAGCTCCTGATTTCACCTTCAATTTTGATTGATAGCCTTGCTGGGTACAATATTCTTGGATTGAGACCCTTCCTTTACATGACTTTGTATATTTCATTCCATTCCCTTCTGGCCTGATGAGTTTCTGTTGAGAAATCAGTTGCTAGTCTGATGGGGGTTCCTTTGTATGTAACTTTCTGTCTCTCTCTGGCCGCTTTTAAGATTCTTATTTTGTAGTTGGTGTTTGCCAATTTAATTATAATGTGCCTTGACGTCGGTCTTTTGGGTTTCATTTTGCTTGGGACTCTGTGAGCTTCTTGGATTTGTGTAGGTTTTTTCTTCCCTATATCAGGGAAGTTTTCTGTTATTATTTCTTCAAACAGTTTTTCCATTCCTTGCTCAGTTTCCTTTCCTTCTGGTACCCCTATTATTCGGATGTTGTTTTGTTTCATGTTGTCCCGAAGTTCCCTTAGGCTTTCCTCATACTTTCTAATTTTTTTTTTCTAGAAGCTGTTCTATTTGGGTATTTTTTTCCATCTTGTCTTCTAGCTCACTTATGTGGTCCTCTGCTTCTTCTAGTCTACTCTTGATGCTTTCTATTGAGTTCTTTACAGCAGCGGTGTCATTTTTCATTTCTTCTTGGTTCTTCTTCATTTCCTCTTGGTTCTTACTCATATTGTTGAATTTGTCTTCCGTTCTTTTCAGCCACCTTATGACCATTTCTCTGAATTCTTTCTCTGATGGGTTGCTTTCCTCTAATTCGTTTACTTCCTTTTCTGGTGATGCCTGCTTTTCTTTCCTAAGGGGGCTGTTTCTTTGTCTCCCCATGGTCTCTCTTCTCTGGATGTCTGTTTATATAGTTCTCTCTCTCCTTTCCTTGGTGCAGTGAAGAATTCCTTTGAATCCGTGTGTTTGCGCCGTTTGGGGACAGGTACTCTGGTGCTCACATCTGTTCAGTGTTTGCTGTTGTCGCAGAAAGTCAGGCTTCCAATAAAATCCTCCTTCCCTTGCAAGATGGCAAGGTTTCCCGCTCTGAGCCCGCAGCTCTTGGAGGGGACCCAGCTGCTGTGGGTGCTGCAAAGTCAGGAGAACCCTGCTTAGCACTCCCCTACCTTCTCCTGGAGTTTAGCTGTCCCTTAGTTTGCCAACTGACACTCCCCGTGCGAATCTCAGCTGTTCTTACTCTCCGCCCCAGCACCAGGCTCAGAACACGTCTGTATTCAGCCGCCATTTTCTCTGTCTCCCTGCTTCCAAATCTTGGCTATTGTAAATAAAGTTACAATAAACAGAAGGGTACAGATATTCTTTTGAATTAGTGTGTTCCCTCAGATAAATTCCCAGACGTAGAAATGCTGGATCATAAGGCAGTTGCATTTCTCTGATGATTAACCCTTTGCACTCACTTGCTTTTTTCATCGAGCTGCTACCAATGCTAACCGTGTTGAGTCACACTCGACATCCGAGTGCAAAAGGTTAATGATATTGAGCATCTTTTCATGTGTCTATTGGCTATCTGTATGTTCTCTTTGGAGAAGTGTCTATTCAGGTCTTTTGCCCATTTTTAAATTGTATTGCTTGCTTTTTGATGTTGAGTTTTGTAAGTTCTTTATATACTTTTGATATTAACCCCTTAACAGATGTATCATTGGCAAATATGTTCTCCCATTCAATGGGTTGTCTTTTCATTTTGTTGATGGTTTTCTTGGCTGTACAACAACTCTTTAGTTTGATGTAGACCCATTTGTTTGTTTTTTTCTTTTGTTTCCCTTGCCCGAGGAACTATATCAGAAAAAATATTGCTGTGAAGTTAAGGAAAAGCAAACTTGAGAGTGAAATATCACAGAGAACATGTTGATGACAATTGGTAATGTTCTATTGAATAGCAAGAGCCCTATAACACCAGAGAATTTGAATGTAAACTGGGACTACTCAGAGAGGTTCTGAAAGGTACAATTCTTTTCCAGTGAAGGGAGATAATGTCCTGTTCTTTATTCTTTCTGATATAATATTACAAACTTCTCATTTTTCAAGGATTCTGTGAAATATCATCATTATTTTTCTTTTACTGTCTGCTTTTTGGCCATTTCCTTTTGGGAGGGAATGCAATAATCTGACAGCATATTGGCTCATACACTCTTAACTTTAGTCTCCTGTTGGAGACCAAGTGTAGCTTTTTCTCTAGGCTTTTGGCTTGGAATAACTTTTGCTGCCACAGAAAATAGTGTCATCTCTCATAGATTGTTCCAAAGGTAAACCTCCTCTAATAATATTAAAAAACTTGATTGTTAAAGAAAAATGTAATTTAATAAGAAGCATGGCCCATAAGTCATTTGTTAACCCTTTGCACTTGCTTGCTTTTTTCTCGATTCCTTTATTCTACTCGGGATTTAATTTTTTAAATACCCCAGATTTTACAAAGCGCGGCAGTAGAATAAAAAACTGGAGTTTCTTTTCATACAAACTTATTTATTTGGATTTTTTTATATTTCAAATTATTGATACATTCAATACAATTCTACATACGAGCTGCTACTGATGCTAACCGTGTCGAGTCACACTCGACATCCGAGTGCAAAAGATTAAAGAATAATTCATTAATAAAATACATTTTCCCACATTAGAGATTCCATAAGTTGTGATTATGGTCTTTAGGAGCTCTCCAAGTTTATTTAATTCACAATTCAGTTGAAATTGAATGTTCTATAAATCAGACATACTGCAGGTTAATAGGATCCTTGGGGATACCAAGATTGGTGGCAGTGAGAGGAAGAGTCAAGATTCTGATTACTGTTATAAATTATTTCAAAGTTAATTGATTTCTAATTCACTGCTCAAGATGCCAAGACAGCAACTATAATATGTCCTAGGAAACTGAGAGAATGAGACATGGGAAAAAGGAATAAAAGGTGGAATTTTCTTCTTGTGAGGCCACAAGTGGCAGTGGAAGCTCACCCCAAACTAAACTCTCACCAAACTACCTAGTATGGAGAGGCCTCATCACCCTCAGAACCAGAAAAGGTCACCATAAGGGGATTCTCTCTCTCCCTCCAAACTCTTTCCCCAGAAATCACTGCTTAGAATTGTTGAGTGATGGTCACATAATGCAATATACAGCATGGGTCATAAAAATATATACTTGTGCCTGGTCAGTGTAGCTCAGTAGTTGAGCATTGACCCATGAACCAAGAAGTTACCAGTTCAATTCCTGGTGAGAGCACATGCCTGGGTTTCTAGCTTGATCTTCAGTAGGGGGGCATGCAAGAGATAGCCAATAGATGTTTCTCCCTCATTGATGTTTCTATCTCTCTATCCCTCGCCCTCCCTCTCTCTCTCAAATCAATAAAACATATTAAAAATGTATACTTTAGTTCAAGAGGACAAATATATTGACTTTCAATTACAATCTTTACGACTTTTGAAGGAAACCTCTCTTTATTTCCTTCCAAGATAATTTTCAGGCTACAGAGAGTTTCATTTAAAAATCTTTGTCAGATAAAACAATTTCTCTTAAGGTTATGGTGACCACTTGTATAGATTAGATTTAACATATTTTTTTTCTTATAAATTTTTATAAATTTATTTATTTTTTAATTTTTATTTTTTTACATATGTGTCCCTATTACCCCTTACTCCCCACCCCCTAGTTATGCCCCACCCCCCTGTTGTCTGTGTCCATTGATAAGGCTCATATGCATGCACACAGTCCCTCTGTTGGTCTCTTCCCCTTACCCCCACCGACCCCCACCTTCCCTGAGGTTTGACATTCTGATTGATGTTTCTCTGTCTTTGGATCTATTTTTGTTCATCAGTTTATATTGTTCATTATATTCCACAAATGAGTGAGATCATGTGATATTTATCTTTCTCTGCCTGGCTAATTTCGCTTAGCATAATGCACTCCAATTCCATCCATGTTGTTGCAAATGGTATGAACTCCTTCTTTACCACAGCGTAGTATAATTTGTGTGTTTGCCTCCCTGATAAAGTTTATATAAAGTTACAAAAAGAAATTGATAGCCAGTTTGAAATTGAATTGCCATGGCCTAGAGGAAAGAATATCCTTACATGATATTATCCTACAATGTCATTATAATTTTTGGTATTTTACAACAGCATATTATTACCCCCCCAAAAAACTTACAAACTAATTCTCTGAATGTTTGGCAGCAATTTAAAAAAAGAAATGAAAGGATTTAATCCCTTTCAGAAGGAATTAAGGCACTGGGAAGGCACTTGAGCATTCTATATTGGCCCCTCTTGCCCTTTTGGCCAAGAGGGACCCTCTTTTTACAATCCAATTGCCCACAGCTGTTGCCTGAGCTTTCTGTTCATGCTGAGGTTGAAATCTCATGGTGGCTGGTACCATTGATCTGTCTCTCGCCCAATGGTGTGAGCTGGGCCCTCCCTGGAGAAGAAACCTGAGTCCTCTGAGATATGTGATCAGTGTTGGGGTCCGCCAGCAGGCAAGGGGATCCCAAGACAGGAGCTGGGCGAGGAGGCCACGGGGGCATAGGCTACCAAGGAGACAGAACTGAACCTCAAATCACCCTGCTTGGCCCTGGAGGATGGCTGATTAGCCAGAGACGGGTAAGATTCCTCAGGGAAGGAACAACCTAAGACAGGCACAGTCGCAGAGGGGCCATCAGGAGAGAACGTGGAGATCAACAGAGGTGGGGCACAGACCCTCACCCCCCAACCTTGCAGGGACCTGAACCCTCACCCCTGCTGAGGGAGGTCTCCTGCCCCCCCTGGCTGCTTTGCTTCCCATGCCCAGCTCAGATCAGTCCCAGGTAACAGACAGAGACTTGGCCCAGCTCAGACTGAGACCCATGTAACAGACAGAGACTTGGCCGACAGCAGCTGCCCTATATCTAAATCCAGCCTAGCACCAGGAATGCTCAGGGCCTACTCAAGAATGCAAATAATCCTTTCCATTAATATTTACAGGGTAAACTAAGATTGTTGTTAGAGTATTAAATTTGACAGTAAAATAGTAATCAAGTTTTCAGGTTAATTTAAATTGGCTAATTGAAATAAGTGAGCATCCAAGAAAATTTAAGTGTACTGGATAAAAAGCTGTTCCTAAAGTATTAACTAAAATTTCTATTGGTAGTGCATCTCATGGTAAAATTGCTTAACATGAAATGAACCTAAAGCAGTCTTATTTTTGTGCAAAAAATTAAAATTTAAAGTTATCAAGACTGCATTACAAAATTTACAAAAGCCTCCATTAATAATAATATAAAAAAAGGAGGGATGGTAGGGTAATATCATGTAAGGAAAAATATCCTGTAAGTAAATTACATCTAGAAAATTTTTACTGTAGAAAATTAATTTTCATTTATAATGCTAACAGCAAGACACCCATGAAAATCACACATGGTGTCAAAATAAGCCAAAGGAAAATCGTTTGGGCAAAAATAAAAAGGATCCCAAGTCAATTTTATAGAAAAGATTCCTTTATTAGATTTTGGTTGAGAATATGTTTGTATATTTTCAGAAAACTACTCAAGACCATGTGGATTCCTGCAACAGAGAGGAGTTGTCAGGTCTGCTCCAACCACGAACACAAGAGGAGAAACAGTCCAGAGATGGAAGATGCTGATGATGCCTTGCCACGCTAGCAGTCAGCAGCTGTGTGTCGATGCAGGTTGCCCAGGACCAAACCAGAGAGGGTCGGACCTGCATTGCCACCATCTGTCCATCAACCAGATATCATTGCTGACATGTACACATAAGGAACTATTTGATATTGAAACTGGGTCTCAGAACTGTTGGACATTGAAATTGGGACTCAAATGTTTTTTGTTATTATATGTTTATTTCTAGTCTGCAGGTGCAAGATTTTTTAAAGAAAAGAAATGGGGAAAAAATAGATATAGAGGTAAAGAACCATTGAACAGACTGCCAAACTACAGCGGGAAGGCAGGGGAGGTTGCGGGGTGGGGGGGCACGGTATGCATATAAACATAACCAATGGATACAAGACACTGTGGCGGGGGGGCAGGTGAAGGCATATGCTAGGGGGTAGGGGAGGCTGGGGGGAGGTCAAGGGGGGAAAAAAGGAGACATATGTACTACTATTTGTAATACTTCAAACAATAAAAAAAACAAAAGAAAAAATGTATACTTAAAACCTATGTAATCTTATTAACCAATGTCACCCCAATACATTTAATTTAAAAAACAAACAAAAAAGAATTGTTGAGAGCCAGTCCTCCCTTACATTTCTGCATGTCTTGCAAAGCAAGGCCCTTTGTTCTCAACTACTTTTTCAAGGATGTTTGGAAGATAGAGATATTATTTCCCTCCAGAGAAAAGAGTAGCGTTGCTTTCATTCTTGGAACAAAGAGATAGCATCTCAATCTGGAGCAATGGGCAGACACTCTTACTGGGTTTCCTAAGCTCAGGGTTCCTTATCATGTAACCTTATGGGAATTGGGGCTCTGGGTATAAGTGCAAATGCTGATTCTCTGGGAATTGTTATTGTTCTGAGTAATAAACTGCATTTGTCTCTGATCCAGGAGGCTTGTCTTCTACCAGTACCCATGAAACTGTGCCAGGCTAATATGTTAACTTGCAAGTAGTTAATGTGCTAGTCTGTGGCAGCTAGCTTAGTTTACTGATAGAAGCAGCACATTTTGATTCTGATTCTGATAAATGTATATGTCAAAAATCTAAAGAATGATCAATTATATCACCTATTTTCTCCAGGTAAAACTCTATTATTTATATACTAAATCATTTAGTGTAAGGAACAAGATGTTTTGTGTAAAAGAAAATATAATTGATTGGCAAAAAATTTTTTTGGGGGGATTAACTGTGAATGTTAACTTTTTTCTATCTAAAATGTTATTTTCATTATAAAACTCAAGTTTTATATGTACAATTCTACGGTTTTAAGTGCTATTCATTCATTTTCTTTTCTCATCTAAGCATTTGTAGCAGAAAAATAGAAAAATTAAATTTGCTCAATGGCCCAAAGGACAAATACAACTGAAGTGTCCTTTCCCACCACTAACTTTTGAATTTACCCTGTTGCTGGATAGCCTCTTGTTGTGTTTCCTAATGTTTGTGGCAGAGGATGGCCCAGTCCTTCTTGGATGTGGTTGAAGGTAGAGCCTAACACTACTTTAAGGGTTAAAGACAAAAATAAGACCAACATTTTATGCCTTTAAAATATTTCACTATTAACTTTAAAATTAGATTTAGATTTTTTTGGTGGTATATTCTCAATATATATTCATGGATTCAATCTCCTTGGTTTATAGTTTATGTGGAGATTTAAAAAGCTCTCTCAATATACCAGCTTTCTCTCAATATCTACTATGTTCAGGAGCTGTATAAACAAGATGTACAGAAAATGCAGCTGCTTCTCTTGCTTCTTAGTGACTTAATTATTGTATTTTTAGGTCTTTGCACATAAGAGAAGAGCAATGGATACTAGTTAGAAACTGGAGTTGGGTGCAAGTTTATCATTGTTCTTTAAGACTATCCTAGAAGTAAGATTAAGATTTTACCTTGACTATTTTAATCAATAAAACAGGAAAATAGCATGTGCCCTTTCCTTCTGTAAATATTATAGACAAAGATTTATTTATCAAATAAGTCATTCTTTAATTAATTAGTGAAAAGATTACATTGAAAATACATGCATATAAAAGATTAGGTAAGTGGAACTGTCAAGACAATTATCCTTTTATTTTAGAGGATCTTTTGTCAGATAAATTGGACAGATTTGACACAAAACAATAATAGGAAATAAGTTGAAAAACCATTTAAAATGTTTTTGTTGCTCAAATTTAGTCCTGCAAATTAAATACCCATGTGCATAATTATTTATTTAGAGGATTAAACCAATTCTTAAAACATCTAATAACAATAAAATCTGCCAAAGAAGTGTTGTCTTATTTCTGCATTCTTATTTGATAGTCACAACTGTAATTTTTCTTATTTTATGGGTAAAGAAACTTAGACTTAGGAAAATTAAATAATTTGCCCAAGTTTACATAGCTGGTAAGTGATAGAATTTTTATTCAGCACTGTTATCTCTTACAGTCATATACTGATAGCATTTTTCAATGAAAATGAAAATTCCATTGTTTTAAAACATACTGTCTGGCACTTGATGTCTCAGAAACCAAATCTGAAGAAGTTTGTATTTCTTCTGTTGCATTCAATTCAACTCTCAACCTGAGACTATTTATGGAAAAGAGCTTCCTCTTTCCATAAACAGCCTGAGGTGAAATGGTTCACTGTTCACTTGTCCCGGAAAACTCCACAAAATCATACAAATCAAAAGGTTCAAATATTTGTGTTCACTTGAAGAACACTTATGAAACTGCTTAGGCCATCATATAGGTATGTATATCAAAAAAAGCCACCAAGTATCTGAAGGATGTCACTTTATAGAAGCAATGTGTGCCATTCCATTGTTAAAATGGGGTGCCCAGGTCAAATTGTGGTCTGGACACAGGGTCAGTGGCCCAAAAAGAGTGCTGAATTTTTGCTGCACATGCTTAAAAGTGCAGAGAGTAATGCTGAACTTAAGGGTTCTGATATAGATTCTCTCGTCATTGAGCACATCCAGGTGAACAACACTTTCAAGATGCAGCAGCAGATTAGCCCATGAGCTCCTCCAGATGAAAGGATTTAGAGACAAGGAGAGGCAGTTAGGGTAGGGTCCATGGGAAAGGAACGCATATGTGATGGGCAGAGACAGCTTCAAACTGCCAAAGTGTTTATCTTACAAGGACAAAAAGCAGTAGAATGTTACAAGAGGATGGGGGATGGACATGGGGGTGGGAATGGGAGTTTGGGGAGGGGGTACACTGGGTGAGCTTTGAAACTGATACCAGCCAGAAAAGGGGAAATTAGCCAATTAGGAAAAAAACATGGGGACATAAATTAAGGAAGGGTCCAATTAAAAAGTAGCATGTACAGACAAAGAAACCCTTAGATCAGTGGTTCCCAACTTTTTTTTGGCCATGCCCCACCTCAATATCTCTATAATCCTGATGCCCCCCTGTGACATATAATTCTTATTATTCAAAAAGTGAACTTCTATTCACATGGAGGAAGCCCAAAAAGGCCATTAACTTGGTCTAAACAAGCTTCCAAAGAACATGGCATCCATGAAAGAGAAAAATCCTATATAATAAAAGCCTACTATGCTAAGTGTCCAGTCGTCCAGTTGTCAGTCCAATCAATTAGAGCATAATATGCTAATGATATGCTAAGGCCACTCAACTGCTCGCTATGATGTGCACTGACCACCAGGGGGCAGGCGCTCTGACTGGTAGGTTAGCTTGCTGCTGGGGTCTGGCTGATCGGAACTGAGTGAAATGGGCTGGACATGCCCTGGAGCCCTTCCGCAGTCCCTACCCAGCTGGCCAACCTCCAGGTCCCTCTCCAGCTCTGATCATGCACCGGTGGGGTCCCTTGGCCTGGCCTGTGCCCTCTCACAATCCGGGACATTGGAGAGCCAGTTTTGGCCCGATCCCTCAGGCCAGGCCGGGGGGACCCCACTGGTGCATGAATTCGTCCACCGGGCCTTTAGTAAAAGAATGAAAGGACAGTTGAAATACTGAGGAAGAAATCACTAAGGAATTGTTTAAAAAAATAATAATATGAAGTGATATGAAAAAATAGCAAATGAAGTTTCAAAACATATAATAGAGAACTGAAATGCATACATATGTCACAATATATATTTATATACTGTACTATTTATATTTATATTTATATTTATATTTATATTAGAAATGCAAAAAATTCACCATTAATAACTCATTCTTGAATTGTCCCCCCATAAAAATTAAATTGCCCCCCTGTGGGATGTGTGCCCCATGTTGGGAACCACTGCCTTTGACAAAAAGACTCAATGGGTTTTTCCCATTTTGGGGACCCGTCCCCAGGGGGCAGTTTGTATATGCTTGCAATAAACTTCCATGCTTTTGCTTAAAATCTTTTAGTTTGCAGATTTTTATTCTTCAAACTTCGTAGGAGAAGAACTTGGAATCCAGCTTGCCATTCGGGGTATCACTGACACATTGAAATGACCTTACTGAAAAAGAAAAGAGTGTTCCTAAGCCATAAGAGGTGGTTGTACAGAATAAACAGATATCTCAGAAGAAACAAGAAACAAAAACTTATGGCCCAGGAGTAAGTTCAGCATCAAATAAATGCTAATGTTGCCAGTTGAAGCAATGAGTTCTTTTGTGGTGCCGTGAGAAAAGAATTTCAAAAGCACACCTGTGGAGAAGTTTAAATGTGAAGGCAAGATTTTCTTGTGAATTAAGGGGAATTAATACACCCTCTGGATGTAGAGGGTAGGCAGGCTCTAAAGCACTGCCCTGAGGTTCCTGTTATCCTCTATATATCTTCTTGTTTCAGGTAAAGAACAAAATACCATTCCAACTATCCAACGCAAATTCCTTACTTTTCCTGGGCCTGGATTCAGCCCTCCTCCCAGTAAATTCTATTGGGGTTTCATGCCCTCGAGACAATGCATTTGTTCCCAGGCTAGGCCCTGTTCCTCTGTTCACCCTGACTCTCGTGCGTGTACAAAAGTTTCTTACATCTAGTTCCTATAGTGAAGCATAGTAATCCCTCCTTTGGAAAACTACTGTTTGAAACTGTTGTTTGAACTACTCTGTTATTCTTAGACAGTCTCTTATTCTGTAGGTCAACTCTGTTATTTTCAGATAGTCCCTTATTCTGTAAAATAACTGTTTTAGTTTGAATAATAGGAAAAGATAAAAACTTAACTATCTGACCTTGTAAGCTAGCCATTTAATGTAATAGGCAAATGCTGATAATAATTCCCATATTCTCATGCCAAGTGTTTGTTCATTATGTATCCAAGGTTACAAACTGTCTGCAAAAATAACGTACACAAAGCTCCTTGTAAAGTCTGCAGAAGGTCCGGAAAAACCATATTTGGGAGACAAAGAGCTGGAAGCATAAAAATAAAAAAAGCTTCCTCCATGTTTTGGGTTCAGAATCTGACAGAGATATTCTGCTCTGAACCCATGCGCAATAAAAGACTGCTGACTAATTGGCTTGTTAAGGTGTCTTGTAACTAGCTTGCTGATTTACAATACAGCAATAGCACATGTGCCCAGCAGAGGAATCTCCTCTTCCTCTTCTGTACTGGGCCTTCAGCAGCCCCTGTTCCAAGGATTAAGTCTCCTGGGGAAGTTTCCTGGATTGTGTGAATGAGTTCATTTACCAGTAAACTAGATGGAATTCTGCTCTGTTACCTGCTTCTGCTTCCCAGTTTATTAAGATTATTTAGTTCCCTTTTGCTTTCTTCCTTATATTATTAATAACTAGCTATCTTCCTCATATTAATAACTAGCTACTTATGTTGACACTGATTAAATTTAAAAATTAAAAAACACACAAATTATGCATATGTCAGAAATAGCATGTTAGAAACCCACTAACTTTTAACTATCAAAATTTTAACCACCGAGTGTCTTAGGTTAAAGCATTCACTTAAGAAAATTGCCAATGCTTCCCTGGGGAGGAAATTTACTTAATTTAATGAAGTTAAGACTACATACTCTACAACTAGATGGTACACACTTTAACAGCACTAATCAATTAAGCCTCATAATCCTGCTGAATTGAGCTCCAGCTTTCTGGAGAGACCACATCGGCAGACACCTATAACCTTCAATGGCAGATACCCCAATAGATCTTTGTTCCAGACAGCTGTGCGGCTGCTGCTGGATCCTGTTAGCTTCCTGGGCAGTGCAAGTGGCAGCACATTTCCAGATTACCCAGGTCTGAGGAACCTACAGTTCCATTATTGGTCAGGAGATTCAACATTTGCTCTTGGTTTTGCTCTACTCTTTCTCCCCAGCAGTTCTGCAAAGTATATAATCTCTTCAAACAATGATTTCTTTATTCACCAATTAGACCTAAGGGTAGCCTTGTATGTAGTTAAGGAAAATAATTGCTTCTGTCCTGTGATTTACAAAACCCTCAGCAGAGGACCTTGCAATACCTTGTCCCACTCTCGCATTCCCCCCCAGTTTCTAGTGATTAACCTCTTATAAATGTGGCATGCCTAGAAAAACCTCAGATTACCTAATAAAAAGATTTAAATGGTTTTGGGAAGCACACACATCTTTCCTGGATGAAATTCAACCTTTTGCTTACTCAGTCCCCGACTCCCTTTGTTTTTACAATTCCTTGTTAATCAACATCAACCTCTCTTCTCTCTTCTGATCGCTACTATCTAGGCTTGGTGTTTTAGGAGATCCATGACTCTATTCTAGCCTCTGCTCCTGCCTTGGCCAAATGAGCCCTCAATAAAGGCTCTGGGCCGAAACCGGTTTGGCTCAGTGGATAGAGCGTCGGCCTGTGGACTCAAGGGTCCCGGGTTCGATTCCGGTCAAGGGCATGTACCTTGGTTGCGGGCACATCCCCAGTAGGGGGTGTGCAAGAGGCAGCTGATCGATGTTTCTGACTCTCTATCCCTCTCTCTTCCTCGCTGTAAAAAATCAATAAAATATATTTTAAAAATAAAAAATAAAAAAAAAATAAAGGCTCTGAGCTTTGACTTCTCAGTTTTAATGCGAATCTACCTGACCAGGATCCCATCCTGTGACCCTGTCCAATTCTGATTCAATTATTATTGAAATGCAGTTTTTCTTCTGGGCACGATGCAAAGGTGATTTCCTGGGTTCTTGACCAGGTGGATTCGAAGAATGAAGCCATGGACAAATGGTGGTATAGAAAAAGGTGGAGATTTATTGGGAAACAAGCATAGACTCCCATGTGGGGAGTCGGGGGAGAGACCCACTAAGTCCCTTTTTCTAAGGTTTATAAAGGCTGCAGTTCTTTGTGTCCTGATATCCCCTCTGATTGGAAAATATAGCAGCTTCAGAGCTCAAACCCCACCTAGGGTTCTCTTCTTTTCCTCCCTTTTGTTTTTCTATTCCCTGTAGCCTTCATCTTTGTTCTGTGAATGGGTGGATTCCTCTCCTTTATTCTGGAAATGAGTGTCTTTCTCCTTTATTCTGTAAATGTATATCCTTTGGCAGCTCCCAGCCCCCTTATTCTGTGAATGTATGTCTTCTGGCAGCCCCCAGCTTTGCAGCCCTGTGGTTCTCCCACATGGACCTCCTAGTTCCTAATTCTCCCTAAACCTGCCTTTTTTTTACCCCTAAAAACTCATTTTCACTCTGTCTGACCAAGCCATAACTGAGACCTCATTTACAACCAAATTGCCCCAGCTTCACAGGAGTAATCTTCAAATCTCTCAAGACTACCCATTGCAAACCCACCATTACTCTAGTCATACCAGAAGTCAGCTCTTCGGACACATGCACCCACTGTTACTCCATCTGTGAGACACTGCCAAGGGAGATTAATACTAGAAACATTGCCTCCAACTCACCAAAATTGGATTGATACTTGTATGTACAATTCTGACCACTCTAATTGCAGTAGTTTCCAGCCTCTGTTTTAATGAGAAGTGTTTTATTCCAACAAAATTTCACCAAAATCTCAGTATGGGTTGACATATTCAGTAACTATTGGGCATATATCATGTGCCAAACACTGAATATTTGCCTCAGTAATGGAAATGCCATCCATCCACTAAATAATTTCAGCCCAAAGTCTGGGAGTCATGCTGGATTCCTCTCTTTCCCACATCCAGTCCATCAGCCAAGCTGAAGTCCACCTCTACGATATCTCTCCATTCCTTCCACTTCTCTCTATCCAGACTACACACACCCTGATCTAAATCACTGTCATCTCATATCTATCAGGACCCCCCCCCCCCCCCCCCCCCCCCCCCCCCCCCGCGTGCTGGTTCTACTCTTGCTCTCCTATCATCTATTTTTCATACAGGAGGTTTTAGCATCATCTACAATGCCCAATGATCTGACCCTGCCAGCCACTCCCATTTCGTCTCACCCTGTTATTCACAAACCCATAGACACATGGACTTCCTTGTGTCCCTTTATGTAAAAAATTCACCTCCTTTGGTCTTTTGTACACTGTGCTTCTTCTTCCTGGAGTGCTCAGCCACCAGGCGCTCACAGGGCTGCCTCTATCATATAATTCCCACCTCAACTCAGTGTTACTTTCTTAGAGAGGCCTTTCCTGACCAGCCAGTTTAAATTAACCTGTCAACTTTTAGTCAGTCTTTATCATACTTCCCTGTTCAATTTTCTTCAAAATGTTGGCTATCATCTGAAATATATTATTTTACTTGTTTATTGTCTGTCTTTTATACACTTCTTTATAATGTAAACTTTAAAAAAAAAAAATTAAATCACAATGCAATATTGTTTTTAAAAAAATCTTTATTGTTGAAAGTATTACATATATCCCCCCCTACCCATTGATCTCTTCTAGCCTGCCCCTGCCCCCCACCCCAGGCCTTCACCATCTTATTGTCTGTGGCCATGGGCTATGCATATATGCATACAAGGTCATTGGTTTAGCTCTTCCCTCCCACCCATCCTCCCCTGCCTTCCCTCTGAGGTTTGACAGTCTGTTCGTGCTTCTGTATCACTGGGCCTATTTTTGTTCATAAGTATATTTTGTTCATTAGATTCCACATATGAGTGAGATCATGTGATAGTTATCTTTCTCTGACTGGCTTATTTTGTATAATGTAAACTCTTTACACAATTGTGTTCCTTAAAATGGTGCTTGGCACATAGTTGGTGCTGAATTGTTATTTGTTAAATAGATAGCGGGGAACAAAACAAAGTCCCTGACTTCACAGAACTTTCAGTTAGACAAAAAAAGTAAATAATGAATATTATAAAAAGTAAATAATATTATTTACTTTTGGAGTTGGTGCCACAAAAGAATAGATTGCTCTATATGGTCAGGGAAGGTGGCTCCATGAAGGTGGCATGAAGGAAGTGAGCTGGGAGGAGTTAGCCATGTGGCTATCTGAGGGCCTTAGATATATTAAGGCCTTAAAAGCTTTCTTAAGGCATGTCTGGCCTGTTTGAGGCTGGAGTGTGATGGACCAGAGAGGAGAGTAATAGGTGAGGTCAGAGACATAATGGGTTACAGTACCAGGGCTGTTTCATTGAGTATAACTCCTAATAATTAGATAGTAAGGCTCACATTCCTCTGAAGGAGGCAGTACACCTGGCAAGTATTTCTGGCTTCATGGAAGTTTCCTTGTTTGTGATGTAATTGGTTCCATAAGAACCCCAGAATAGGATGCAAAATTGTAAACAATCAGATATTAATCATACTGGACCTCCAAAATTTGATTTTTTTTTACTCTAAACAGTCACTTACTTATACTTTGGCATTATGATGCAAGGTAAAAATGAGGGGTTCAGTTTTATTCCAATGCTTGAGTCCAAAGTAATCTGATTGCTTTTGGCAACTTGTAGGCAGAGTGTGAGTATACAAGAAAAATAATTTTCTTTAATTTTCAGAAGCACTTTTAAATTTTTGAGGAAGTATTCCACTTCAGAAGGTAAACGTCTATTGAAAAGCTAAACTTTTTTGATATGTAAAATTATACATAGCTTAACAGCATGGTTGGTATACAGAAATTAGGTAAATTTATAATTTATTATTGAGTACAAATATAGGGAAAACCCTGGTACATAACTTCAAGGTGTTCATAGTATAATTGATAGATAAAGCAAACATACGTGAAGAAAAGAAATTCTGTAGAAAACATATGTCAGTACAAAAATGAATATTTCCATAATGCTCTCTGCTTGTCTTTCTTCTACCATGATTTTCCAGACTCTGAAGCATATCTTAGCACCCACTTTTGGTCTGGAAATAATCATATTTCTGACCTACAGGGATTTAATAAGTAGTTGGCTGGTTGAAGTGGGATTCAGGTTTAGTCCGTTTCTATAGTTGGTCTAGTTTTGGACTCCTACACTTATTCTGGATCTATCATTGCCATAGAACCAATCAATCTCTCCTATCCTGTTTATTACTGTGCTCTGTCAGCCTCATACCCCATTTCCAGGGATGAAACTACTCCCCAAATCAAAGGTAGACATTTGCTACCTTTGATTATCTGTCTTAGGCTACCTGCTTGTCTTCCCACATGCTGTCTGCTTCCAGAATACCCTGTAATGGCAGTCCAGTTCTGAGACTCAGGGTGATATTATTATAGCAGTAAAATATAATTAGCAGACACTTCTAATTCACAGGAGATAGAACATGGGAAAGAAGGACGTTTACTTGACTCACTTTAGAGTTTTGTGTATTTTACTATATGGGTATGGCATTTGAGAATTTTTATGAGTTTACTTGAGACCAAACTGACAATTGCCAGGAAACAAGATCTCAAATGCTCCTCTCCATATGGTATTTTAAAAATAATTTAAAACAAATGAAGACTTAAACAGCAACAACTTAGAAAACTGAAAACATGTTATTATTATTATTTTTTTAGTACAGAAAAATATCTGAATCTTGAAATTTCTTACCCTTGAGAGCCCCAAGAGAGCAATTCACACATAGGAAGCAAGGTAAGCTAATCTTTGATTAAAAACTGAGGATTTCACATTAAACTTCAATATCCAGTGAGCTAGACCCTAGGAAGCTGGACTCAAGATTACCTGCAACTCCAATGTGGATGTGAGCCTATGCAACAAGATAAAACAGAAGAGTGTAAGGAGATCAAGAATTTGTCTTAATGCCCAGGTGTGGTTGGGGGAAGATAGCACTTTCAGGCCTATCTTCCTAGTTGCATGGAAACACAGAGGCAGGTTAGGGGCCTGACTTATCTTTTCAGTGTGTTGGAAGGAAAAAAAAATCCCTAAAGGACTATCTTTACATTTGTGTAATCTTTCAGTCCTTTTACTACCCTCTTGTACTATAGTCTAATTGAGATAGTATGCAATGCCTACATACTAACCCATTTTTAGGAAAGGGGATAAAGAAGGAAAGGGACCTTTAACTTCCTTCCTAGGGAAAAAAAATGATTAGACAGATGAGTTCATGATGAAGAAGGAACAGATGTTGGTGAAGATAGGGTAATATGAGGTGAAGGTGATTAGGTAATGTCAGATAGATTATGGAGAGTCTGGAAGTCATGATGAAGGGATTGGACATTTTTCTTTTAGTTTATTTATTTATTTAGTAAACAATTTCTAGGTTCCACATGCTGCCAGGCCAGCGTTGAGGCTGAGGTGATAATGATGGACAATATAATCCTGTGAACTCAACTAGGCTGTATTCAGAATATAGCCTAGTTGTCGGCAAAGTCATTAGTCAACAGAGCCAAATATCAACAGTACAACGATTGAAATTTCTTTGGAGAGCCAAATTTTTTAAACTTAAACTTCTTCTAACGCCACTTCTTCAAAATAGACTCACCCAGGCCATGGTATTTTGTGGAAGAGCCACACTCAAGGGGCCAAAGAGCCGCATGTGGCTCGCGAGCCACAGTTTGCCGACCATGGCCTAGGGGGAAATAGAGAAATAAAGAGGCAATTAAAATAACGTAATAAATTCTCCCATTTGGTAGGTTTCCATTTCATTTTGTTGATTACATCTTTCACTGTGCAGAAGTTTTCAGTTTGATGTAGTTCCATTTGTTGATTTTTGCTTTTGTTGTTTGTGCTTTTGGCACCATGTTAAAAAAAACCATCGGCAACCATGATATTGACGAGTTTCTTTCCTATGTTTTCTTCTAGGATTTTTATAGTATTAAGTCTTAGGTTTGAATATTTGATCCATTTTGAGTTAATTTTTGAGAGTGGTGTGAGATAGGGGTCCAATTTCATCGTTCTGCATGTGTTTCTCCAGTTTTCCCAATACCTTCTGTTAAAGAGTCTATCCTCCCCCCTTAGGTATTGTTGGCTCCCCCATCAAATATTATTAGTGCTATACCTGGGTTACAGGAAGACATAAAACTTCCTATGGGAGGGGGCATTCGGGAGTTAGTACTAAGGAACTAAACCAGCAGAGAGTGGCAAAGGCACTTAGAGAAAAGGATCATCATGCAGATGGATCAGAAGTTGAACATGTCATATTAGACCTGTATTACCTTCAATTTGTGAAGAGTGTGACAAAGGAAACAGTAAATAATAAGACTGGAAATATCTTCGAGGGCTAGATTGTTAAAGGGCTAGATTGTTAAAGAGACATACGTAAGAAACACATGTTTCTTAACGTATGTCTCTTAGTTCAAAATTTGTCCCAAGAGCAATGGGGAGTCATTGAATGGCTTTAGGTAGGAAAGTGACATGATCGTATTTGCACTTTTAATAAAATCATCCTGTCTAGTGTGGAGAATAGACTGGAAGGAGGCAAGAATGGAGGCAAGGAGACGAGTTAGGAGGATATTGCAATAATCCAGGAAGGAGCTGATGATCACTTGTAGTTAAATTATGATACCGAAGGATAAATTTGAATTCTTTTGTTGCATCTCCAGATCTCCTCTTTACATTTCTCACTGCTACACTGGTCCTTGATGTCCTACGTAGACTGTATCAACTTTGCCCTCTAGCTTCCATTAATATGGCCAGTGGGAGTTAGCTATCGGTGAACTGAGGGAAGGAGAAGAGTGAGGTTGAGATACTGATTCCCCGCAATCCCCCAGATCCTATCTACTTTGACCACTGCAGTTTGACTGCCTCCCTCTGGCAGAGGCTACAGCTTGTGTCTGGCAGTCCTATACAGTCTGGTTCTCTTCTCTGGGTCTCATAACCACTCGCTTACTCTTGCCCCTTTTGGCTTAGTTGTGGTAGCTCCCAGGGCACTCTATGATTTCCTTCAACCCTGCTCATACCTTTGTAAATACAGTCACGCGCCACAAAACAACATTTTGGTCAGTTATTTACTGCATATGCGATGGTGGTATACCATAGAGCCTAGGTGTTTGGTAGGTTATATCATATCATCTAGGCTTGTTTAAGTACACTCTATGATGTTCACGCAACAATAAAATCACCTAGTGACATATTTCTCAGACCATATCCCTCTGGTTAAGTGGCACACGACTGTATTCTCACTTTTAAACTCTCCTCAAATTATATAGCTAGAATGTACCATCTGTTTTCTGTTGGGGCTTTGATATGCACAAGAGGACAGTGAGAGTAGGTTGGTGTGGGACATTGTAAAATGGTATAATTGAAAGGATTCTGTGTGAGATAGAGTGCAGAAGAGGGAGCAGTTGCTGATGATAATTTCTATAGATAATACATTGAGAGATATTTAAAAAAAATATTTATTTATTTCAGAGAGGAAGGGAAAGGGAGAGAGAGATAAAAACATCAAAGATGAGAGAGAATCACTGATTGGCTGCCTCCTGCACACCCCATACTGGGGATCAAGTCACAACCCAGGCATGTGCCCTGACTGGGAATTAAACCATGACCTGCTGGTTCAAAAGTCGACGCTCAACCACTGAGCCATGCCAGCCAGGCTTGAGAGATCTTTTGAAGACAGATAAGATGACTTGGTGAATAAATAAGTGGTGCAATAAAGGGGAGGAATCAGAAATGATGATAATTTCTTCTCATATTTTTTGCCAGTGGACTGGCTACCTACAATTTTTGAGAGATTCAGAAATGATTAACTCTGGGAAACTGATTTTATTACTGTAAAGTTATTTTATAGTATTAACTAATTTGCATATTTTGGTTTCAAAATCATAGATGTTTACTTCTGCCTATTCTTTTCTCCTTCTTCCCAATAATCTGTATACTGCACAAAAACACAGAAATGCCTTTAATCTTTCTCACAAGCTTTCCAAGGGGAATATCTGCACAGACTAGGTCAGGCAAAGGACCCTCTTATTATTGACATTTTGGTTTTAATTGGGCTGGAGGCAAAGTAGGCCAAGTAGGTTTTTTCCTTCTAAATTTATACTGAAATCTTGGATGGTATGTCTCTGATTGAGCAACAACAACAAAGAGCCAGTGTTAGGGGAGGAAGCAAAGACAACAGCTCAAGAAAGTAATGGGGGCATGAGGGCAAACTTAGTTACTCTTACTTTAGCAGCATTGGCAGACACCCAAATAGACAAAATGGGATTCTCAAGAAATAGAATCCCAGAGGAAAGACAGACCATGTCCCTTGCTATGGCCCACTATGGGGCTCTTGTTCTTGACCAATCTATATTAGCATCACTCTGGGAAGAAAGTTTAATCAATAATGCAAAATGTCTATCTTTATAAATGAGATTTGCAACAATTAACATCAGCAACAAAATATTTAAACACACACACCTGTAGCTATGTATATAAGGTGGGGCAAAAGTGGGTTTACAATTGTTCATATGGCACATAAAACAATAATTAATAAATAATAATATAAAAACAAATCTGTTTTGCATACTCACAACTATAAACCTAATTTTGTCCCACCCTGTATAATTAGTATGTGTAATTAGTTCAATCACAAAATTAATAATACAACCTTAAAATGATCAAGAAATGTGGACAAATAACTTATTTTATTATTATTTTTTGACAGTACTTTTATTTTTTTCCATTACCATTTATCCCCTCCTACCCTCTTCCAACTCCATCCATTCCCACACTGTTGTCCATGTCCATGAGTTCTTTCTCTGTTGTTTTTTGCTCAGTCCCTCCACCTACTCCAACACCCTCTTCCCGCACTGCAAACAGAGCTGTCTGCCTGCTCTCTATCTACCAGTCTGCCTCTATTTTGCTTGACACATATGAGTGAAATCATGTGGTATTTATCTTTCTCTGACTGGTTTATTTCACTGAGCATAATGTTCTCCTGGTCCATCTATGCTATTATAAAGGGTACAGTTTTCTTCCTTTTTACATCCAGGGAGTATTCCATTGTGTAAATGTACCATAGCTGTTTTATCCACTCAGCTACTGATGGATACTTGAGCTGCTTCCAAATCTTGGCTATTATAAATAACACTGCAATGAACATAAGGGTGCTTATATACTTTTGTATTAGTGTTTTGGGCTTCTTCGGATAAATTCCCAGAAGTGGAATTGCTGGGAAATAAGGCAATTCCATTTTTTATTTCTTGAGGTCACTCCAAACTGCTTTCCACCTACAATGCACAAGGGTTCCCTTTTCTCCACATCTTCCCCAACTTTTCTTGTTTGTTGGTTTATTGATGATAGTCATTCTGACAGGTGTTTTTCAGTTTTTGTCTTGTTGTTGATTTCAAGTTTCATAGCATTGTGGTCAGAGTAGATGCTTGATATGATTTCAATCTTCTTACATTTATTGAGCCTTGTTTTGTGTCCTAACATGTGGTCTATCCTAGAAAAAGTTCCATGTGTACTTGAAAGAATGTATATTCTGCTGCTTTGGGGTGAAATGCTCTGAAGATATAAATTAAATCCATTTGATCTAGTGTGTCATTAAAACTACCATCTCCTTGTTGATTATCTATCTGAAAGATTTATCCATTGATGTCAATCGGGTGTTAAAATCCCTTACTATAACTGTAATACTCTCAATCACTCCCTTTACATCCATCAATATTTGCTTTATAGCCCAGCTAGTGTGGCTCAATGGTTGAATGTCGAACTATGAACCAGGAGGGCACAGTTTTATTCCTGGTCAGGGCACATGCCCAGGTTGCAGGGTCAATCCCTAGAAGGGGGTGTGCAGGAGGCAGGCGATCTCATGATTCTCCCGCATCATTGATGTTTCTATTTCTCTCTCCCTCTCCCTTCTGCTCTCAAATCAATAATATATCTATACTAATAAAGGACAAATATGCTAATTAGACCAGGAGACCCTCTAGACACCTTCTGGACGTCCTTCCGGACAAAGCCTGGGGCTTGGCCGGTCTGCAAACTGCCCCCAAATGGCCCTCAGCCCCTCACCCAGGCTAGCCATGACCCTCATCCTGAAGGGGGCATAGCCAGCCTGTATACCGCCCCAGCCCCTCGCCCAGGCAGGCCCCACCCCCCAAGGAGACCCCCATTCTGATCCAGGATCCCCTTCAGGGCAGACCAGCCAGCACCCACCAGTATACCAGGCCTCTATCTATACTAATAAAAGAGTAATATGCTAATTAGACCAGGAGACCTTCGGGAGACTTTCCAGACATCCTTCCGGACAAAGCCATGGTGGCAGGGCTGAGGCAGAGATAGTTAGGGGCAATCAGGTTGGCGGGGGTGGGGGGACAGTTTGGAGCAAGCAGGCTGGCAGGAGGGGCAGCTGGGGGCAAGCAGGCTGGCAGGGTGGGCAGGTGGGGGTGAGCAGGCCAGTTGGGGGGCATTTGAGGGGGAGCAGGCCAGTAGGGGGGCAGTTGGGGGCGATCAGGCAGGCAGGTAAGCGGTTAGGAGCCAGCAGTCCCGGATTGTGAGTGGGATATCCCCTGAGGGGTCCCAGATTGGAAAGGATGCAGGGACACCCCCCTGCGCCCCCCATGCATGAATTTCATGCACCGGGCCACTACTATATATATATTACAAAAAGATTTTCTTTACATATTTAGGTGCTCCTATGCTGGGTACATAAATGTTTACAGGGTTATATCCTCTTGTTCATTTGATATCTTTATAATTATGTGGCGTCCTTCTTTGTCTCTTATTATAGCCTTGGTTTTAAAGTCTGTTTTGTCAGATATAAGTATTGCTACCCCAGTTTCTTTCCCCTTCCTATTTGCATGAAATATCTTTTTAAATCCCTTTACATTTAGTCTGTGTGTAACTTTCATTCTGAGGTGGGTCTCTTAAAGACAGCATATACATGGGTCTTTTTTTTTTTTTTAATCCATGTAGCTACCTTATGTCTTTTGATTGGAGCATTTTTTTAAATTTATTTTTTTTTTATTTTTCTCCCCTTATTTATTTATTTATTTATTTATTTATTTATTTATTTATTTTAATTTCCTTATTGATTAAGGTATTACATAGGTGTCCTTATTCCCCCATTACCCCCCACCTCCCATTCATGCCCCCACCCTCCCTGTTGTCTGTGTCCATTGATTAGGCTTATATGCATGCATATAAGTCCTTTGGTTGATCTCTCCCCCTCACCCCCACTGTCCCCTACCTTCCCTGAAGTTTGACGTTCTGATTGATGTTTCTCTGTCTCTGGATCTATTTTTGTTCATCAATTTATGTTGTTCATTATATTCCACAAATGAGTGAGATCATGTGATATTTATCTTTCTCTGCCTGGCTTATTTCACTTAACATAATGCTCTCCATCTCCATCCATGTTGTTGCAAATGGTAAGAACTCCTTCTTTTTTACTGCAGCATAGTATTCCATTGTGTAGATGTACCACAGTTTTTTAATCCACTCATCTGCTGATGGGCACTTAGGCTGTTTCCAAATCTTAGCTATGGTGAATTGTGCTGCTATGAACATAGGGGTGCATATATCTTTTCTGATTCATGTTTCTAGTTTCTTAGGATATATTCCTAGAAGTGGGATCACTGGGTCAAAAGGGAGTTCCATTTTTAGTTTTTTGAGGAAATTCCATACTGTTCTCCACAGTGGCTGCACTGGTCTGCATTCCCATCAGCAGTGCACGAGGTTTCCTTTTTCTCCACATCCTCACCAGCACTTGTCATTTGTTGACTTGTTGATAATGGCCATTCTGACAGGTGTGAGATGATACCGCATTGTTGTTTTGATTTGCATCTCTCTGATGATTAGTGACTTTGAGCAGGTTTTCATATGTCTCTTGGCCTTCCTTCTGTCTCCTTTCGAAAAGTGTCTATTTAGATCAGTTGCCCATTGTGATTGGGTTGCTTATCTTCTTTTTGTTAAGCTGCATGAGTTCCCTGTAAATGTTGGAGATTAAACCCTTATCATTGATATCATTGACAAATATGTTCTCCCATGCAGTGGGCTTTGATTGGAGCATTTTAACAACTTACATTTAAAGTGATTATTGATAGATACAAATTTTCTTTTTTTAACAATGTCCCTCTGTTTTTCTTCTTCTTCTCTTTCTTTCTTCTCCTTCACTCTCTCTTCTCCTCCTCCTCCTCCTTCTCCTTCTTCTCCTTTCCCTCCTCCTTCTCCCCCCTCTTCCTCCTGCTCTTCCTCCTCCTCCTTCTCCTTCTCCTTCTCCTCCTTCTTTTTCTACTTCTTTGAGCAAGCCTTTTAACATTTCTTATAATACTGGTTTGGTGGTAACAAACTCTTTTAGCTTTTTCTTGTCTGGGAAGCTCTTTATTTCTCCTTTAATTTTAAATTATAGCCTTGCTGGGTAAAATACCCTTGGTTGTATATCCTTGTTTTTCATCACTTTGAATATATCATGTCAGTCCCTTCTGGTCTGAAATGTTTCTGTTGAGAAATCAGCTGACAGTCTTATGGGAGTTACCTTGTAGGTAGCTGACTGCCTTTCTTTTGTAGCTTTTAAGATTCTCTCTCTGTTTTAACTTTTGCCATTTTAATTATGATGTGTCTTGGTGTCAGCCTCTTTGAGTTCTTCTTCTTTGAGACTCTCTGCACCTGTTGGACTTGTATGTTGTTTTTCTTCACCAGGTTAGGGAAGTTTTCAGTCATATTTTCTTCAAATATATTCTTAATCCCTTGTTCTCTGTTTTTCTCTTTTGGTACCCCTATGATGTGAATTTTGTTACCCTTTATGTTGTCCCAAAAGTCCCTTAAATCAGAAGTCGCCAACCTTTCAGACCTCATGGACCACCAGTGGTCTGCGGACTACCAATTGGTGGACTATCATTTTTAAAGTCTTTTTGCTGCTCTGATTGTTTTATTTTTCCTTCCTTGCTTTTCAAATTTTTGATGCAATCCTCTGCTTCATTAAGCCTATTGTTTATTCCTTCCAGTGTATTCTCTATTTCAGATATGGCATTCTTCATTTCTGATTGGTTCTTTTTTATAGTTTTGATGTCCTTTTTCATGCTGTTGAACATCCTTATAACCATTACTTTGAACTTTATTTCTGATAAATTGCTTACCTCCATTTCATATAGCTCTTCTTCTGGAGAATTATCTTGTTCTTTCATTTGGAACCTGTTTCTTTGTCTCCACATTTTGACTGCCTGTTTGTTTCTATGTATTAGGTAGATCTATTATGACTCCCAATCTTGGTAGGGTTGCCTTATAGAGTAGGTCACCTGTGACACTGTCTTCCTGTTTACCTGACCTGGGTACTCTAAAAATGTCCCTTGTGAGCAGGCCCTCCTGTTCTAATTGAAACTTGATTGCTATTGGCTTGTTCATGGGTGAGATAGACCCTCAGGCAAGCTGACAGTGAGGCTCAACCCCCAACACAGTGTGCTAGCTGCTGTGCAGGTGCTTATCACATGAATCAGAATTCGTTTTAGCAGGGTTCAGTGCCTGCCAAGATCTTCCTGTGGATATACTGCTTGTGAAGCTTATTTGAGCCTGCTCTGTTGTTGTCTGAAGTTACATATTGAGTGTGTTGATTCTGGGCCTCTTCAGAGGGGCTCTGATACAGATCAATGTTATATGTCTACGACTGGCCTGGGTGACCTGTTTGGAGCTATCAGTGACCCACATGTTGTGGCTCCCTCTGCTGGGCCTGGGTGCATGGACCAAGCTGCACACCGGGGGCAGCTTTTACTAGCACCTGGCCCATGGGCAGGTCAGCAAACCTCTCAAAGCATCCACAGATCTGCCTCTTCCTTCAGGCTTTCTGTTAGGCCCAGTCACTAAAGCGCCTCTGGCAGTACTCCTCAGAAGGGCAAAAACTCCACAGGGTGGGGAGAGAGGGATTCCAAGGGATGGGGCTTCCCCCCAGGCTGATGTTTCATGGAGGGTTATTCTATGCCTGAGAAGATGGCTTCTTCAGTATAGAGGAAAGATTAAGCACAGGGATCCTGGTAGCTGACCTCTTAGCTCTCTCCCCAAAGAGTCACCAATCCCAGACTCTCCTCATGCAGCTCTAGTCCATTCTGCCTGTCCTCTGCTGGAGCCCAGGGTGAGTGCCTGGGAACAAAATTTCGTACATTGGCCCTTTATTAGGGTTCCTGTGTTTCTAGCTGTCTCTTCCTGGTGGCAGAAACCCTCCTGCTTTTTTTTTCTTTATTTATTTTTATTTTTATTTTGTTTAAATTTCTTTATTGATTAAGGTGTCACATATTTGTCCTCATCCCCCCATTCCCATCCCACACCCCTTCCCACGGATGCCCCAACCCCCTGTTGAACTTAACCATTGGTTAGGCTCATATGCATACACACAAGTCCTTTGGTTGATCTCTCCCCCCTCCCCCCACCCTCCCCTATCTTCCCTCTGAGGCCCGATAGTCCGATAGATGCCTCCTTGTTTCTGGTTCTGTTCTTGTTCATCAGTCTATGTTGTTCATCATTTCCCCTAGATGAGCAAGATCATGTGTCACTAGAGATATACTTATAAGAACTGAATGTGAGACGAGCAATAATAGTTATGCTGACAGGCAAATGAATCAGTCTGTAGTGAGTTTCTTTCTGGACCAACAGTTCTTTTGAGACCCCATATCAATGTCCACCAGTTCCTTATGTGTACATGTCAGTACTGACTTTTCAGCTCTGGATGGTGGACAAATGGTGGTAATGCAGGTCTGACACCCTCTGTTTTGGTCTTGGCCGGACCCAGGGGCATGGCTTCACCTGGAATCAGGGCACGTGGCCTCACTCGGGCCCAGGGGGCGCGTGGCCTCACCTGGACCCGGGTGCGTGTGGCCTCACCCGGACCCAGGACCCAGCCTCACCCGGATCCAGGGGCACACGGCCTCACCTGGACCCGGGATGATCCAGCTTCACCTGGACCCAGGGGCGTGTGGCCTCACCCGGACCCAGGGGCACATGGCCTCACCTGGACCCGGGACCCAGCCTCACCCAGATCCAGGGGCACACGGCCTCACCCGGACCCGGGATGCTCCAGCTTCACCCGGACCCAGGGGCGCGTGGCCTCACCCAGACCCAGGGGCACGTGGCCTCTCCCAAACCCAGGGGCGCGCGGCCTCACCCGGACCCAGGGGCGCACGGCCTCACCCGGACCCGGGATCCAGCTTCACCTGGACCCAGGGGCGCATGGCCTCACCCGGACCCAGGGGCGCATGGCCTCACCGGGATCCAGCTTCACCCGGACCCAGGGGCGCATGGCCTCACCCGGACCCAGGGGTGCACGGCCTCACCCAGACCCGGGATCCAGCTTCACCCAGACCCAGGGGCGCATGGCCTCACCCGGACTCAGGGGTGCGTGGCCTCACCTGGACCCGGGTGCGCACGGCCTCACCTGGACCTGGGACCCAGCCTCACCCAGATCCAGGGGCACACGGCCTCACCCGGACCCGGGATGCTCCAGCTTCACCTGGACCCAGGGGCACGTGGCCTCACCCAGACCCAGGGGCGCGTGGCCTCTCCCAGACCCAGGGGCGCGTGGCCTCTCCCAGACCCAGGGGCGCACGGCCTCACCTGGACCCGGGATCCAGCTTCACCCGGACCCAGGGGCACATGGCCTCACCCGGACCCAGGGGCGCACGGCCTCACCCAGACCCGGGATCCAGCTTCACCCGGACCCAGGGGCGCATGGCCTCACCCAGACCCGGGGTCCAGCTTCACCCGGACCCAGGGGCGCATGGCCTCACCCGGACCCAGGGGCGCACGGCCTCACCCGGACCCAGAATCCAGCTTCACCCAGACCCAGGGGCGCCTGGCCTCACCCGGACCCAGGGGCGCATGGCCTCACCCGGACCCAGGTGTGCGCGGCCTCACCCGGACCCAGGACCCAGCCTCACCCGGATCCAGGGGCGCATGACCTCACCAGGACCCGGGATCCAGCTTCACCTGGACCCAGGGGCACATGGCCTCACCCGGACCCAGGGGCGCGTGGCCTCTCCCAGACCCAGGGGCGCGTGGCCTCACCTGGACCCAGGGGTGCATGGCCTCTCCCAGACCCATGGTCGCGTGGCCTCACCTGGATCCAGGGGCGCATGGCCTCACCCGGACCCAGGGGTGTGTGACCACACCCGAGCCCAGGGGCACGCAGCCTCGCCCGGATCCAGGGGCGTATGGCCTCACCTGGACCTGGGATCCAGCTTCACCCAGACCCAGGGGTGCGTGGCCTCACCCGGACCCAGGCGCGTGTGGCCTCACCCGGACCCAGGGGCGCGTGGCCTCTCCCAGACCCAGGGGCGCGTGACCTCACCCAGACCCAGGGGCACACGGCCTCACCCGGGCCCGGGATACAGCTTCACCTGGACCCAGGGGTGCGTGGCCTCACCCGGACCCAGGGGCACGTGGCCTCTCCCAGACCCAGGGGCGCGTGACCTCACCCGGACCCAGGGGCGCATGGCCTCACCTGGACCCAGGACCCAGGGGGTTTCATCTTCTTGATCCCAATTCCTGTTGGTCAATTCCCTCTCAGCAATTCCTTCGGCCATTTTCTCAGAGCTCCAGGGCGGCTGCCGCAGAACTCGTTGGGCTGCGGGCTCGGGGAAGCTCCGGTGTGCCCGGTACGCAGTGGCGGGCTGGTCTGGGGTCGCTGCGTCGGCCCTTGGGTCTGCAGCGGTGGCCAGTCGCCGAGCATGCGCACCTGGCCGCTTCTGAGATTCTTGAAGGACTCGGAGGTCAGCAAGCGCGGAGTCTCCCACCCCATGTCTCTCAGGGGCTCATCTGTCCGTGCTCGGCAGCGAGTGGAGCCATCCCCTCAGCCGGAGACCACCGGGGGAACTGCGCCGAGCACGTTCCAGGCTGCCATTGTGTCGCCTGAGCCGTAGTTCTTAAAGTGTGATCTTTGGGTCACCAGCATCAGCATCATCCTGCGTATCCCTCTCTTTTATTCTAGTTGTAGAGCATCTGCTCAGCCAGCCCTCCAGTGGTTCTGGATGGTGTCTGCTCTGCTCTCCTCTCATAGTCTCAAAATTGTTGTGGTAGGCAACAATCAGGCTTCCGCCCTATGCCTCCATCTTGGTCCTCCTTTGTATAGTTAAGTCTTGATTGTTGTTGGTGTCACTGGGAGGAATTGTCCTCCTGGCCAATTGTCCGTGAGGACCCTCTGTTTCTATAAAGGAAGAGTTGCTGTGCAGGAGACACGTTTATGGGCCGGATCTTGTTGCAGCAAGGCTTTGGCGCTCACTGAGTCTGCCTCTTGAATGTGTCCCTTATGCGAGTGGTTGAAATCTGGTGTCATCTCACACCGACCACTAGATGCCCTCATTTCTGGGTCTCCAATGGGATGCAGGTCAGCTACTGTCTGAGGCCACTCAGCAAGAATTACAGCAAAAACTGTAGTTTCCTCCTCCTGTCTAAGCGGCCCTGGAGCAGTCCGACTAGAACCGCAGTTCATCTGGTCAAGCTGCCACAGGGCAGGCCACCCACATGCAAAAGCCGCTGCTTGGGGCCCAGGTGGGCCTGCAAAACGTGCGGGGCGGGTCTGCAAAACGTGCGGGGCGGGTCCCAGGGCAGGGCGGGTCCCAGGGCGGGGGAGGTCTCAGGGCACCACCAGGCCATGGCGTGGCGAACTACAATGGCTGCAAGTCTGCTTTTTCTGCTCTCCATGTTTCTAAGCCCCCTTGTTCCGCACTCCAGCGCAGCAAACACTGATTGCTGGGCGCACCTCTGCAAGGAAGTTACTCGCACTCTTCGACATGAAGGCCGAGAGTCCAGCCTCTCCCCGCAGGCATCTGGGTCTCCCGCGAGTCCCCAGAAGCTGGATTTCAGGGTGATGGGGAGCTAATCTCCCCTAGGGTTGGAAAAAAAGCCGCACGACCCTTCCCCCGCCACCAGTCCGGCCCACGCCCCTCCGCACCTTATCCCTTCCGAGTTCGCTCTGTCCTCTTCCCTCTTAGCTGTAAATCCACCCTTCAGCCAGCTTTCCTGTGGTTCTGGGTGGCAGACGCTCTGTCCTCCAGTTGTATTTTTGAAATTGCTGTGCGCGGCGCAGTTCATTTGTTTAACTTTGCCGCCTTCTTGGTTCTCCTCTCTCAAAATGGCTAAAGGACTTGAAATCCTAAAAATCCTCCAAGTCGCTGTCGGTGGCCTCTGGGGCCCCGAGGATCTCACTGGGCAGCTCGGCCAGGTCGGTGACGCGGATGGGCCCGTCTCGCAGAAAGCTGGTCTCTTCCTTCACCGAGAGCCACTGCGCCGAGTCTGCGGCCGCGGCCGCCCACGAGCTCATGGCCCCGGCTGAGGTGCTGACTGAGAGGAGCAGCCGCCCGGCCTGGGGAGATGCGAGCAGGAGTCGCCGCGCTCACCAGTCCATCTTTTAGTTGTATTTCCGAAACTGCCATGTGAGGCAACAGATCAGCCGTTCAAGTTCTGCCGCCATCTTCCAGAGCCGTAGATTTTAAAGTGAGATCTTTGGCTCACCGGCATCAGCATCATCCCGCATCCCCCTCTCTTTTATTCTAGTTGTAGAGCATCTGCTCAGCCAGCCCTCCGGTAGTTCTGGATGGTGTCCGTTCTGTTTTCTAGTTGTAGTTTCAAAATTGTTGTGGTAGGCAACAATCAGGCGTCCGCCCTATGCCGCCATCTTGGTCCTCCTGAAACCCTCCTGCTTTTAAAAGTCCAATGTTATGTGGGTATCTTTCCAGATTCTGGTGCCCTGGGCTGGGGAGCCTGGCTTTAGACCCCACACTCCTTAGAGGTAACTCCCCCATAATTGATAGATCTCTCCAGAACTTTAGCTGCTGCTGATGAGTACTCAGCCAGTCCTCCTACACCTCTGCATCTCTTACCATTCTTGATGTGACCTCCTCTTTTAGTCCTTGGATATAAGGCTTTTGTCTAACTAGTCTTTAGTTGGTTATTCAGGACCAGTATAGAACTTTTAAAATCCTGTTTTATAGGTGAGGAGATAAAAATGTACAGAGATGAAGTTACTCACATATCTTATAGGCAGAGCTGCCAAATAACTTACTTTAACTGACCAATCAAAACTGTTAAAATAGATGTGCACATAGGCATTATTTAAGTCATGATTACTTTTTCATGTTATATAACCCAGTAATTTTGTTAAACAAATCAAGATGTTTTTTATCAGAAGATATTAAATTACCTTTACTAACCATCTCTTATATTAATACCTTTACTGTTATAAAATATTTTTCTTGGAAAAAGATTTATTTCCCCATATATCCACATAATGTCTTTACTCAGCAGTAAGCTTTGGTATACTGATTTGATCCATAGAGATATCGGTAAATTTGGATGGAAGGGGGAGTCCTCTTCTATTTCATCATTGCTATTAGATGTGGTATTTTGGAATATTAAGATTACACACTTAAGATTCCATGTGCGTTTGCATGACTATCACTTAAATTGCATCGTGAGTACTGTTCTTCATTTTAGTGATCTGTGCCTCATCTCTCTACCTCAGTTGTTAGGTCTTTAAATACATTGTCTTGTTTAATCCTTAAGACAGTTTCATAAAGTAAACATTATTCCATGTCATGAGTGTGAAAACTGACTCACAGAGGTTAGGCAAACTAGTTGACGTTAACTATCCATCTGGTGACAGAGGTAAAATCCAAATTAATCTCTGAATAACTATATTATATTTGTATGAAGCTCTGAGGATATTTTTTAGATGTTGATACTTAGTTTTTCTTAGACTAAGTTTATATATGACTATGAATGGACTCTTTTAGAGAATTTGATGTTGAATTTTTGGATTTATTAAAAAAATTAATTATTTTAGTATTTTTATATTCTTGTTTGAATGTTAAAAGGGTGCATAAACTATTTGACATAATTTACCAGGCTGATTTTTGACAAAGAGATTCAATCCATCTCCGTATTGATTAGCTCATCATTTTTGACAGCTTCCAATGGTCACATCAGATTATAGATAATATCAACTAAGGTGGAGAAGAAAACTTCAGACAGGAGAGAAAGAATCATTGACTTTATACAGTAGGTCCTTGGGTTATGCCAGAGATCCATTCCTATGGCACAACATAACATGATTTTCGCCCTAAGTCGGAACCCACCTACATAAACACCTATGTCACTCACATGGAGTACACACACAGCAGTAATGAAGTGAAACAGTAAAAAAAATTTAAAAGAAAGATAACAATTCCTGACCTTTATTTTTGGTAATAAATAATAAAAAACATAAAGCACATATGTACATATGTCGAAATGACGGAATTTTCTTTTTAATAAATATATGGGAGATGGCAATGTAAACATGAAACAAATTATATTAAGTCTGACATAACCCGAGGACTGCCTGTATGTATTTTTTGAAAAACATAAACATTCCATTCTACATTTGTCACCAGAGGGAGCCATATGAATAGCACCACATATTGATAAAGAAAAAGGAAAAAAAATCAAGTATTTTCTTCCATTTCAATGACATTTCAACCATTATTCAGAATTTGGTAAAACTACTGTAACTATGGGAAAGGACTTAAATATCTCACTGTAGGATTGAAAACAGAAGAAACATCTTGTTTAAATTAATCAGGAGGGTGAAAAATAAATGTCAAGACAAAGTAATAGACATTCCAGATTTTAGCAACTCAAGCCTAATGTTATAATGAAACTAAAAAATCAAGTCATGAACTCTTTTGTTTTCCAAATAACTCAAAATGCTGTTTGTAAAATTTTTCTAGAATCAACAATTTCATTGATGTTTTAATAAGTACATTTCATTTTACCATTTTATTGCCTATACCAGGATGACTGCTTGTTACTGTCAATATACAAAAGTGCATTGAAAAAAAGTTATTAGATAGAAAGGTTCATCATCTAAAGACCATTTTACATACTATGATATCTGAAACCTAGGCCAATATTTTCTCAATTGACAAACTAGAGGAAAAGATGTATTGCTTAATAACTGATAGATTTGTAACCCAATTTATTTTACATCTAATTTCAGAATTGATCATTCAACAGCATTTACTGAAAACTATAATATACACAGCACTAAATTGCCTATTAAAGTTAAGATCCAATGACAATAAATCTTAGAAAGATATGTCCGAAGTGATGTTTAATGCTCTTATGTATATCACCAATCCTCAAAATATGGTCCCTAGACAATTGCCTTCGACTTTGTTCAAAATACAAATTCTTCTTAGTTCAGATCTATTGATTCAGAAAATCTAGATAGAGGTGGGGGCCCAGCAGTGTGTGTTTTGACTAGCCCTGTAGGTAATTCTGGTGCACACTTAAAGTTTGAGAACCACTGATAGATCTATTATACAGTCTCTTTAAACTAAGTCCAGCAACGTATGCAAATTAGAGCATGTGCTTTCTGTGTTTTATTGTAATAGTTATTTTTTATGGTTAAATTTAAAAATATAAATAAAATGAATGATCATAGGAAAATGCAACCTTTTGTAACAGCAAATAGTCATAGATTAAAGTAATTGAATTTAGTAATTATAAGCATATGTGTTAGAGAAGCAAGATTAAAAATATGCACTTTTTGTCAAATGTCAGGGAAATTTGTTTTTTTTTCCCTCTCACAAGCATAGCTTTTGTCTAAAGGTAACAATTTAATAATTTTTTAATCTATAATTTTGAGATTATATGACTAGAAACTTGGAAAGAAGATGCTTCAAATATTTTTTTGAACAGATAATGTTGCAAAGTGGGGATGAGGCTAATGAACATAAATGATACTCATTATCATTTATGATTTAGGAAACCCCTGCTATCAAAAGCTGTGGTTACTGATCCACTGCATCCAATATTTACATTAACTGAATTAGGATGCCTGTAATGATGAATCATTAAATTTTTTGGCTTTCTCCTGTGGCTTTAGGTTTTGATTTTCAAGACCAACATGTTAGACTAAGTCTTCCATCTAAAATCACAGATTAGAGTTACCTAAAATGCCTTAGAGTCTTTTTTAAATTTTTTAAACTTTAAAACAATTTTATTGTTGAGAATATTACAGATGTTCCCCATTTTCCTCCCTTTGCCAAACTTCAATGCATTATTGCTGTGTCCACAGGCTATGCATATCTATATATAAATAAAGAGCCAGGGTCATAACATCCACAACGACTGCAGGCTCGACCAAAGCCAGGCTGAACTGTTGACCTCTCGGAGAGAGAGAGAGGCAGGGCTGATCAGCAGAGGCAGGGGCTGCTGGCAAGGTCAGGAGAGAGAAGCAGGGTGATCAAACCCTGCTTGTCTTCCCGGCCTCGCCAGCAGCCAAGCCTCTCTCTCTCTCCCAGAAGTCAGCAGTTCAGCCCACTGCCAGCAGCCTGAGGTAGCTGCTGATCAGCCCCGCCTCTATGATCAGGCCCCATTGATAGGCCTGGAGATGCTGACTGGCATAGAAACTGACCAATCAGAACCAAATCTGGGTGAATTGCGAGGAGCCAATGGCTGTCTAGAAGGTGGAGCTTTTGACGCTGACTGGCATAGAAACTTACCAATCAGATCCAAATCTGGGTGAACTGCGAGGACCCAATGGTTTTTTTAAAGATATATTTTTTTTATTGATTTTTAGAGAGGAAGGGAGAGGGAGAAAGAAATAGAAATATCAATGATGAGAATCATTGATCAGCTGCCTCCTGCATGCCCCCCACTGGGGATTGAGCTCCAACCCAAGCATGTGCCCTTAACTGGAATCAAACCCAGGACCTTTCAGTTTGCAGGCCAATGCTCAAACCAGCTAGGGTAAATGGTATTGTTTTTAGTTTCTCTTTCTGAGAGTTTATTATTGGTGTATAAAAATGCCATTGATTTCTGCATGTTAATTTTGTATCCTGCTACTTTTTAGGTTCTCATTACTGAGTATGCTTGGTGGAGTTGTTACATCCATGAAAACAAACAAAAGTGTTTATGAATTTCTGTGTAAACCTACTCTTTGCTTTATTTAAAAAAATAGTTAGTGAAGGATGTGTTAATTTTTCTCTGGCTGATACACCTACCCAAGGAATACCTTTTCACCATAATATTTGCTATGAGGAGAAAGAATATGTACTCTGGAGATGTTTTTGTAACTTTTTCTCTATTAACATCAGGCAGCAATTGAGGCTGGAGCAAGCTCATAGAAGTTATTTTTAATTGCTTAAACCAGTGGTCGGCAAACTATGGCTCATGAGCCACATGCGGCTCTTTGGCCCCTTGAGTGTGGCTCTTCCACAAAATACCACGTGCGGGCACGCACGTACAGTGGGATTGAAACTTTGTGGCCCATGCGCAGAAGTCAGTTTTCGGCTCTCAAAAGAAATTTCAATCGTTGTACTGTTGATATTTGACTCTGTTGACTAATGGGTTTGCTGACCACTGGCTTAAACCAATGCATAAATTCCACATGAAACAAATATTTGTGGAACACTTACTATGGTACTCGGCACTGGCAATGCAAAGATAAGTAAGACATGATCTCTTTCCCCACCCAAAAAGTAGTTTCGTGAGTAATACAGACTTTAACATAAAAGTTACCAATACAATGTAATAAAGATTGTGATAGATATAAATAAATATCTGTAAGTCTTCAATGGGTGACCTCCCCGTAGGTAGGAGTTTGCCAAGGAAAAAAGGGAATAAGGACACTGGAGGTGAAGGAATAATATGTGCAGATGAGTAGAGATTTTTAAGATACTGCCTGCTGGGATGTGTAAGGAAAATGAGAGGCATGGCAGGAGATGGGGCAACAGTAGTTTAGTGGACCAAATTGTGTGAATCTTTGTCTATAGTGCTAACTTGATCTGCAGTACTTTCTACTGTACCACTCTGGTATTTTCTCTGTTTGTGAGAGCAGGTCAAATTTGGAAGGCTTCTTGGCTCACCTGCATTATGTGTATAACAGAAAATTTCATTAGCACACATGAATAGTTAAATGAATTCTGATATTCCCGGAGGGAAAGAATGGAATAAAGTTTTATTTGATTTCAACTTGTTTTATTTTCTCTATACTATCTTCAATATGAAAGTCATTTGTTTGACAATAGATTCACATTGTAAAAGCCAACTTTATACAGATACAGCAGCTAAGAAACATATTATAATATTAATATAGCATAGAATCTCAACTAGTAGTCATCTTCTCTATTTTACATGAATATGAAAATAATTTTTCTTTCTTATATTTTCTTTAAAACTAAGCCTGTTATAAAACACTCAATCTCAAGCTACTCTTCTTCAGAATATTGCAACATATTATAAACTAGAGGCCCAATGAATAAAATTGGTACAAGGGGCTCGGCCCTCACAGTCCCGGCTTCAACCAGAAGGTCGTCTGGAAGGTTGTTCAGCTGTCTAGTCTAATTAGCATATTACACTTTTATTATTATAGATATGTTGAATAGTTACAATGAATAAAAAATAAAATGGCAAAAATTTAATGTAAATTAGTTAATAGATTTGACTCATCTCTAAGATGTCTTTTCTGAATATTAAAGAATTTTTAACATTTTTCCAAAAAAAATCTACTTTTGAAGTTATCTATTTTAACAATCTATTGAAGTTGGCTCATTTTAGACTATTTAATATGAGCTTTATAGATTTGTTGCTAGAGAAAGCAGCTATAGAATACATGTTGTTTTAGCCAAGAAAATGGTTTCCAAAGAAAGAGTTTTATCTTCTAATTTAAAGAAGAATAGATTTATAATATAAAATAGAAGCCCCAACATGAAAAAATTGCAAATAATCTTGGAGATGATTAAATTTCACTTGGCTCTTTGATGCAAACATATTTTTTAGGGTCATATTACAGAAATGAGTTAATTAAAATGTGTCTGTTACTATTTTGTTTGTCAGTTTATTTTGTTTATTAGATTCCACATATAAATGAGATAATTGGTATTTGTCTTTCACTTAGCATAATTCCAGGTCCATCCATGCTGTCACAGAAGGTAAGATTTCCTTCTTTTTTATGGCCACATAGTATTCAATTGTGTAAATATATCACAACTATTTTATCCACTTATCAACTGATGTCAGAGGGAGTGAGGAGTGGATGAAAGAAGGTGAAGGGATTAGCTGAAGAACATATATGCACAACCCATAGACACAGAGGGGAAGGTTGCGGGGAGGGGTGCAAAAGGGCTGAGTGGAGGTGGGCAAAGGAGGTAAAATGGGGACATCTGTAATAGTGTAAAAAAAAAAAAACCCACAAAAAAAAAACAGGCCTTCACTGAGAAGTGCTAAATGTCCTTGGAATATATATTTTTTAAATTTAATTTAATTTTTTAAAGTATTACATATAGTAGTACATGTATCTCCTTTTTGTCCCCATTGACCTTCCCCAGCCTCTCCTACCCCTGTTGCATGCCTTCATCCCACCCCCTCAGTGTCTTGTGTTCATTGGTTGTGCTTATATGCATGCATACAAGTCCTTCAGTTGATCTTTCCCCCCCGCTCCCCAACACTCCCCAGCCTTGCCTTCCCGCTGTAATTTGACAGTCTGTTCGATGCTTTACTACCTCTGTATCTATCTTTTACTGCCTCTGTATCTATCTTTTGTTCATCAGGTTATAATGTTCTTTATTTTCCATAAATGAGTGAGATCATGTGGTACTTTTCTTTCATTGCCTGGCTTATTTCACGTAGCATAATGCTCTCCAGTTCCATCCATGCTGCTGCAAATGGTAGGAATTCCTTATTTTTAATAGCAGCATAGTATTCCGTTGTGTAGATGTTCCATAGTTTTCTAATTCACTCATCTGCTGATGGGCATTTAGGCTGTTTTCAATCTTAGCTATGGTGAATTGTGCTGCTATGAACATAGGGGTGCATATATCCTTTCTTACTGGTGTTTCTAGTTTCTTGGGATATATTCCTAGAAGTGGGATTACTGGGTCAAAACTCAAAATGGATAAAGGACTTAAACATAAGACAGGAAACCATAAAAATACTAGAGGAATCCACAGGCAGAGAAATCTCAGACATATGCCGAAACAATTTCTTCACTGATACCACTCCTAGGGCAATGGAAACAAAAGAGAAAATAAACAAATGGGACTACATCAAAATAAAAATCTTTTGCACAGCAAAAGAAACCACCAACAAAACAACAAGAAATATGTATGGGAGAACATATTAGCAAATGTTATCACTGATAAAGGTTTAATCTCCAACATTTACAGGGAACTCATACAACTTAATAAAAGGAAGATAAATGATCCAATAAAAGAATGGGCAACGGACCTAAATAGAATCTTTTTGAAAGAAGACGGAAGGCCAAGAGACATATGAAAACATACTCAAAGTAACTAATTATCTGAGAGATGCAAATCAAAATGACAATGTGGTAACTTCTCACACCTGTCCGAATGGCTGTCACCAACAAATCAACAAATGACAAGTGCTGGTGAGGATGCGGAGAAAAAGGAACCCTCGTGCACTGCTGGTGGGAATGCAGACTGGTGCAGCCACTGTGGAGAACAGTATGGAGTTTCCTCAAAAAACTAAAAGTGGAACTCCCATTTGTCCTTGGAATATTTTTAATGTCTATTGCTCTGTTCATTAGTTACTTTCTACATAGGCATTTGCTAATTGGAAGCTTAAAGACACATACTTAAAATTATAACAAGATGAATGAATATCACCCCAAAATGAGTCTGTTACTTAAAGATATTTAACCTCTTAAGATTTCTTTGTGGAAAAAAGTAAGTTGAGTTGCTGACAAAAACTAGTCCTAGTATAGGGACTATGATCATTTTGAGCCAATAAATGCAGATCCCTGCATACTTGCCTGGGTTTTATAATCAATCTGGTATCCTTCAGTTTGGATTTAATGCCCCAAATTGTTCACAAACACAGATGGAGTAAAGGTTTCTGAAGGTTGACAGATAATTTCATTATTGGATGATTAAAATGTGTACTTCTGAACCACTCTGTAATTACTGGAGGGCCAGCATGATCTAAATTGGTGTTTATTTTGTTACATCCCTAGTTTATCTTGTGAGCATGAAGAATGGGAATCATGCTGAACTAAAGGCTACCATTCTCCAGATACAAATGGCAAGATAGGCAACACTTGGGTCATATTGAAATCCATGTAGTATTTCAGTAATAATCTCTGATTAATTTTCCAGAATAAATTCATCTTAAGTGAAATGAATGTTCATTCATTCGTTAATTTATTCAACCACTATAGATTTGTTAAGCTGAGAGTGGTAGGATATAAAGCTCTGGAGGTGACATGGAGTGGGGGCAGGGAGGGACATAGATGTGTAGATCCTTGTATGGTGTTGTACGGACATTGAATTCTATTTTAATCTACAGGCCTGGTGCACGAATTCGTGCATGGGTGGGGTCCCTCAGCTTGGCTGGCCATCGAGGCCTATAGGGGGGCCAGCCGGCTGTGGGGAGGGAACCTGGGAGGTTGGTTGGCAGGGGGGAGGGCCATGGGAGGTTGGCTGAGGGAGCACACTGACCACCAGGGGCAGCTCCTATATTGAGCATCTGCCCCCTCGTGGTCAGTGCATGTCATAGTGACTGGTCAACTGGTTGTTCGGCCGTAATGGTTGCTTAGGCTTTTATATATATAGATAAGGGTTTTGAGCAGAAAAGTGACATGTTGTTATTTATGTTTTCCAAAGATACTCTAGCTGCTGTGTGAAGAATATCCTGTAGGGGTGGTAAGGGTGCCAATAGGGAAATCATTTAGTTAACTATTGCAATAATTTAGATCAGAGAGTGATTATTTGGCTTGTTCTAAGGTGGAGGAAGGGGTGAGGAGTAACTGCACTCTGTCTATATTTTGAAGGAAGAGCCATCAAGTTCTGCTGATATTATAGTGAAGTTTTAGCAGAAAAATCATAATAATTACATAATCAAAGCAAGAATGTTTGGTTTCCTGAGAATAATGCCCACATTCAAAATCTGCATTTTTTAAAAAAATCCTCACCTGAGGATATATTTTCCATTGATTTTCAGGCAGAGTGGAAGGGAGCGGGGAGGGGGGAAAGAAAAAGAGAGAGAAACATCGACGATCTCACAAATATTGGTTACCTCCCGCATGCGCTCCAACCAGGGTGGGGATTGAACCCACAGCTGAGGTACGTGCCCTTGACCAGGAATTGAACCCGCAATCCCTCGGTCTGTGGGCTGACACTCTAACCACTGAGTGAAATCAGCCAGGACAAAAATCTGCATTTTTTAAAAGCTTGAATGCTTCTAGCATCTTCCTGCTGATAACATTTTCTGTTTGACCTAAATAATGCTGCCTAGAAATTATTCACTCAGCCTTCATTTATGCCAAGAATGCATAACCAACATTTTAGACGCCTGCACGACATATTTGTGGAATATTGCATATCAATTTTTGTTGCAGCAAGCTCTACTGTGTTCGGTTATTTTTAGATAATAAAGTCATCTGAAGCCCTATTATCCACAAGAGAGAATCTGGTCTTTTCATGACATTTTAATTAATGCAAGCATTTATACTAACACACATTAAAGACATACTGTTTTATTATGAAGGCTAATTTAAGAAAGATGAAAATGGCAATTGGAAAAATATGCAAATGAGTGTTCCTACTTAATGCATTTGGAAGAAAATTATCTTGAATTATTAAATTTATGTATTATCTCATGTCACCATACATTTCTTATTTTATGTTTCCTTTAAGTTAAAGTAATTGATGATGTTAGTTGGAATAAAAAATAATCTCTTCTCCAGGGTAGGTGAAGTATTTATTCCAGTTATAGTGATATATACATTAGCATGATAAATTTGATGACTTGAATTATATGCAGATATTTTAAACCAACTGCAAAGTTGATTATGTCTTCAGTTAGCCTCAGTGGGCAGGTAATCAGCTCTCTTGAGATAGGTTTGAATTGGGATTTGGGATTCATAAGTATCTAGCTGCTTGTAATCATGGTGTAAAATAGGACCGCCCAGGCATGTGTGTATTAGAAAATAGTGCCTGGTATTGAACCTTGGTGACACTTCTGTATGAAGGGTAGGTGGAAGAAGAGGAGTCATCCAAAGCAGCTGAATGCTGAGCCAGGCCAAAGAATCAGGGGTGAGAGGCATGTAAACAAGTTGGAGGAAATGTTAGGAAGTGTGTAGTTATAGGTGTTAAATATTACAGAGAGAACAGATGGCACAAGGGTTTAAAGTAATAGATTGGACTTGGTAATTTGATCTTTTACAAGAACAGTTTCAGTGGTATGCTGAAGATAGAAGACAGATTTTAGTGAATTGGAGAAAAGGTAGATAAGAAAATGAAGTCAGAATACAGACAACGCTTCCTAGAAGCTTGAAGGTGAGAACTTGTATATGATAAACCAGAAGAAGTGAGGGCATGAGTATTGTAGGTCAAAAGCAGGGAGCCCCTGGAGAGGAAAGGCGGGGAGGAAAAGAGACTAATTGTTGGAATGGGAACCAGGCTGAGGCATCAATGAGAGCACAAGGGAAGGCCGGGTTTTTGTAGAAGGTTTCTTCCTTCTGATAAAAAACTAGAGAAAACAAAGATGGGTGTGGTGGAGGTAAATTTTCAGAGTCTGGGAGGGTGAGTTTGTGGGAAGAGAAGAAATCTGAGTTCAGAGCTGATAATCTCATCTTGTGTCTTTACCAGAACTACACTTCTATTTATGATGTAAATAAAAATATTTCAGTTTATTTGAAATTAATTGATCAACTTTTCTTCTCATTCTCCTCTCCCCTCACTGGATAACTACAATATCTTTTGTGGAGATTTTGCTATATTATTTTAGGTATGTATTCTTAGCATGTGATAATGTAGTCAGGAAGCTGGTATAATAGACATAGAAATAAAGCCATGATTATTCTGCACATACTTACAGAAGGAAAAGCATTGAGCAAGCATATCTAAAATATTTTTTACTTCAGTTTGAAGAATTTATTACATTGGGAATTTTTATTTGGGGAAGGAGTACCAATATTGAACTGACTTCAGAGTTAATATTTTATTAGAGTGGGCCAGAATCATATATTTCACTGAATAAACATGAGACATTTGAGAGATTGTTGACAGCTATCAGACTCTTACAGGTGACGCAAAACCTGAAGTCAAACTGGACTCATTTTCTCCAACCCTCCTCCCCAACTCAAGTGTTTCAAGGTGTAAGAAGACTGAGCATCATTATTTAGATAAAAGACAAAATGTGACTCTCTTCACAGGATAGAATTTCAGTAGCTAAATTGCATTATTAAATAATGTCTATCTTCTCTTTTATTGTTAATTTACTGTGCATAGATGAGCTGCAATAAAAGCCACACTTCCGGATGCTCAATGTAAAGGCAGAGAGACTGAGACAATATTTTCTAGATTAGCCCTTTTATCTTTCTGCTGTTGTTTTTTTCCCCTCTTTTTTTTTTTTCAGAAAAAAAGAAACACACAGCTAAGTTAATTTTATAAACAAACAAACAAATTGTATATAAGCCAAATAAGATTATATTCTAATTATGTTAATGTGAATTATTTTAAATAGGATCTAACCTCATGGGTTTGGAGAAAGAATCATCTTAGCTTTTTGGACAAAATGTGCCTAAGCGGTGCATAAGAATTCTAAACAATATTAGCCATTTATAGGTAAAGTAGTTTCTGGACATAATTAAAGGTCATTATTCAAAATTGGAAATTAGGTTCCTATTAGTATTTAATTCAACTTCTTTTTTATAGAATAATTTGTTGAGAAAGGGTAGGAAACTTTACAGAAAAAGGCATTTCATTAGTCAAAAACATATCCAGACATGAATTACATGAATCTATTAACAGATTACTTTTCCAGTTTATATTCCTAAGTAGAAGAACAAGAACTTATTTTCCATTATTTTAAATGTTTGTGAACATTGTCTCTGTGTTCTTTCTAGAGTTAGTGGGATTCTAGAGTCTATCTGTATTGAAACACTTACGTGCTAAGATGTGGAAAAAGGGATTTACTCTCTCTTTTTGTTTCTCTAATGGGGGTGTGTGTGACATTTTGGGATGGTATGAAAAGTCTTTAATTGGATGCTTGAGTAGAATCTTTGGTTGCAAGTTAGAGAGTGATGACAGTGCAAAATGGTCCTTTTTTTTTGCTTCATCTCTCGAATGAACATTTCCATTCCTTGGGGAAACTGTAGGCCTGATAATGATGGGAGATATAGAAAAAAGTGGATATATACAGAATATTACAAAATAGGTCCACTATTATCCTCCCTTCAGTATCAGAACTAGTTAAGCAACTTATGGTAAATATCAGTTACTATTTAGTTCTTTTCCCTTAAAGTCTTTATTCACTTATTCAACAAATATTTGAGGAATACCTATTTGGACTGGGGATACAAGGGTGACCAAGAAAGATATCATCCCTGCCCTGGTGAAGTTTAGAATCTAGTGTGGAGAAGCAGAAATTACACAATTTTCATAAATACAGATGCAAGTTGAATCTGTAGCAGTTTTAAGAAAAAGTGCAAGGAAACTTACTTAAATTGGGGGCAAGAGTGGAAGTGGGAAGTTAGCTCAGACATAAAGTGAATAGGTGTTAGCTAGGTCAAAATTGAGAGAGTATTTAAGGATCATTTTGATGTGACTTAATCTCTTTTTCTAAATGATAAATTTTAAATACAATGGGCACCTTCTGAATTATCACATAGATTTTAAAAAGGAAATTATTTTTAAATTAACATAAAAATCAAAGTAAAAATTTTCATGTCATCCTTCATGTACACTTGCAACAACAGTTGCAAAGGTCATGACATTTTATATATATTTAAAAAATTTAACTTCTTTATATTTTTTGAACACTAAAGAGCAAGTTTTCTTATCATTAAACTAGAGGCCCGGTGCATGAAAATTCATGCATTGGAGGGGGGTTCCTCAGCCCGGCCTGCCCCCTCTCACAGTCCAGGAGCCCTCACAGGCAGGAAGCGACTCGGCAATCACACTTCTGCTGCTGCCACTGCCGGCAGTGCAAGCCTCGGCCAGCCCTGGTTACCTGAGCCTCTGGCCAGCTCTGGGCAGCTGGGCAGCTGCCATCTGAGACTTGCCTGTGCCGAGGGTGTCGGCTGGGCAGCTGCCATCCAAGGCTTGCCTGCGCTGAGGGCCGGGCCTGGGTGACTGCAGGGCTGAGGGACTGGGGGACTCTGGAGGCAGGCACACGTCAAGACCAGGCCTGCCTGGGGGTGGGCCCGGCCTTGCCGCACCTGCTGCCCTGGCAGGGCTGAGGGGACTAGGCACCGCCATCTTGTGGCTGTGGGCGCCACCGTCTTTGAGGGCGTGGCAGTCAATTAGCATATTCCCTCCTTCTTGGCTGTGAGCGCCACCATCTTTGTGACAGCATGAGGATCAATTAGCATATTCCCTCTTTATTAGATAGGATTAGTAGATACACTTTGAGGGATTCCTTATAAAACCAAAGGTATAAAAGGTCAGTATATTTCTGGAATGCTAAAAATTTTGGCATTTTGAATGTTGTCAGCTTTTCCTGAAAAAAATTAGTAAGCTAAGAACTTTATAGAACTGATTTCTTGTCTCCCAGGACTATAATTTATTCTATTTCAGAGAAACATCTTCAATGAAGGATCATTTGTCTTTAATAACTTTTAGATCTTGACATGTTTTAATCATGGTTCCTCAACCTTATATCGATTGTCTTGTGCCCTGAGCCTGAACTTCTCTTTCAGCCTTTCAGAGAGAACACATTGGGAAATCAGGATAGACTGGTAATGCTTGTCTTGTGAATTATCATATTACACATTTGCCATCTTTTACATTATCCCCACTTTTAAACTGCATTTGAATAACTTGTATACAGTCATTTCTGCAGATATTTATATACACACAGGCTATGCTTATCCTATATAATAAAGAGGTAATATGCAAATTGACCATCATGCCTTCACACAAGATGGCCACCCCCATGTGGTCACAAGATGGCCACCACAAGATAGCCAGGAGGGGAGGGCAGTTGTGGGCAATCAGGCCATCAGGGGAGGGCAGTTGGGGGGGACAAGGCTGGCAGAGGAGGGCAGTTGGGGGTGACTGGGCTGGCAGGGGAGGGCAGTTGGGGGCAATTGCGCTAGCAGGAAAGCAGTTAAGCGTTGATCAGGCTGACAGGGGAGTGGTTAGGGTGTGATCAGGCTGGCAGGGGAGTGGTTAGGGGGCTATCAGGCTGGCAAGCAGAAGCAGTTAGGGGCAATCAGGCAGGCAGGCAGGCAGGCAAATGGTTGGGAGCCAGCAGTCCTGGATTGTGAGAGGGATGTTCGACTGCCAGTTTAGGCCCGATCCTGGGCAGTCAGACATACCCCAAGGTGTCCCAGATTGAAGAGGATGCAGGCTGTGCTGAGGGACACCCCCCCGCCCCCCCAGTGCATGAAGTTTGTGCACCGGGCCTCTAGTGAATATATGAATGCCTAAGCATCTAGACAAAAAGCAAATACTGCAGTCAATTATCAAAGGCTTTGTCAGCATGAGGCCAAACAGGCAGAAGCTTGTCTTTACTTGCTTTCTCTCCACTGCTGCAAATTCTTAGGATACATCAAGACCAAATTTAGCCCCTGGGTAGACTGGATTTCATAGCTCTAATTCTATCAACATTATGTTAAAGCCACTGCTGTGAGTTAAGTTTTACTCCCTCAAAATTCATATGTTGAAGTCCTAACCCTTTAGTACCTCACTATGTGACCTTATTTGGAAATAGAGTCATTGTAGATATAATGAGTTAAGATGAGGTCATGCTAGAGTAAGTTAGACCCCTAATCCAATAACTGGTGCCCTTACAAAATGGGGATATTGGGACACATACAGCCCCCAACTCCCCCCCCCCCCACCCCCCTGCCCATACACACACACACGGAGAATGCCATGTGAGGATATGAGGATGAGGGAAAAGATCAGGGCCACTTAAGACTATCAAAAAGCCATCAGAATCTAGGTGGGAGGCATAGAACAGATCCTCCTTCATAGCATCCAGAAGGAACCAGCCTTCCAGGACCTGAGACAATAAATTTCTGTTTTTAGCCACCTCATTTGTGATACTATGCTACAGCAGCTCTAGCAAACTAATACACCTCAATTTTAATTGTTCTACCATGACTAGTATAGTCTCCAAGCCCCTATGAAGAAAATATTACCTACTCTGCAGCTCCCTCCTTGGATTGCCCAGCTTCCCTCATCTCTGTGATGCTCAGTGCCTCCTCCTTCCTCTTCCTCTTATGGAATATACACTTATTCCACTTCAGCTCTTTTAACACCTGCTCTAGCCTACTGCTTCCCCTCCTCATACTTTGTTAGTTTCTTCCATCATGCATTGCAAAAACCTTCCCATCTTTTAAAGTATTTCTTCTGCTTTTTTAAAAAAACTTTAAATAAAATCTGGATTTTTTATTGTAATTATTGGGATAAACATATTTTGAAATCTACATTATGAAATAATGTTCTGTAGCTAATATCTTGTCTCTGATTCTTTCTTCATTTGTCTACCACTATTTTTTCCTCCTTCATACCTACTATGTCTGTTCCTTCCTTTTGTGATTCCCACATCCTGGACATTTCACTCTTATGCCAGGCTATTGATCCTCTGTATTCACTTGCTTTCTTAACTAGGCTGGAGTTCTTGGTGTTTCTCTCCAGTATTTTCGGTGACATCCTAAAATTCTTTGCAGTCTTGACTTTCTGACATATTCCTTATTAACAATAAGTTACTCACATTGGCCATTTCTCTGTTCCAACATTGTTGGGTCAAGTGAAAAAAATAGTGTTGTTGAGTCCAATATTCATTTATTCTCAGCTGGGCCCTCACTGTTGCATAGCCATTATGGCATTCTTATAGCAATTCTTCTGTTCTAATCGCCTCTCTAATGCAATTCACTTCAGGTGTTGGTAAATCATCTTGTCTTCCACTTTGATGAGGCTCTGCTATATGACATAGTGCCCTCCATATCTGGAAATAGAATTCCTCCTACAAATAACTCCATTATTTGTATTCCTCATAATGTCTATGGAATCAACAAGTGTAAGCCTCCAAATGTGAGCCCAAATTTTCTTTGCTGAGGATTTTTCCTGTGTATATCCTAGCTTGTAGTTAAAGTAGCATTTTTGCCATTCCCAAGTAGGCTTTAAAATTTCCCAACTTCATGCCTTTGCTAATATTTCATGTAAGTGCTATTATTTTTCACTACTGATCTTGTTTATATAAAATAATTTCCACCTTTCAAAACTCAACTCAAATGCTGCTTGTTCATCAAACCTTTCCTTATCACCTAGCAGGTAGTGATCTTTTCCCCTTTTATGGCATACATTCCACAAATAGTATGGTAATTATTATTATAATGTATACATTCACCTTTTTAAAAATTATATTTTTATTGATTTCAGAAAGGAAAGGAGAGAGAGATAGAAACATCGACAATGAGAGAGAATCATTGAGTGGCTGCCTCTTGCATGGCTCCACAATGGAGATCGAGCCCACAATCTAAACATGTGCCCTGACCAGGAATTGAACCATGACCTTCTGCTTCATAGGTTTACACTCAACCACTGAGCACACCTACCAGGATTCTTGTCCCAGCTTTACAAAGGGTGCTGCAATCTGGAGAAAGGGGCTGATGTGTAGATTCAATAAGGAGTCCAAGGACAAAAGATAATTTTGAAAGGCATTGGGGGTCAGAGGATCTTCAGCTAAAAGAGCTGAAAGACTACCCCTTGTCTAAGGACCCCGTGCTATTTATTAACACAATTTGTCCTAAGGCAAGGTGGAGATAATACACTTCAAAGGGTAAGGTTTACAGAAGCATTGTCAGTTTGGGGAATAGCCTACAGCTGTTCAGGTGTTTGGCCAACAGGAGGCAATAACATGCAGATTTAAGATGCCCTGAGCTGTCTAGTAGCAAACGAATATCCTATTCAGGTTTGGGGGAAGTGCCGTTTAGCTATTCCAACAGGTAAACTACATATGTGGCTCAGCCCTTGTTGAGCCACCCAAGCTTCACCAACCTTTTGATGAAACTCTTGTAATTATTACATGCTGGAATTAGTTCCCAGAACACACCGGCCAAGCTCAACTTTTCTTTATTAAAGGATTCTAAACTTTTATAGGTCAGGAATGCAATTTTATTAAACTTTATATCTCCTATGTTACCTGCATATAATAGATGAAAAAAAATAGCATTTAATAAATAAATACTAGTAATTTTTAAATGGCTGTAAAATAATTATAGCTAAATAACTACTAGTAGTTGCATGTTTAATTATTCATCCAGGTATGTGGAAATATTTAAATATAGAAATATCCATATAGAAACCTCATTTTTTCTAGATGATAAGATAATCTTACAAAACCAAACCAAATGCTGATCTAGTTTGGTCACTATAGATTTGTTTCCATTTTCTAAAATTGCTAATAAGAATTTTAATTTTTTTCTGTGAGGTAGGCCTGTAGTGCTATGAACTTCCCTCTCAGGACTGCTTTTGCTGTTCCCAGAGATTTGGGGTTGTTTTGTGTTCATTTTCATTTGTTTCCAGGAAGCTATTTATTTCATTTTTTATCTCATTGGTAACCCATTCATTGTTTAATAACATGCTATTTAGCTTCCATGTGTTTGAATGTTTTTGAGTGTTTTTACATAGTTGATTCCTAATTTCATTCCATTTTGATCTGAGAAGATGCTTGTTATGATTTCAATCTTCTTGAACTTGTAGAAACTTGTTTTGTGTCCTAACATGTCCTTACATGGGTCCATCTTTGAAAATGACCCAGGTGCACTTGGGAAGAATGTATATTCTGCAGCTTTTGGGTGAAATGTTCTATAAATGTCAATTAAATCCATCTGACCCAGTGTGTCATTTAGAGTCACTGTTTAATTTTCATACATTTGTTAATTTTCTGTCTGAAAGATCTATCTAGTGAAGTCATTGGGGTGTCAAAGTCTCCTACTATGACTGTATTGTTGTTGATCTCTCCCTTAAAGTCCTCTAGAAATTTTTTTATATATTTAGGTGCTCCTATATTGGGTACATATATGTTTACCAGGGTTATATCCTCTTGTTGGATTGATCCCTTTAGTATTATGTAGTGCCCTTTGTTGTTTCTTGTGATGGCCTTCATTATGAAGTCTATTTTGTCAGATATGAGTATTGCTACCCCAACTTTTCTTTTTTCATTTCCATTTGCAGGGAAATTTTTTTCAATTCATTCACTCTCATCCTGTTTCAGTCTTTTATTCTGAGGTAGGTCTCTTATAGACAGCATATAATTGGGTCATGTTTTCACATACACTCAATTACTCTATGTCTTTTGATTGGAACATTTAATCCATTTACATTTATGGTTATTACTGTTAGGTAATTATTTATTGCCATTTTAATTCTTTATGCCTGTGTTTTTCCCTCTCTTTCTATTTCTTCTTCTTACAGCAGTCCCTTTAGGATTTCTTGCATGGCTGGTTTGGTGGTGATAAACTCACTTAACCTTTTTTTTTTTTTTTTTTGGTCTGGGAAGCTCTTTATTTCACCATATATTTTGAATGATAGTCTTCCTGGATATAGTAATCTTGGTTTCAGATCCTTGCTTTTCATTACTTTGAGTACTTCATATCATTCCCTTCTTGCCTATAGAGTTTCTGATGAAAAATCAGCTGACAGCCGTATGAGAGCTCCTTTGTAGGTAAAAAATTGATTCTCTCTTTGTCTTTAATTTTTGGCATTTTAATTATGATGTGTCTGGGCATAGGCCTGTTTGGGTTCTTCTTGCTTGGGACTCTCTGTGTCTCCTGGTCTTGTGTGACTCCATTATTTCTTCAAACACATTCTTTATCCCTTGCTCACTTTCTTCTCTTTCTGGCACAACTACGATGTGAATATTATCATGTTTCATGTTTGTCCCACAGTTCCCTTAAGCTGTCCTGTTTTTTAATTGTTTTTTTTTTTCTTTTTGGTTCTCTGATTGTGTGATTTTTTCTATCCTGTCTTCTAATTCGCTGATCTGATCATCAGCTCCTCTTAATCTGCTGTGTATTCCTTCCACTGTATTCTTTATTACTGTTGTGTCATTTTTCATAGTTATTATATCTTTTCTCATGCTGTTGAGCATCTTTGCCAACATTATTCTGAACTCTATGTCTGAAAATTTCTTTTCTACATTTCATTTAGCTCTTCTTCTGGAGAATTCTCTTGTTCTTTTGTTTTGGGTTTGTTTTTTTATCTCTGCATTATGGCTGCCTGTTTTAGTTTGTGACTATGAATTAGGTAGTTTTGCTAAGCCTCCCAATCTCTAGTGCAGGACAGTGTCAAACACTGTTTTGACTAATTAGATCAGGCAAAGACTCAAAGCCTCCAGAGTCCCACCTTGGCCTGAAGACTGATTTTATTCAGTCTTTATTAGCCTCAGACAATTGCCCACAGATTTGGTGAGAGGTTTTCCAATAGAGTGGGGCAATTGCTTCTTCCTGGAGGCTAATTGTTATTCTCAGTCTCTTAATGGTCCTCAGAAACTCTACAGGGTGGGGTAAAAGGTCTTCTAATAGGGTGGGGCAACTATCTTCCCTGGATAGCAAATGTCTGTCTGAGAATTATATTCTCTGTAGAGTGATGAAATGACAGCACAGGAAACCAGGGTGTCTGCCTTCTGAACTCTAAGCCCAGAGACCCAAACCCTGGCTTCTGCTCACACAACTCCAGTCCACTCTCCCCTCCCTCTGCCAGAGCCCAAGGTGAGTGGCTGGACAATGAATTTTTTGTGAGTTGGCCTTTTAAGAGGGTACCTGCATTTCCAGCTGTCTCTCCCTGTCAGATAGCAACCCTTTTCACAGACAGATGTTATGTAGGCACCTTTCTCAGTTGTGGCGCTCCCTGGTGGGGGGTCCAGCTTGATGTTTAGACCTCAGCATTCTCAGTGGCAGCCCCCTACTGCTAAGATATCTCTCTGGAACTTCAGTTCCTGTCTGTAGGAGCCCAGCCAGCCCTTTCTCACCTCTGCTCTTCCTACCAGTCTCTATGTGGTCTCTATTTTCCATCCTTGGTTATCAGGGTTCTCTTCAGCTAGTCTTCAGTTGATTATTCAGGATAGTGTTTTTGTATTTTAGTTGTAATTCTAGTTGGTCCTGGGAGCGAGTTACTCTGCCATCATTTTTAATCTCTGCTAATAAGAATTTTAAAGTGAATTGAAAACAGTGGTTAGCCTGGTTGATGAAATGTGATATGGAAACTTTGTAGTAACAGTTAACCAAGTAGAACCAAGTAAGGGTACTAGGTGGATGGAGTGAAGGATGAGGGTGATTAGATGGCCAAGGTACAGATTCTGATGGCCAACGGCATTTCATCTTTGCCAAGATTAGAATCAAAGGAACTAAGTTTAAACTGAAGCACAAGCAATATGGTGTACATAGGTCAAAAGTGATAAAATTGTACACTTTAAATATGTGCTGTTTACTGTACTTTTATTATACCTCAATAAAGTTATTTAACACATTCTTTTAAAAAAAACCCCGTACCAAATGAAATCCCAAATCAGCAACAACAAAAGTCTAGGGAATCTTATTAAAATGAATATTTTAATAACCAGTGTGCTTTAGTTTTTTTTGTGGGGTGTTTTTTTGTTTGTTTGTTTGTTTTTTACTGTAAGGTATTTTCTAATTTAGAGAGAAATTATGAGGATAAATTAATAAACAGATCTTTTTTCCCCTCTGTATATAGGTGAGTAAAAATGCGCAAAGCTGTCCAAAGTGCTGTTTTAGTGTGTATGTCTATGACAAATTTTGTAGATTTACTCTGATTATTTATGGTTTCCCAGTGGATTTCTAGTGTAGGCATTCTTTGCCTTTATCCTGTATACAACAAAATACACTAAAGTAATTCTGAGAAATGCAAATACAAAACCAGGGGGATAAATTCTGGACTTCTCTGTTCTGTGAACTCAGAAAAGCAACAATGCATAAAATACTGTCACTCAGGAATGCAAAAAGAGACTTATACCAAACATTCTGTTTTGTGCTTTAGTTAATTAATTAGACACATTTTTTCATGAGATATGCCTAGGAATTGCCCCTATCCATTTCATCTTAGCTCCCCTCCCGTCTTCTAATCCTTCTTTTTATAACTTTTGTATTATCTTTGGTGCTTAATTTAGTTGAAAAATGGAACTAGAAGATCTACAAATGAGTTTGTTTGGATTATAATGCTTATTTTGTTTTGTATAGTTTTGAGCCATACATTGTTGATTTGATGAGACATTTTTGTTATTGGTGAATAAAGCATGTCCTTTTGAATTAGATAAGCCTAAATTTGAATTCCATTTCTGCCGTTTATCCCCAGGGACTTTGAACAAGCATTTACTTTGCAGAGTTGTTTGGAGTTTTAAATGAAATAGGACATAAAACACACAGCATAGTGCTTGGCACATAGTATTTAATAAATAGTGGGTATTATTCTGTTTCTATTTAGGGGGACATCTGATAAATTTTAATTTAAACACCACAGGTTTTCTTAGCCCTAAGTTCTCTTTTTATAATGCTAACAACTCCTAGCTATGAATCAAGTCTCTTCCCCATGTCTCTTCCACCACTTTGCCCTTCAACTCCAACTTTTGCAAAGAACTTTCCCTGGGAAGGTAGAGAAGAGCTCCTGAGTTTTATGAAGTATTGCAAACATGGGGGGAGAGAGGAGACTGAATGCTGTCTCTTCCATGCAATGTTTCTATAACTTGCCCACACTCCACTGTCTTTTTTTGTTTTGTTTTGTTTAAATTTCTTTATTGATTAAGGTATCATATATTTGTCCTCATCTCCCCATTCCCATCCCACACCCCTCCCCATGCACGCCCCCACCCCCCTGTTGTCCTTAACCACTGGTTAGGCTCATATGCATGCACACAAGTCCTTTGGTTGATCTCTCCCCTTTATCCCCACTCTCCCCTACCCTCCCTCTCTGAGGCCCGACAGTCTGATCCATGCCTCCTTGTTTCTGGGTCTGTTTTTATTCATCAGTCTATGTTGTTCATCATTTCCCCTAGATGAGTGAGATCATGTGCTACTAGAAATACACTTATAAGAACCGAAAATGAGACAAGCAATAATGGTTATGCTGAAAGGCATATGAATCAGTCTGTGTGAATTTCTTTCTGGGCCAACAGTTCTTTTGAGACCCAATTTTAATGTCAAACAGTTCCTTATGTGTACATGTCAGCAATGATATTTCAGTTCTGGATGGTGGACAAATGGTGGTAATGCAGGTCCGACCCTCTCTGGTTTGGTCCTGGGCAACCTGCAGTGATGCACAGCTGCTGACTGCTAGTATGGCAAGGTGATGTCAGCGTCTTCCATCTCTGGACTGCTTCTCTTCTGTCTTCATGGTTGTGTCCTAACATGTCCTTACATGGGTCCATCTTTGAAAATGACCCAGGTGCACTTGGGAAGAATGTATATTCTGCAGCTTTTGGGTGAAATGTTCTATAAATGTCAATTAAATCCATCTGACCCAGTGTGTCATTTAGAGTCACTGTTTAATTTTCATACATTTGTTAATTTTCTGTCTGAAAGATCTATCTAGTGAAGTCATTGGGGTGTCAAAGTCTCCTACTATGACTGTATTGTTGTTGATCTCTCCCTTAAAGTCCTCTAGAAATTTTTTTATATATTTAGGTGCTCCTATATTGGGTACATATATGTTTACCAGGGTTATATCCTCTTGTTGGATTGATCCCTTTAGTATTATGTAGTGCCCTTTGTTGTTTCTTGTGATGGCCTTCATTATGAAGTCTATTTTGTCAGATATGAGTATTGCTACCCCAACTTTTCTTTTTTCATTTCCATTTGCAGGGAAATTTTTTTCAATTCATTCACTCTCATCCTGTTTCAGTCTTTTATTCTGAGGTAGGTCTCTTATAGACAGCATATAATTGGGTCATGTTTTCACATACACTCAATTACTCTATGTCTTTTGATTGGAACATTTAATCCATTTACATTTATGGTTATTACTGTTAGGTAATTATTTATTGCCATTTTAATTCTTTATGCCTGTGTTTTTTCCCTCTCTTTCTATTTCTTCTTCTTACAGCAGTCCCTTTAGGATTTCTTGCATGGCTGGTTTGGTGGTGATAAACTCACTTAACCTTTTTTTTTTTTTTTTTTGGTCTGGGAAGCTCTTTATTTCACCATATATTTTGAATGATAGTCTTCCTGGATATAGTAATCTTGGTTTCAGATCCTTGCTTTTCATTACTTTGAGTACTTCATATCATTCCCTTCTTGCCTATAGAGTTTCTGATGAAAAATCAGCTGACAGCCGTATGAGAGCTCCTTTGTAGGTAAAAAATTGATTCTCTCTTTGTCTTTAATTTTTGGCATTTTAATTATGATGTGTCTGGGCATAGGCCTGTTTGGGTTCTTCTTGCTTGGGACTCTCTGTGTCTCCTGGTCTTGTGTGACTCCATTATTTCTTCAAACACATTCTTTATCCCTTGCTCACTTTCTTCTCTTTCTGGCACAACTACGATGTGAATATTATCATGTTTCATGTTGTCCCACAGTTCCCTTAAGCTGTCCTGTTTTTTAATTGTTTTTTTTTTCTTTTTGGTTCTCTGATTGTGTGATTTTTTCTATCCTGTCTTCTAATTCGCTGATCTGATCATCAGCTCCTCTTAATCTGCTGTGTATTCCTTCCACTGTATTCTTTATTACTGTTGTGTCATTTTTCATAGTTATTATATCTTTTCTCATGCTGTTGAGCATCTTTGCCAACATTATTCTGAACTCTATGTCTGAAAATTTCTTTTCTACATTTCATTTAGCTCTTCTTCTGGAGAATTCTCTTGTTCTTTTGTTTTGGGTTTGTTTTTTTATCTCTGCATTATGGCTGCCTGTTTTAGTTTGTGACTATGAATTAGGTAGTTTTGCTAAGCCTCCCAATCTCTAGTGCAGGACAGTGTCAAACACTGTTTTGACTAATTAGATCAGGCAAAGACTCAAAGCCTCCAGAGTCCCACCTTGGCCTGAAGACTGATTTTATTCAGTCTTTATTAGCCTCAGACAATTGCCCACAGATTTGGTGAGAGGTTTTCCAATAGAGTGGGGCAATTGCTTCTTCCTGGAGGCTAATTGTTATTCTCAGTCTCTTAATGGTCCTCAGAAACTCTACAGGGTGGGGTAAAAGGTCTTCTAATAGGGTGGGGCAACTATCTTCCCTGGATAGCAAATGTCTGTCTGAGAATTATATTCTCTGTAGAGTGATGAAATGACAGCACAGGAAACCAGGGTGTCTGCCTTCTGAACTCTAAGCCCAGAGACCCAAACCCTGGCTTCTGCTCACACAACTCCAGTCCACTCTCCCCTCCCTCTGCCAGAGCCCAAGGTGAGTGGCTGGACAATGAAATTTTGTGAGTTGGCCTTTTAAGAGGGTACCTGCATTTCCAGCTGTCTCTCCCTGTCAGATAGCAACCCTTTTCACAGACAGATGTTATGTAGGCACCTTTCTCAGTTGTGGCGCTCCCTGGTGGGGGGTCCAGCTTGATGTTTAGACCTCAGCATTCTCAGTGGCAGCCCCCTACTGCTAAGATATCTCTCTGGAACTTCAGTTCCTGTCTGTAGGAGCCCAGCCAGCCCTTTCTCACCTCTGCTCTTCCTACCAGTCTCTATGTGGTCTCTATTTTCCATCCTTGGTTATCAGGGTTCTCTTCAGCTAGTCTTCAGTTGATTATTCAGGATAGTGTTTTTGTATTTTAGTTGTAATTCTAGTTGGTCCTGGGAGCGAGTTACTCTGCCATCATTTTTAATCTCTGCTAATAAGAATTTTAAAGTGAATTGAAAACAGTGGTTAGCCTGGTTGATGAAATGTGATATGGAAACTTTGTAGTAACAGTTAACCAAGTAGAACCAAGTAAGGGTACTAGGTGGATGGAGTGAAGGATGAGGGTGATTAGATGGCCAAGGTACAGATTCTGATGGCCAACGGCATTTCATCTTTGCCAAGATTAGAATCAAAGGAACTAAGTTTAAACTGAAGCACAAGCAATATGGTGTACATAGGTCAAAAGTGATAAAATTGTACACTTTAAATATGTGCTGTTTACTGTACTTTTATTATACCTCAATAAAGTTATTTAACACATTCTTTTAAAAAAAACCCCGTACCAAATGAAATCCCAAATCAGCAACAACAAAAGTCTAGGGAATCTTATTAAAATGAATATTTTAATAACCAGTGTGCTTTAGTTTTTTTTGTGGGGTGTTTTTTTGTTTGTTTGTTTGTTTTTTACTGTAAGGTATTTTCTAATTTAGAGAGAAATTATGAGGATAAATTAATAAACAGATCTTTTTTCCCCTCTGTATATAGGTGAGTAAAAATGCGCAAAGCTGTCCAAAGTGCTGTTTTAGTGTGTATGTCTATGACAAATTTTGTAGATTTACTCTGATTATTTATGGTTTCCCAGTGGATTTCTAGTGTAGGCATTCTTTGCCTTTATCCTGTATACAACAAAATACACTAAAGTAATTCTGAGAAATGCAAATACAAAACCAGGGGGATAAATTCTGGACTTCTCTGTTCTGTGAACTCAGAAAAGCAACAATGCATAAAATACTGTCACTCAGGAATGCAAAAAGAGACTTATACCAAACATTCTGTTTTGTGCTTTAGTTAATTAATTAGACACATTTTTTCATGAGATATGCCTAGGAATTGCCCCTATCCATTTCATCTTAGCTCCCCTCCCGTCTTCTAATCCTTCTTTTTATAACTTTTGTATTATCTTTGGTGCTTAATTTAGTTGAAAAATGGAACTAGAAGATCTACAAATGAGTTTGTTTGGATTATAATGCTTATTTTGTTTTGTATAGTTTTGAGCCATACATTGTTGATTTGATGAGACATTTTGTTATTGGTGAATAAAGCATGTCCTTTTGAATTAGATAAGCCTAAATTTGAATTCCATTTCTGCCGTTTATCCCCAGGGACTTTGAACAAGCATTTACTTTGCAGAGTTGTTTGGAGTTTTAAATGAAATAGGACATAAAACACACAGCATAGTGCTTGGCACATAGTATTTAATAAATAGTGGGTATTATTCTGTTTCTATTTAGGGGGACATCTGATAAATTTTAATTTAAACACCACAGGTTTTCTTAGCCCTAAGTTCTCTTTTTATAATGCTAACAACTCCTAGCTATGAATCAAGTCTCTTCCCCATGTCTCTTCCACCACTTTGCCCTTCAACTCCAACTTTTGCAAAGAACTTTCCCTGGGAAGGTAGAGAAGAGCTCCTGAGTTTTATGAAGTATTGCAAACATGGGGGGAGAGAGGAGACTGAATGCTGTCTCTTCCATGCAATGTTTCTATAACTTGCCCACACTCCACTGTCTTTTTTTGTTTTGTTTTGTTTAAATTTCTTTATTGATTAAGGTATCATATATTTGTCCTCATCTCCCCATTCCCATCCCACACCCCTCCCCATGCACGCCCCCACCCCCCTGTTGTCCTTAACCACTGGTTAGGCTCATATGCATGCACACAAGTCCTTTGGTTGATCTCTCCCCTTTATCCCCACTCTCCCCTACCCTCCCTCTCTGAGGCCCGACAGTCTGATCCATGCCTCCTTGTTTCTGGGTCTGTTTTTATTCATCAGTCTATGTTGTTCATCATTTCCCCTAGATGAGTGAGATCATGTGCTACTAGAAATACACTTATAAGAACCGAAAATGAGACAAGCAATAATGGTTATGCTGAAAGGCATATGAATCAGTCTGTGTGAATTTCTTTCTGGGCCAACAGTTCTTTTGAGACCCAATTTTAATGTCAAACAGTTCCTTATGTGTACATGTCAGCAATGATATTTCAGTTCTGGATGGTGGACAAATGGTGGTAATGCAGGTCCGACCCTCTCTGGTTTGGTCCTGGGCAACCTGCAGTGATGCACAGCTGCTGACTGCTAGTATGGCAAGGTGATGTCAGCGTCTTCCATCTCTGGACTGCTTCTCTTCTGTCTTCATGGCTGGAGTAGTCCTGTCGATTCCTCTCTGTTGCCAGAATCCCCATGGTCTCAGAGTTGTTTTCTGAAAATATACAAACATATTCTCGACCAAAAGTTAATAAAGGAATATTTTCTATAAATTTGACTTGGGATCTTTTTTCATTTTTTGCCCAAATGATTTTCCTCTGGCTTGTTTTGACACCATGTGTGTTTTTCATGAGTGTCTTGCTTTTAGCTTTACAATTAATTTTCTAAAGTACAAATTTTTTAGATGTAATTTACTTACAGGATATTTTTCCTTACATGATATTCTTCTACTATCCCCCCTTTTTTGATTTAAATATTATGAGGCTTTTGAAAATTTTATAATGTAGTCTTGATAGCTTTTAAATTTTAATTTTTTGCACTATAATATGACTGCTTTAGGTTCATTACATGTTACGCAATTTTATTATGAGATGAACTACCAATAAAAATTTTAGTTAACGCTTTAGGAACTGCTTTTTGTCCAGTACAATTAATTTTTCTAGAATATTAGCTTGTTTCAATTAGCCAATTTAAATTAGCCTGAAAACTTGACTATTATTTTACTGTCAAATTTATTACTCTGACAACAATCTTATTTTACCCTGTAAATATTAGTGGAAAGGATTATTTGCCTTCTTGAGTAGACCCTGAGCATTCCTGGTGGTAGGCTGGATTTAGATATCAAAAACCCACTTCCCCACACCATGGGTACAAGACAACTCAAACAATTCTTGTTGCAGTGAGAGGGCAGCTGCTGTCAGCCAAGTCTCTGTCGGTTACCCGGGTCCTGATTTGAGCTGGGCATGGGAAGTTAAGCAGCCATGGGGGCAGGAGACTTCCTTCAGAAGGGGTAAGTGTTTAGGCCCCTGCAAAGTTGGGGGGGTGAGGGTCTGTGTCCCACCTCTGTTGACCCCCAAGTTCTCTCCTGATGGCCCCTCTGCGACTGTGCCTGTCTTAGGTTGTTCTCCACTGTCTTTTTTTGTCTTATGTCCCCAGATTATTATTGCTGAGGAAAAACTATCTTTAGTACCAAGCACAGTAACAATGTTTGCTGTGAAGTTCTCTAAGCAAAGGATAACAGAATTTCTCTCACACCAAATGCTAGTTTCTGCTCAGAATTTGACATCATGATGGACTTACCTCCTTGGGAAAGGAGAAGAGCTACTTATGACACTTGAGAAAAATCTTTTTAAGTATCCTAATCTGTTTTTTCAGGTGATTGATATCATAAATTTTTCAAGAAAATATTTTCCTTTTCATTTGATACAAATAAAGTTTATTAAGGACATTTCAACTTCAGCTTACAAAGGGGGGCACTATAGAATTTTACACAAAAGTATCAAAAGATTTAGTGGTTTTTTTTCACTTTTACTTTTCAGGAAAATATTATAGAAAAGAGTCCAAAGAAATCTTTAGCAATGTTTTTTAAATGAACAGAAAATTTAATTTTCATGTGATAATAGTTATAGAAACATTTTACCAGTTCTTTAGGCTCATTATACATACTCATGATATTGTTTTTATTGAAATGAATATGCAGCATTTTCCTATTTCCTTATTGCCTCTTTAATCATGAAGGCTCCTGCCAGGTCAGCATGGCTCAGTGGTTCAACATTGACCTATGAACCAGGAGGTCACGTTTTCATTCCCAGTCAGAACACATGCCTGGGTTGTGGGCTTGATCCCCAGTGTGGGGTGTGCAAGGGCAGCCAATCAGTGATTCTCTCTCATCACTGATGTTTCTCTCTCTCTCTCTCTCTCTCTCTCTCTCTCTCTCTCTCTCTCTTTCTCTCTTTCTGAAATAAATAAAAATATATTTTTTAAAAATTATGAAGGCTCTTGTGATTGTGTACATAGTCACAGTCACTTTTAAAAAAAAAAGGTTAGTTGGCCATTATTTAACGGATTTGGTAGTTTATAATGTACTAGAGGCCCATTGCACGATATTTGGGCAAGAATAGGCCTTCCTTCTCCTGGCTTCACTCCCAGCCGCTTGGGAGCCTGCAACTCCTCCCTCCCAGCCATAGCACCACTCCTCTAGCTCCCTCTGCTGCCATCCCTCCACCTCATAGCAGGCATCCCGCCCCTCCTGGCCGCTCCACGCCTGTGTATGCAAATTAACTTTCAATCTTTGTTGGGTTAATTTGCATACTCACTCCTGATTGGCTGTGGGCATAGTGGAGGTATGGTCAATTTACATGTTTGTCTATTATTAGTTAAGATAGTTACATGTATCCAATTGAATAATAATTTCTAGTTTTGTTTTTGAAGATTTATTTGTTTTCTAAGAGAGTCATTTGGTATGACATTAGATTTTAAATTATTAGTCTTTTAAAATAAACTGTAAGCATTATTATGATTTGTTTTATTTTCCCCAATTTAAGTAGTTCTTTCTATAACCTGTTTTGGAGAACATGGGGCAAAATTACTTATATGAAATTTGTGGCTTGCTTATTGGAATTAAATGTTGCTAACTAGTTATAGAAAAATCTGCTGATTCCACTTATGTTGAGCCTATGAACAGAAAGTATATAATTTGTTTTATGCAAGAGTCAGTGAATTTATTACCCATGAATGATGCCAGGTAAGCAAACTTTGAATCTTGCCAGATGGAGATGGAAAATTTTAATTTTTATTTTAATGAACAAAATAGAAAAGCAGGGGCTACCCTCATGGTTCTGCAGTGAATTAAGCTAGCATTTCCATTCTAGCATTATTTCTTGTTTTTGAAATAGCTAAAGATTAGGGATAAAGGGAAGGGTTGAATGAACATCAGTTGAGAATTTGCCTGATATTAATTACTACCATAACTAAGATTGTGACATTAGGATTTAATACTCAAATGCTTAATGTATTAGAGCTCTTAGAATCAATTAGTTTAGCATTGTTGTATCTCTGAACTGAAAGAGATCTTAGCAATCCTCTATTTCAAAACCATATTTGTACTGATGAAACAAAAGAGGCCTAGAGAAAGGAGGAGATTCACTCAGTTACATGGTTAATTAGTGGTACACTCACAACCCAACTCTGGATTCCTGCCTTTGAATCTACCACTACTGCCATCACACTATATTGCTGAATTCTTAGCAGGGAGAAGAATAAAAACATCACCTTTGACTTTCAGCCCTACAGTAGGCACTTGTGAAACAAACATAAGAATTAGCTGTTGGTTGGTACTTTCACATCAAGACACGGCTTCCCTATTTGACAGATTCTCCCCATGGATTTCTGCATAGACATTCTTTGTTGGCAATGAACTATTAGATAGAAAAAATATTTACAGCCTAACTTAGATCTCCTAATTAACAGTCATTATTATTTTAATATAATCCAAATGCTCTATAGCCATTGCAGAAAACAATTAAAGGCAAGCTGAGAGAGGAAACCTGTCACAGTCACTATACTGATCTCTTCTAGACTATTTCATATTGTGGATATTTTTCTGGAGCTAAAAATGATCATTTTCCCCAGTCTCTCTATCTGGGCCATATACTATATTACTGTCCTCATACCTTAAAAATGCTCTATATTAAATGATTAATGCAGTAAAAATTCTGTCTAGTGACAACATTGAAGAAAGATCACATTATAGGATATAAGATGCAAAGAAAAATGAACATGTATAAATGTGGAAATGTGTCTTGATTTATAACCAGCGCTTTTGCTAACCAAACTTTAAGTGGTTAAGATAATTTTATACAGCTTTCTCCATATCCTTTCTTTCCGCTTTATGTTTTCTATCAGTAGCCACTCATTCTTGGCTTAATATCTAGTCTGCCTGATTCTCAGATCTAGAACTATTTGGTCCTGTGGGCAGGCTCTGTGCAGATTGCCTGGGACTTCCCTTTCCTGCTGTTCACAGGCCTTTCACCTCAACCCATGCACCACTCGTCCCAATCTGACCGGCCCCCTATGAGCATCAATCATGGGCAGGGCTACCTACAGGAAGGATTCAATCCCTTTTCTTCTAGCTCAGTACTGAGACACTCACCTTTGTTAACTGTGTGTCTCTAACCTAGGACACCTCTCTTGGTAAAGATTATTTTTTCATAATTTTTCATCAGGGATAACAATGCAGAGAAGCATCTGGGCAGACCTAGATTTAAAACCCAACTCAAACTTATTTCCTGGTTTATATTAGGCAAATACTTTTTCTTTCTAAGTCTGTTTCTATCTCTTAGAGGTGGAAGGAAGCCTAAATGAGAGAATTGATGTAGTTAGTGAGAGTAAGCACCAATATATTTTACAATGTCCATTATGATGCAAGGCAGGAGAACATGGAGAGTAAGAACTTAGGAGGCAGTGAGACATATCCATCACTTGTAAATTATTTTCTTCGCAGAGCCTCAATTTTCTCATCTCCAAATTATAAGAATAATAGTGCATATTTCAAAGAAGATTTAGTGAAATAATAGCTCTATATCACTTGGCAATCTATAGAATATCTGGATAAAGGATGCAAGAAAGCAAGTTCACATTGTACAATATTGCCTTCCTCTGACTATCTTATTGCCATGGTCACCTTTTCCAGCAGAAGACTGGGTTACTTTCTCATGGGTCTCCAAGAAAATTGGAGAAATTATGCATCTCATTCATCCATCCATTTATTTATTTATTAAACAGATGTCTATTATTGGCTTTTGCCATGCTTCACCTTTGTGTTGGACTTCCTCCCAGAACTAACAGGTAGGTCTGTCCCCAAAGTATCTCACCTCTCACTGGATGAGCTGAATTTCAAGTCCCCAGCAACTCTATTTTCTTTGTCCTGCTGTGGTTATGGGAGCAATATCCCATGGCTACTGACCCCCTGAGCTTATCTTCTCCATTGTATTTGATTGACTCTCCTTTTAATCCAGAAGTTTTTGCTTTTAAACTAATTCTCAAATCTTCTTCCCATTTGAACCTATTTCTTTCCTTCAGATCTAGATCCTTGGATCTTCATCCAAAATACAATGAACTGATTTGATAAGCTATTTGAGCTTACAGGGAAAAGTTAGAGACTAAAAGAAAAATTCTGTAGGTCATGGGGCTTACATTCTAGTACAAAGTTTCCTTTCTTGTCTTCTGATTAATGAGTATCAGTAGAAAGCTACACTAGGGGATGACAATAGAGGTTATATAGGACATATTGATAATTGAAGGCAAAGAAAGCAAGACTAATGCCTTGAGAATTCAGGAAAAGAAACAGCTTTGGGTAAAAAATGACAAGGTCAGTTTTGTACATGTTGCATGTGAGGTACCACAGAGATGTCAAACAGGAATTCATCAGTAAATAGTATAAAATGGTTAGATATCTGGGCTCTATATGTAGTTTGCCTGGGTTCAAATACTGATTCCACACTTATAAGCTCCATTGCCTTCGACAAATTAATTAACCAAGTTTTGGCTATTGCCACCTCTGAAGTTAATTATACACTTGGAAATCACATCCATGCATTTGTATAAGTTGTGCATGTCACAAAAATGTCACACTTAAAGTGACACCACTAATATAATAGACTAGAAGCCTGGTGCATGAAAATTCATGCACTGGAAGGGGTGTCCCTCAGCCCAGCCTGCCCCTTCTCACAGTCCAGGAGCCCTCAGGGGCAGGAGGTGACCCAGCAATCAGGGGAAAACGACACCTCATCACACCTCTGCTGCTGCCACTGCCGGCAGCACAAGCCTTAGCTGGCCCTGGTTACCTGAGCCTCAGGCAGCCCTGGGTAGCTGGGCAGCCACCATCCGAGGCTTGCCTGCACCTAGGGCCAGCCCTGGGTGGCTTGGGGGCTGAGAGGACTGGGCTTCGCCATCTTGTGGCTGTGGGTACTGCCATCTTTGAAGGTGGGGGTAGTCAATTAGCATATTCCCTCCTTATTGGCTGTGGGTGCTGCCATCTTTGCAATGGCATGAGGGTCAACTAGCATATTCCCTCTTTATTAGATAGGATGTAAATTTGCGCATTTATTTTAATAGTTGTTTGGTAGATGTAATCAAAGAAGCATTATATTTTTCTAGTGTATACTAAAGTACTGAAATAATTAATAGTGGCTCTAATATAGTTGATTATTGGTGCTATCTATATGGTATGGAATTCCCCAAGGAGAGAGTGGTAAGAGAAAGGGTTGAATGGCCTAGGATAGTACCTAAAGGATCAATATCATTTAAGGAAGAAGTGAAACCTGCAAAGAAGACTGAAAAGGCCTGGCCAGAGCAGTAGGAAGAAAACCAGATGCTCATGATATCATGAAAGCCAAGGAAAGAGAATGTAACAAGAAGGGCAGAGTGGTAAACCGTTCCAAATGGAGCCGAGAAATCAGGCAACCTAAGGACCAAGAAGTGGCATTAGATTAGATGTGGTGACCATGGGAATAGAAATGGTGGAGGAACCTGGCTGCTTTGCATAGAAAAGTGAATAGAATATGATTTTTTGTTTGTGTGAAAAGGAGAGAAAGTGTGGTGACTGGAAGGAGATGTGAAATCAAAAGGGGTTTTCTCCTTTATTTAAGGCAGGAGAGTCATGAATGTACTTGAATACTAAATACAAGGTTCCAGGAGAAAGGGAAAGGTCAAATTCCTTGAGTGAAGTGGTGGTCATTGATAGAGCAAGATCTCTTGGAAGTTTGGGAGAGGATGAAGCAAGACCAAATCTCCATTGGTCCATATGTACAATTTAACTGTTCTTCTGGAGGCTATTCCTCTCACAAGGCCTGAATTTTAGGGCCACCTCAGAACAAAAGACTCATACAGATTGAAAGTGAAGGGATGGGAAAAATATTGCATGCAAATGCAAAAAAAAAAAAAAAAAAAAAAAAAAGAACACTGGGGTAAAAATACTCTCATCTGACAAAATGAACTCCAAAGAAAGGCCATAAAAGAGAACAAAGGGCACTACATAATACTAAAGAGATCAATCCAACAGGATGATATAAACTTGGTAAAATGCACCCAAACGTAGAAGTACCTAAATGAATAAAAATACTCTTGGAAAACTTTAAAAGATTGACTAAAACACAGTCAGAGAAGGGGACTTTAACACCCCACTGACATCATTGGATAGATCTTCTAGACAAAAAATCAACAAGGAAACAGCAACCCTAAGCCACACACTAGATCAGATGGATTTAATTTATATATACAGAACATTTCATCCCAAAGTTGCAGAACACACATTTTTTTGAAGTGCACATGGAACATTCTCAGAGATAGAACACATATTAGGACACAAACTATGTCTCTACAAGTTCAAGAAGATTGAAATCATATCAAACATATTCTCAGACCAAAATAGCATGAAACTAGAAATTAATTACAATTAAAAAACCCCTCAAAAACATTGAAACACATGGTGACTAAATAGTACACTATAACACTGAATGGGTTAGCAATAAGATCAAGGAAGAAATAAAAAATTTCCTAGTAAAAAATGAAAATGAACACATAACTCAAAATCAATAGGACACAATGAAAGTAGTCCTGAGAGGCAAGTTCAGAGTATAACAAGCCAACCTCAAGAAACAATGAAATTTTCAAATAAAGAATCTAACAGTATAACTAAAAGAACTAGAAAAAAAAAAAGAAAATTCCAGAGTAAATAAAATGAAAGAAATAATAAAAAAATGGAGTGGAAATAAATGACATAGGGACTAAAAAATAAAAGTACAAAATATCAATGAAACCAGGAACTGGCACTTTAAAAAGATAAACAAGATTAATGAACCTTTAGCCAGTCTCTTCAGGAAACAAAGAGAGAGGATCCAAATAAATAAAATCAGAAATGAATGAGGTGAAGTAATAACTGACATCACAGGAATACAAAGGATTGTAAGAAAATACTATGAATAACTATGTGCCAACAAATTGGACAAACCTTGGTGAAATGGACAAATTCCTAAAAATACACAATCTAAAACTCAATCAGGAAGAATCAGAAAACTTAAATAGACTGATCACAACTAATAAAATTGAAGCAGTAATCAAATAACTCCAAGCAAACAAAGGTCTTAGACTGGATGGCTTCACAGGTGAATTTTACCAAACATTCAAAGAACTAACACTTATGCTCCTCAAACTATTCCAAAATATTCAGAGGAAGGAAGACATCCAAGTTCTTTGTAGGAGGCCAGCTTCATCATAATATCCAAACCAGATAAAGACACACCAAAGAAAGAAAATTATAGGCCAATATTCAAGATGCATGTACCAGTAGATGCTAAAATCCTCAACAAAATATTAGCAAATCGGATCCCTCAATACATTGAAAAGATCATACACTAGGACCAATTGGGATGTATTTTGGAGATGCAAGGTTGGTTGATAATTGCAAATCAATAAATGTGATACATCACATAAACAAAATGAAACATAAAAATTACATGATCATATCAGAGAAAAAGCACTTGACAAAATCCAGCAACCATCCTATCTAATAAAGAGGGAATATGCTAATTAACCCTCACGCTGTCACAAAGATGGCAACGCCCACAGCCAATGAGGGAATATACTAATTGACTGCCCCGCTCTCAAAGGTGGTGCCCAGCCAGTAAGGAGGGAATATGCTAATTGACTGCCATGCCCTCAAAGATGGCAGTGCCCACAGCCACAAGATGGTGGTGCCCAGTCCCCTCAGCCCTGCCAGAGCAGCAGGCCTGCGGTAAGGCCGGGCCCACACCCAGGAGGGCCCGGCCACTCTGTATGCCTGCCTCCGGAGTCCCCCAGTCCCCTCAGACACCCAGCCATCCAGGGCCGGCCTGAGGCACAGGCAAGCCTTGGATGGTGGCTGCCCAGCTGCCCAGGGCCGTCTGAGGTTCAGGTAACCAGGACCAGCCGAGGTTTGCGCTGCCGGCAGTGGCAGCAGCAGAGGTGTGATGGGGCATCACCTTCCCCTGATCGCCAGGTCGCCTCCCACCCCTGAGGGCTCCTGGACTGTGAGAGGGGTCAGGCTGAGCTGAAGGACCCCCCTCCAGTGCATGAATTTTCATGCACCGGGCCTCTAGTTTATTATAAAAACTTTCAACAAAGTGGGGATAGAGGGATCATACCTCAACATAATAAAAGCCATACATGAAAAAACTATAGCCAACATCATACTCAATGGACAAATCTGAAAGTGTTTCTCTTAAGATCAGGAATAAAACAGGAATGTCCACTTTCACCACTTTTATTCAACAAACTGCTGGAAGTCTTAGCTACAGTGATTAGACAAGAAGAAATAATAAAAGACATCCAAATTGGAAAGGAGGAAGTAAAACTATCATTACTCAAAGATGATATAATATTGTACATAGAAAACCCTAAAGAATACATCAAAATCTACTAGATTTAATAAATGAATTTGTCAAGGTAGTAGGATACCAAATTAATATCCAGAAATCAGTGGCATTTTTATACACCAATATTGAACTCTCAGAAATAGAAACCAAGAAGAATAATATTTATCATTGCAACAACAACAAAAATAAGGTACCTTGGAATAAACTTAACCCAGAAGATAAAAGACCTATATTCAGAAAACTATAGATCACTGAAAAAAAACCCACACAAAACATAGGAAGATACAAACAAATGGAAACATATACTATGTTCATGGATAGGATGAATTAACATCATTAAGATGTCCATACTACCCAAAGCAATCTATAGATTAAATGCAATTCCTTTTAAAATACCAATGGCATATTTCACAGATCTAGAATAAATATTCCAAAAATTTATATGGAACCAAAATGACCCCAAATAGCCTCAGCAATCTTGAGAAAGATTTAAAAAGTTGGAGGAATCAAAATTTCTGATATCAACTATAGTACAAAGCCATTTTACTCAAAATAACCCAGTACTAGCAAAAGAACAGGCATGTAGATCAATGGAACAGAACAGGTAGCCCAGAAATCAACCCATGTGTTCATGGTCAATTAATATTTGACAAAGGTGGCAAGAACATGCAGTACAGTGGAGTAAAAGCAGTCTTTTCCATAAATTGTGATGGGAAAATTGGACAGCAAAATGCAAAAAAAAGAAAAAAGTGCAATTGGACCACCAACTTACAACATACACAAGAATAAACTCAAACTGGAGTATTAAACTTATTTATATGTAAGTCACAAAATCATAAAAATTCTGGAAGAAAACATAGGCAGTAAAATCTCTAGGAGCCATGTTTTTGCCAATGTGTCTCGGAGGGGAAGGGAAACAGGAATAAATAAACAAATGGGACTACATCAAACTAAAAAGCTTCTGCACAGCAAAAGAAACCATCAACAAAACAAAAAAAGAGCCTACCATATGGGAGAACACAATCGCCAATGATTCATTAGTTAAGGGGTTAATCTTCAAAATATACAAATAACTTATACAATGAAATACCATGAAGACAAGTAAATCCTATAAAAAATGGACAAAGGACCTGAATAGATACTTCTCCCAAAGGACATACAGATGGCCAATAGACATATGAAAAAACGTCCTATGTCACTAATCAGATACATGCAAATAAAAACTACAGTGAGTTATCATTGTTCACCAGTCAATAAATCAACAAACAAGTGCTGACAAGGATGTGGAGAAAAGGGAATCCTACTGCACTGTTGGTGGGAATGAAGACTGGTGCAGCCACTGTGGAAAACAGTATGGAGTTTCCTCAAAAAATTGAAAATGGATCCCACTTCTGGTTATATATCCTGAGAAAACTTAAAGAATACATGCACCCCAATGTTCATAACAGCGTTATTTACAATAACCAAGACCTGGAAACAGCCCAAGTGTCCATTATATACAGAATGGAATACTACCTGGCTGTGAAAAAGAAGACACTCTTAGCCTTTGCAACAGCATGGATAGACCTGGAAAGTATTATCCTAAGCGCAATAAGTCAGTCAGAGAAAGACAGATATCACATGATCTCACTTATCTGTGGAATCTAAAGAGCAAAATAAAGTGATGAACATAGGACTAGAGGCATGGATAAATGGAACAGACTCACAGATCTCAGAGGGGAGGAGTGGGAGGAGGATGGGAAGAGATCAACCAAAGACTATATATGCATGTATGCATGACCAATGGACACAGACAACAAAGTGGTGAAGGCCTGCGGCGGGAGTGGGGCCATAGTGGAGAGAGACAATAGGGGTATTGGGGGACATCTGTAATAGAGTCAACAATAAAAAAATAATAAGTTAGTTGAGAGATAATGCAGTGTATATAAGTTAAAATGTCATCATGACAGTCTCATAGAGTTAAAAAAAACAACATGGTTGAAGCATTAAGAAAGCTTGCTGAATGTCAGATGGGAAAAAGTTTTTCTCAGAGGCTGTTTTAAGAATAATGAAACAGATCTAGAAAGATTGGATGACATCATCTGAGTCACTTGGTAAGTTAGTGGCAGTGGCAGAATTAGAATTCAGGTCGTCTGACTCTCAGAACCACAATATTTGTCATGTTATGATAATTAGAAAAACATATTCTGGTTTTCTTTCTAAAATATGCCAATATAACCAACTTAAAAATTAAAAATATAAATAACACACACATAAATTTTGGCCACATGGTACCTATAAATATGTTACTTAACTTTTTTTTTTCCCATAGAAATTCTTTTTCTATGCGAATAAACAAAACTGGAATACATAAATACTTTCAAGAGAAGGCTTTCAGGATGACTAAGAAAATATTTACTGCTTTCTCTCTATCCAATGATTTTGTAATTCCTTTGATTTCACTGAAGCAATGTGATGTGCTATAATAAGAATTCAATCTGTTGTGATATTATTGCCTAGGAATATTAATCAAACTCAAAAGCTTAGACATGATTAGGTCTGTCCTCTTCAGACCTTTTCAGACTCTGTATTCTTATTAACTCATCCATTATGTGGCATTTATGCCTAAAAAATGCCTTTTTATTTCCATAGACTTAAAATAGTTGTTGGTATTTTTCATCCCAGGGTGCCATTTATTTCATTAGCAGGAATCACAACCTTTGTTTTGTGTTTTCTCTTCTATTACTTTGGTTGAATAACTGGTCTCCTGAGGGCAGCTTGGAGTGGGCAGCCTTGGTTTGTGGCCCCTAATTTGCTTTTCTGTGGGCATAAATTCACAAATAGATTTATTCAAACCCCTTATACCACAATAATCTTGAAAATCTTAATTTTATGGCATATCCTTTACAAAGAGGAAACACCTAGCAATTTCACGTCTGTACAATAATGACTAGGAAAGAGAACTAGGAAATTGCATTAAATTTTTTTTATTGTTGAAAGTATTACATATGTCTCCCTGTTTCCCCCATTGACCTCTTCTAACCCCCCCACCCCCACCCCAGGCCTTCACCTCCTTATTGTCTGTGTCCATGGGTTATGCATATATGCATACAAGTTCTTTGGTTGATATCATCCCACCCTCCCTTGCCTTCCCTTAGAGCAGTGGTTCTCAACCTTTCTAATGCTGCGACCCTTTAATACAGTTCCTCATGTTGTGGTGACCCCCAACCATAAAATTATTTTCCAGTGGTCTTAGGTGACCCTGCTAGCGGTAGAGAACCGCTGCTGTAGAGCCTAAGACCATCGGAAAACACAGATATTTACATTACGATTCATTAACAGTAGCAAAATTACAGTTATGAAGTAGCAACGAAAATAATTTTATGGTTGGGGGTCACCACAACATGAGGAACTGTATTAAAGTGTCGTGGCATTAGAAAGAACCACTGCCTTAGAGGTTTAAAAGTCTGTTCCATGCTTATATGTCTCTGGATCTATTTTGTCTGTCAGTTTATTTTGTTCATTAGAAATTGTATTTTTAATTTGACTTCTTTTAAAGTGAATGCAGTGTAATTGTATCTGAATTTTTAAAAAGTCATGCTCACTAAAAGTTTAAAAATAATACAGAAATTCAAGCTAAAAGCAATACAAATTTGTACAAAATAGAAGCACATATTTTTAAAAATAATAAAATCAATAGAGAAATGTTTGCATTAGTCATATCATTCAAAACAGTCATTTGAATCGCTTGACCCAGAAAAGCATTTCCTTGTTATTGCTGGCATTAACATGATGGAGTCAGGCTGGTGTTATTAGCCTTTAGGCCCTTTATGAATTGTGGAGTGGCAAAGTAAACTAGCTCTAGAGAAATAACCGGTGTTTGTAAATTTTTTCCTTTTCCCAAGAAATTGTCTTTCACATTGAAATCATCACTTTTAAAGCATTTAAACCAGCGTTCTCAAGTATCTTGAGATGGAGCATGTTCGCCAGTTTCTCCCTCATTTTACTCCCATTGCAGTGTTGGCTGGTTAAAATTTCAAAAATTAAAACTTACTTGTCTGTGCCTGTTTTGGAAATAATATTTGAGATAACATCTCAACTGGGATAAGGCAAAGAAATTTATAATAAAATTTTCTAAAATAAATAAACCACATATAAGCCTATATGTAAATAATATTTCTACTTTTTAAGCACTTATTTACTACATAGTAGTTAGCTAAAGTACTTTGTGCGGGCCGAAAGTGGGCAGATGAGAAGATCCATGAGATTACAATCATACTAGAGAAATTTTAAATAATTAGAGAACACCATCATCATGTAAAACTACACACATTACATATAACCTATGCACGCAGAGAGCTGAGAAATTAATGTGGATCAAAGTGATGAAAGATGAAATGTGAGTGGACTTATGGCTTGAGTCAGATAGCCTGTATCTGGGGGAAATATCTGTATGTGTTTATGTAGTATCGGTAAGAAATGGAAAATAGAAAAGAAGCAGAGAAGAATATCAGTAGACTAGTAAAGTGCTATATCATAAAAGGTCATAATACCTAATGGGCTTTGAATTTGATCTTACGTACACAATAGAGAGAATTAAAGGTTCTTAAACAATGGAGTCAAAGTGTAAAACACCTAAAATATGTATTAGTATTATTCTTTATTCTATTTATTTTCATACTTTTCAAACTCACCTACTAATAAAGATTTTGTTTCTAGTATCACTTGTTCCCATCACTGGTATAATCTTACCATTTTCTTTCAAATCTTATGTGGCTTCTCTTTGATAATTAAATATGGGTGCCCTTGCTATATGTTGGTTTCTGATATTAATGGTTAAATGTATTTAACTATATGTGTTTTGTCTTCTACCATAAAGAAACATCTAAGGAAGTTGGGTCTGCAATTTCCTTTACATTTCCCCTCTGTTGATCATAAATAACATTCTATAATTGATCATGACTATCAATAAAAGTATAGTTTTAGTTGGTTGAAAATAGAATAGTTCCTAGTTGAGTATTTATTAGGATCTGTATTACCATGTGTATATAGATTCAGTTGGATGTAAAATATTCTTCAGCAAAATTCAATACATTAGAAAAAGTCTTTTTCTCTCATTGTTTTTTCTTCCTGAAAATGACAGTTTTTCATGCCCATGGTGGAAATAGAAAGCAGAAAATAAACTGCAGAAAATGCCCAAGACCTTCCAGGCATAGGAAACAATGGCCCCACAAAGAAAAAAAGAGGTACTTTCTCCATCAGGAAACTTAATGTAATCATATCTAAAAGCATTGATGCAGGGGGGGGGGGGGAAGATGGCGACAGAGTACGTGTATATTTCTCCCACCTCCTCCCAGAATCTAACTGGAATTAGAACTAAATTGGGAAATACTCATCCTGAAATGCCAGCTGAAGACTGGCTGAAGAGGAGACTTTAAACAAGGACAGAAACTCCCTGGAGACTGGTATGAAGGGTGATGATGGGAGAAGCGCTGTCTGAGCTCCTAGGAGCGAATGGCCAAGGGTGAGGAGGGTTCCCCTGGAGAGGAGAGGGGCTGGGACTCCCCAGAAGGGCACCCCAGCCCGCACAGCCAGAGCTGGCAACAGCTGCTCGTGCACCAACCAGGCGGTGGTGCTTCTGGGAGCTAGAGATCTGAGCTGTTGGGAGGCAAAGCCACTTTTTTTAGAGTGTTCCCCCCACCTCACAACCCCCACAGGATTTTCATTCTCAGACTGAGGAGAGACGGGGGTGGAGGGAGTTGGGGAGAGTGGCAAGAGGACAGCTGCCAGGATACCTGTGCTGAGTCACCCACCGATATAGCAGCGGCCATTTCTCCTAAGAGACAAAAGCCCCTCCCAACAGCTGAAGCCTGAGGAAAGGTAAATACCCTAACCTCAGGATACAGCTCACCTCCCCTAAGGAATCTTGCTAGCCCAACCCTGCACCATGAACCCAACTGAGGAGGCAGCAACCTCAGGGAGCAGCAGTCTCAGGGAATGTCAGTGGCTGGTTGTGGGACATCCCCCCACATCCCTGGGAACCTGGCTGACACTTCCTTCTCATGGGAGAGCTGAGAGAATCTTTCAGCTTCCAGCAGACCCAACAGCCTACCTAAGAGGGTTTCTGCCCTGCCAAGGTCAGGGAAATAGTTTGGGTACACACCCTCCACCTGCCTTATGGCCCAGTGCTGCTAAATACCAACCTAGGAGTCTGCTTGTCCTTCCCAAGGTATATGAAATAAGGCAAGCCCCCCAAATCAGGGGTCCTGGTAGAACACAAAACATACTCGGGAGCCAGGCAGCAAGGCAAAGATCTTTACTTTTATGTAGAAGGGTGTGCACACATGGTCTGGAAGCAAGCACACACTGAGCAGGCGGCCTGCTTGTCTTTATAATCCCTGATGCATGTGACCTGTTCCTAACTCTTGATTGGAGCTCAGGCGCACAGTCTTTCATGATTGGCTAATTCAAAGGTAGGGGTTGGCTTTTGCCATTTCAAGATGGCGGCCCCCAGGGTAGCTATAAGCCATGTGGCCAACATGGCGGCTGCCAAGTTACACAGTCCAAAATGGCAGTTGTCTAAACTGTTATTTGACAGAAAAGATGACTTCTTTATTCTCACAAAGGGCAGACAGGTCCAGGGAAAGCAGCCGCAATATTGCTTAAAGCTTTGAACAGGACACCAAAAGCCAAACTTGACAGCTTCTGACATTGGCTTTCACAAAACTACCTCCTGGAAAGCCTAAAATCAGCATGCAAAACAATTAACTTCCAGCAACATAAGAGCTGGACCCATAGCAGGCACTAAAATCTGATCAGATGAACTTCACTTTGTTGGGTTTTGTTTATTTGTTTTCTTTTTCCTCAATATTTTATTTTTTATTGCTTCAATATTATTTTTTTCTCTTGTTTCTTTCATACCTCTCTTTTGGCTTCCTTCTTTTTCTTATTTAATTTTTTTCTTATTCTTTCCTTTTACCTCTTTCTTTTCTTTTTACCTTCTCATTTTCTCTCTCTCTTTCTTCTTGTCTTTCTTTTCCTCCCATTTTCCTATTTATACTCTTTACTCTTATATTTTTCTCTCCCTTCTCTCCTTTCAGAATACTTTTTCTGTCCCTTTTTTCTTCTAGTATTCTTGTTACTTTTACTTTATTATTGGTATTATTATCTTTTTCTTTCTTTCTTTTCTGTTCATTATTCTTGTTCTCTTTCCTAATTCTCTTTTCTTTTGTGGATGTTTTTGCTATTGTTTCTGGATCTTTTGTATGCCTTGTTTCCTGTGTATTTTGTTTTGTGTTATTTTGCCCTGTCAGCATCTGTAAAACAGCTCACATGACATGGTTGGGACTGAGACTCACAACTAGCCAGCCTGAGGAGAGATACCGCCCATGACAACAAAAATCAAGACTCAATTACAACAGGAGAGCCCAAATAATCCACAAAAGGGTCACTGCTAGAGCATCCAGCTTAGAGTTCAAGGAGAATGCACCAATGGATCCCACACGATATTTACTACAAAAGGCCACCTCATGGAAACTGGTAATCACAGCAGGTATGAGTATATCTAATACACAGAAACAAACACAAAGAGACAACTAAAACGGGGAGACCAAGAAACAATCACTAAATTAAAAAAAAAGGACTCTCAAAAAAAAAAGATTTAAATGAGATGAAGATAAGCAATTTATCAGACACAGAGTTCAGAGTAATGGTTATAAAGATGCTCCAGGAACTTAATGAGTACTATAAGGAATTAAATGGGAACTATAATGGAAACTACATGAAAAAGGACATAGGTGTCACGAATAAGAATCAGGTGGAAATGAATAATACTATATCTGATATGTAGAACACACTGGAAAGAATTAAAAGCAGGCTTGAAAAAGCAAAGGATTGAATCAGTGATTTGGAAGACAAGGTAGGAAAAAACAATCAATTAGAGTAGTAAAAAGAAAATAAAACACTTAAAAAGCATGAGGAGAATTTAAAGGAACTGTGGGATAATATGAATAGAACAATATCCATGTCATCGGGGTATCAGAGGGAGAAGAAAGAGAGCAAGGGATAGAGAACCTGTTTGAAGAAATAATGACAGAAAAGTTCCCTAACATGATGAAGGAAAAAGCAATACAAGTTCAGGAAGCACAGAGAGTCCCAATCAAGAGGAACACAAAGAGGAAGAGAACCAAAATGGCGACAAAGGTAAACAACTAAACTGCCGCCTCGCACAACAATTTCAAAACTACAACTAAAAGACAAAACGTCTACCACCCAGAACCACAGGAAAGCTGGCTGAGTGGAAGTTTTACAACTGAGAAGGAAAGAGAAAGGAGCACAAATGCTGCAAAGCTGAGGTACAGAGGCATGCGAATTGGGCTGGTGGCAGGTGACTGGGCATGCAGCTTTTTTTCAACCCGAAGGGAGACAAGCTCCCGATCACTCTGAAATACAGTTTCTGGGGACACGCAGGGGACCCAGATGCCTACGGGAAGCTGGACTCTTGGCCATCGGGTCGGAAAGTGAGAGTGACTTTTTTGCAGAAGTGTGCCCAGAAATCATTTTTTACTGTGCTGGAGCGTGGGACGCGGGGACTTGGAAACGTGGAAAGGCAGAGATGGCTGACGGCAGCCATCGCCTTTTGCCATGCCCTAGCCTAGTGACGCCCTGAGACCCCGCCCCGCACATTCTACAAACCCTCCCAGGCTCCATAAATGGCCTGCTCTGTCACAGCTTAACGAAATAAACTGCAGCTCCAGTCAGACTTCTCCAAGACCTCCAAACCCTAAGCAAAGAGGAGAAAACTGTAGTTCTTGCTGTAGCTCCTGCTGGGTGGCCTCAGACAGTAGCTGACCTGCACCCCATTGGAGATCCAGAACTAGTGTATCTAGTGGTCGGTGTGAGACGACACCAGATTTCAACTACTCTCATAAGGGACACATTCAAGAGGTAGACTCAGTGAGCACCAAAGCCCTACTGGAACAAGTCCTGCCACATAAACGTGTCTCCAGCACAGCAATTCTTCCATTATAGACACAGCGGGTCCTCACAGCCAGTTGGCCTGGAGGTCAATTCCTCCCAGTGACACCAACAACAATCAAGACTTAACTACAACAAGGCTGTACACACAGGCCACAAAGGGGTGCACCAAGAGTGTCCACCTCAGGTAACTGGGAGGCTGACCCATTGAACCAATAGGACAACTAGTACACAAAGCTACCCTACCAACTCAGGGAAGCAGTGAAAATGAGGAGACAATGAAACAGATCACAAACGAAAGAAATGGAGGAGAACAAACGACTGGACATAGAGTTCAAAACCAAGGTTATAAGGTTTTTCAAGAATTTCCTAGAAAAAGCCAATAAATTTAATGAGACCCTCAAGGATATGAAAAAGGACCAACTAGAAATTAAACATACACTGACTAAAATAGAAAATATTATACAGAGACCCAACAGCAGACTAGAGGAACCCAAGAATGAAGTCAAAGATTTGGAATACAAAGAGGCAAAGGACACTCTTCCAGAGAAGCAAGAAGAGAAGAGAATTCAGAAAGTTGAAGATAGTGTAAGAAGCCTCTGGGACAACTTCAAACGTACCAACATCAGAATTATGGGGGTGCCAGAAGAAGAGAGAGAACAAGACACTGAAAACCTATTTGAAGAAATAATGACTGAAAACTTCCCCCACCTGGTGAAAGAAATAGACTTACAAGTCCAGGACGCACAGAGAACCCCAAACAAAAGGAATCCAGAGAGGACCACACCAAGACACATCATAATTAAAATGCCAAGGGCAAAAGACAAAGAGAGAATCTTACAAGCCACAAAAGAAAAACAGTTAGTTACCTACAAGGGAGCACCCATACAATTATCAGCTGATTTTTCAACAGAAACCATGCAGGTCAGAGGGGAGTGGCAAGAAATATTCAAAGTGATGAATAGCAAGAACCTACAACCAAGATTACTCTATCCAGCAAAGTTATCATTCAGAATTGAAGGGCAGATAAAGAGCTTCACAGATAAGAAAAAGCTAAAGGAGTTCATCACCACCAAACCAGTATTATATGAAATGCTGAAAGGTATTCTTTAAAAAGAGGAAAAAGAAGAAAAAAGTAAAGATAAAAATTATTAACAACAAATACATATCTATGAACAAGTGAATCTAAAAGTCAAGTGAATTAAAAATCTGAGGAACAGAATAAACTGGTGAATATAATAGAATCAGGGGCATAGAATGGGAATGGATTGATAATTCTCAGGGGGGAAGGGGTGTCTGTGTGGGGGGTATGGGAAGAGACTGTACAAAAATCATATACCTATGGATGAAGACAGCGGGGGGGAGGTAAGGGCAGAGAGGGGGTGGGAATCGGGTGGAGGGGAGATATGGGGGGGAAAAGGAGAAACAATTGTAATAATCTGAACAATAAAGATTTATTAAATTAAAAAAAAAAAACTCTTTAGGGCAGGCACCATTTCTTACCAAAAGAAAAAAAAAAAAAGAGGAACACATAACAAGACACATCATAAATAAAATGGCAAATGTTAAAGACAAAGAGAGAATCATAAGGGCAGCAAGAATGAGGCAGTCAGTTACCTGTAAGGGAGCTCCAATAAGGCTGTCAGCTGATTTCTCAACAGAAACACTACAGGCCAGAAGGGAATTGTATGAAGTATTCAAAGTAATGAAAAGCAAGGATGTGAAATCAAGACTACTTTACTTCAAAATAGAAGGTGAAGTAAAAAGCTTCTCAGAGAAAAAAAAAAGCTAAAGGAGATAATTATCACAAAACTAACATTTCAAGAAATGCTAAAGGGATTGTTGTAAGAAGAAAAAGAAAGAGAGAGAGAGAGAAAGGAATATAGGCATAAAGAATTAAAAAGGCAATAATTAAGTACCTATCAATAATAACCTTAAACATAATTGGATTAAATGCTCCAATCAAAAAACATAGGGTAACCAAATGGATAAGAAAACATGACCCATATATCCATTTGGTTACCTTATGTCTGTCTATATATATATATATATATATATATATATATATATATATATATATATATATATATATATACACATATATATATATATTCTACAACAATGCCACCTCAGAACAAAAGACACACAGGATGAAAGTGAAGGGATGGTAAAAATATTTTCCAAGAATGAAAAAAAAGCAGGGTTAGCAGTACTTATATGTGACAAATACAGACTTCAAAACAAGGGTTAAAAGAAGAGTCGAAGAAGAAAACTACATAATACTAAAGGAATCATTTAACAAGTGGATATAACCGTTGTAAACATATATGCACCCAATATAGGAACACCTACATATATTTAAAAACTCCTAGAGGACTGTAAGGCAGAGATAGACATCAATACAATCATAGTAGGAAATTTTATTTTATTTTTTAAAATACGTTTTTATTGATTTTTAGAAAGAGGAAGAGAGAGAGAGAGAAACATTGATCGGTTGCATTCTGCATGCCCCCTACTGGGTATAGAGCCTTCAACCTGGGCATGTGCCCTGACTGGGAATTGAACCTGTAACCTCTTGGTTCATGGGTCAACCCTCAACCATTGGCTGGGCATAGTAGGGAATTTTAACATCCCATTGACATCAATGAATAAATCTTCCAGACAAAAAGTCAATAAGGAAACAGTGACCTTAAAGAAGACACTAGATCAAATGGATTTAATTGATATTTACAGAACATTTCATCCCAAAGTGGCAGAATATACATTCTTCTCAAGAACACATGGAACATTCTTAAAGATAGACCACATTTTAGGACACAAAACAAGTCTGTACAAGTTCAAGAAGATGAAATCATATCAAGCATCGTCTCGGATATCAATGGCATGAAGCTAGAACTATAATAAAAATACACAAAAATATTGAAACACATGAAGGCTAAATAGTATGTCATTAATCAATGAATTGGTTAAGAATGATGTCAGGAAGGAAATAAAAAACTTCCTGGCAACAAATGAAAATGAACACGAAATAATGCAAAATCTGTGGAACACAGTGAAAGCAGTCCTGAGAGGGAAGTTCAGAGCTTTAAAGGCCTACTTCGAGAAACAACAAAAATTTCAAATAAACTCTCTAACCCTACAATTAAAATAAGTAAAAAGAGAACAACAAGAAAATCCCAGAGTAAGTAGAAGGAAGGATATAATAAAGATCAGAGTAGAAATAAATGACATAGAGTCTAAAAATACAACACAAAAGATTAATGAAACCAAGAATTAGTTATTAGAAAAGATAAATAAGATTTATTAGCATTCAGCCAGACTTATCAAGAAACAAAGAAAGAGGACCTAAATAAATAAAATCAGAAATGAAAGAGGTGAACTAACAACTGACACCACAGGAATATAAAGGATTGTAAGAAAAGACTATGAGCATCTTTATGCCAACAAACAGGATAACCTGGATGAAATGGATAAATTCCTGGAAACATATAAGCTCCCCAAACTCAACCAGAAGAAATCAGAAAATCTGAATAGGCTGATAACAACTAATACAATTGAAGCAGTAATCAAACAACTAACAGCAAACAAAATTCCTGGACCAGATGGATTTACAGATGAGTTTTATCAAACATTAAAAGAAGACCCAATACCTATCCTCCTCAAGCTATTTCAAAAAATATAAGCAGAGGGATGATTTCCAAACTCTTTAACAAGGCCAGCATTATTCTGATTCCATAACCAGATAGAGGTACTACAAAGAAAGAAAACTAGAAGCCTATATACATGATGACGATAGATGCTAAAATCCTCAATCAAATAATACGTCATCGATTTCAGCAATACATTAAAAAGATAATACATCATGACCAAATTAGAATTATTCTGGGGATGGATTCTGGGCTGGTACAATATTTGCAAATCAATAAATGTGATACATGACATAAACAAAATGAAGCATAAAAATCACATGATCATATCAGCAGATACAGAGAAAGCATTCCATAAATCAGTACTCATTTTTGATAAACACTCTCAGCAAAGCAGAAAAAGAGGGAATACATCTCAAAATAATAAAGGTCACATATGACACACCTACAGCCAATATCATACTCAGTGGGCAAAAACTAAAGCCATTTGCCTAAGAACAGGAACAAGACAAAGATATCTGCTTTCACCACTCTTATTCAACATAGTACTGGAAGTCCTAGCCATAGCAATCAGACAGGAAGAAAACATAAAAGGCATACAACTTGGAAAGGAGGAAGCAAAATTGTCATTATTCGCAGATGACATGATATGTACATAGAAAACCTCAAAGACTCCACCAAAAAACTGCTAGATTTAATAAATGAATTTGGCAAAGTAGCAGGATACAAAATTAACATCCAGAAAACAATGGCATTTTTATACACCAATACTAAACTCTTTAAGAGAAACTAAAAAACCCCCAAAAACCTCATTTACTACTGCAAAGAAAAAATAAGATACCTAGGAATAAACTTAACCAAGGAGATAAAAGACCTGTTCTCGGAAAACTATAGGACATAGAAAAAAAACCAATAGGTGAAAATGCAAATAAGTAGAAGCATATATCATGTTCATGGGTTGGAAGAATTAACATCATTAAAATGCCTATTCTACCCAAAGCAATTTATAGATTCAATGTAATCCTTATTAAAATATTTCAGTTTTAGAGCAAATGTTCCAAAAACTTATCCTAGGGCAAGAGGAACAAAGGGAAAAATAAACAATTGGGACTACATCAAACTAAAAAGTTTCTGCACAGCAAAAGACACACTCCTCAAAAGAAATATTTTTTAAATTCCTCAAAAAATTAAAAATGGAACTGCCATTTGACCCAGTGATCCCACCTCTTGAACTATATCTTAATAATCCTGAAACACCAATCAGAAAGAATATATGCACCCTATGTTCATAGTAGTGTTCTTTACAATAGCTAAGATCTGGAAACAGCCCAAGTGCCTATCAGGAGGTGAATGGATACAAAAGCTGTGGTACATTTACACAATGGAATACTATGCAGCTGTAAAAAAGGACCTCTTTTCCTTTGGAACAGCATGAATGGACCTGGAGATTATGATGCTAAGTGAAATAAGCCAGTAAGGGAAAGACAAATATCTCATGATCTCATTTGTATGTAAAATCTAATGAACAAAATAAACTGATAAACAAATAGGTCCAAAGGCATGGAAGCATGCAACAGACTAACAGATCTCGGGAAAAGAACCACCAAAACTTATATGCATATATGCATAGCCCATGGACACAGATATTCCTGGTGAAGGCCACGGGTGGAGCTGGAGCTTGTTGGAGAAGGGCAAGTAGGGGCGTGGTAGATGAAATCTGTAATACCCTCAACAATAAAATAAATAAAGAAAAACACGTGGGGAGGAAAATAAATAAATAAATGCATTCATGCAATGATTGTACAGAATTCTCAATACGCTGGGGGGTGAATCAGGACTATGTAAAAGTGGGTGCATTTGTTTTTTTGAATTATGAACTCTAGGTTTCACAACTTACATTTATTCATAGCTTAAACGTAATTACCATGATAAGAATAACTTTTATAACTCATTCTCTTAAAAGTAACTAGACTCAAAATGTATTTTAAAAGTTGTTTTATAATTAAATAGTTTTGTTGCTGTAACCAAAAATTATAAATAAAAACCACCATTAAGTATAGCCACTTAATTCTAAGGTTGTAATTAAAAATAATAGGAAAACACTTTTTTACTGGATTTAATTTAAAAGCCCATATTATCTTGGATGTAATGCATAGCAAAAACAATTAAAAAAAGAAAACTAGATTTGTGTTCATTTTACAAGTCTTTAAGACTAAAACCTCAAACAAATCAGATTCAATTAAAAGATTTATTAAGCACCCAAAACAACTCCTTATACACATAGTAGGTGCTTATCAAGTGTCTGATCAAAGATGTCTGTTATGAAGTTAGCACACGAATAAAACAGAAGCCCAGTGAAAAAGTATTTTAATATACTATAGATATTCTATAATGTTTGATACCAACAAGCCAGGATCAGCTTGGGTCTATCGCTGCTTAGGAAGGAACCTAGTTAATTGAAATATTAAACAATAGGAAATAGCTCTCAGTGTATTAGTATCAGCAATTGGAAGCTATGTTTGTTAGAAATAACCATGTTATTAATGTCCCGGGAACATCAGTGACCCAGAGGTATAAAGCATAGGGTTTTTTTCAAGCTGGAAAAAGTTTAGAGATCAACTCCTTTATTATCCAGTTTAGGGAACTAAGAGATCAAGTGAATTGACCATGGACTGTAGCTGGTCAGCAACTCGCAACTCCTGACACCCAGGCTGGCATGCTTTGCCACATTAACAGGATAATTAAATAGAAAATATGTTTACTGAGACCACAAATATCACCAAACTGGAATGGAGGAATGGCATAGGGCTATCACTTTAAATTAAAAGATGGAATCTCCTTGGTACAAATTACTGATAAATTAAGAGATCAAATAGTAAGAATGGAGCTCAATTGGGAAGAATGTATGAGGGTTCAAATGGGCAAAATAAAAGCTTTAAAAAAAATGCAGTGAAGGATGGCCATGTAGGTAAACAACTGACTCAATGAGTCAATAAATAGAAAAGTGTGAAGACCAGGTTTATGCATGAATACTAAGCAAACAGGACTCATGAGGTAATTCTTTTATTTTATTCTCCATTAATTATCCCTTTACTATATAGTGTTATGAATGCTAGAATTACAGAGGTTCTGGAGAGAGTTCAGGGTAGGGAAATAAGTATAAATAATTGGGATGTGCCTGGAAATGGTGGTCCTAAAAGGTGGACCTTTAAAGGGAGACTTGACAGCAGACTCCATAAAAAGACTGTACAGAGTTTGGTAACCACCATTTAAAATCTCCATTTTATATAGCATATAACGAAACTGATTTAGAACCGAACATTATGAGCCAGATCTAAGTAAAACCCTCCACATGGCCTGGGGTGTGTAGCCCACCTTAAAAATGTGTAGCCTGCTTTTAAAATTTGAGTGATATATTGAGCAATGAATGTCCTTCTAAGAAGTCATTTGAAAAAGCGGATGGATTCTCCTGATTCTGTGGTAATATGATCCTATATGAAAGCAGAGAGGGAGTATTAGGCAACCAACTATTCTTTGCTTCCTTTGCTAGTAGATTCCCAGGAAGAAAAGAGGGAGAACAAGTTGGAGCTGAAGTCTGAAGGGTGGAGTTCTGTTTCTGCTCACTCACTTCAGCTCCCATAAGTCTCTGACCTTCTTCTGTTATTTTGTTAAAACCAACAACACCAGCAACCACATTTATTGAGTTTTCACTCTGGGTTTGGTACTGTGCTAAGTGTTTTATATTCATGATTTGCTTATTACTAACTTGTGCAAGCTACTTAACTTCTCTGTGCTTTGCTTTATTTGTAAAGTATGAAAAATAATAGCATCTACTTATGATAATCATAAATGAAAAATACTTAGAAAGGGTCTTTGAAGTAAGTACTTAATTAATAATAGGTATTTTAGCTTAGCAAAACAAATCTTTAAAAGTAGTGGTTGCTACTACTTACTCCTATATTTTACAGATAAGCAAACTGAAACTCAATGAGTTGAATTAACTTAAGATTATAAAGCTAGTAACTAACATAATAACCACTTAAACTTTCAAATCTTGTGTTTTTTAACCTTTATGCCATGTTGGTCCTTCCCTTCTTGGATATCAAAGCTGCAGCCACACCACATGAAATGTCCCTGATTAGTGGGTCTCTATGTTGAACATACCCTGAACTTTCAAATCTCTTTATTTGCCTTTTGCTCATTTTATTTCCTCTGTCTGAAATCACCTTCCTCCTCCCATTTTCACAGTTAATTGCTTGTCTGTGTTTCTTTAACACGTATCTCACATACAGCATTTATCACATTGTCTCATAATTTGTGTCTCTGCTGCTAGATGGTGAACGATATGAGACAGCCAATAAAAAAGTAGCATTAAAGATGCCAGGGTCTCTTTGAAGGGCTTCACGAGGATGCAGTCACTGAGTCCACTCAATAACCCCAGGATGTTTGTAACCTCCTTTTTATTGATGAGACACATAGGGTTAAGTAACTTGCCCAAGAACATACATGCAGGAAATGATTATTGATTGAATGATGGGTAAGTAAAAATGCTTACTAAAATGATCAAAAAGTCTTTTTATCCCCGGGACAAAATTAACATTCTCAACTTTTTTTCTTTTTTTCATGGAGGAGAAAACAAAATGATTTACTTCTTCACCTCATGATCTTGACTACCCATATAAGTTAAATGCTATTTTATTGTCTTCTCAAAATCCCATAAACAAGGACATGCATTACAATATCAATTTTAATATTTGTATCAAGAATTTATTATTTTCCAAACACAGAGAAAAAAGGAAACTTTTTTGTCTCGAAGCCAAACTTAAAAACCTGTCTTTCCGCCCAGCCAGCATGGCTCAATGGTTAAGCGTCGACTCATAAACCAGGAGGTCATGGTTCCATCCCTGGTCAGGGCATATGCTCAGGTTGCGGGCTCGATTCTCAGTGTGGGTGTGCAGAAGGCAGCTGATCAATGATTCTCTCTCATTATTGATATTTCTATCTCTCTCTCCTTCTCCCTTCCTCTCTGAAATCAATAAAAAAAAATTTTTAAAAAGGAAAAAGCCTGCCTTTCTAAAGATTATTTTGTTGTCCGATGACACTAGGAGGTGGCGGGGGAGGGGTGTACGGGCAGTGGCTGTGAATAATTCCAAGCCTGTGGTTTTTTTGAGGCCTTTTTCTATAATCACTCAGAGAAAAAAACATTCTCTCTTCTTTCCTCCCCAGCCTTTCAAGGTTTCGGTTCTTGAATTAACTGCCTGATCTGGTGGGAGGAAATCTGGCTTTAAAATCCTTTTGATCAAAAGGGCTTGAGCAAGCTAATGGATATCATCCCTTTGGCAAAAGGAGATGATATAAAACTCCTTCTAAAAAAAAAAACAAAAAGAACACACAAAAAAACAAAGATCCTTAACCAGATCTTATTTATATAATTCTTTTATAAAATTAAAGTCTGTTATACTGCAGTATAAGGCCAAAAAACTAGCCCCCACAAATATTTTCTCCATTGCTTCAGTTCTCAATATCCCTTTAATGTATTTGACCGTGCTTACTTGTAACCGATGGCAAAAATGTAATCCTATCATTTACAAATAACATCTTCGTTTTAACCATTATATAGACTAATTAGGAACTTGTGCTTCAAAATTAAGCAATTCTATCATTTCAATGTGGTTTTAAAAAAGTTTCTGAGGGGATTGGGAAAGTCACAGAATGCTAGCATGCTCCAGAGTTGAGAACAATAAAAATGTCAGCAATAAACCGTTATCTTAGTAGAACCTGCAATTTCCATTCAAAACATTTGTAAGAGAATATTCACAGACATGAAAGTGATGTATTTTGCATAGAAAAACAAACTCATAAGACTTTGGAATCATAAATAACCCTAATTCTGATAACTATCTACCTAAATTAATGTGTTTAGCCAGCATTTGAAACATTACCATTTATCATCTTATCTTCTTTCTTTTTTTTATATGAAACTAATATAAGCTGGATCTTTTCTGTTTGTCTTACTAACAATACAGTCTACGATGCTGGTGGAATAAAGTAAAAAATGATACAAGGTAAATGTATCTAATGGTGAATACATATAAGTATTTTTGGTTCCGCTTGCAAGGGTCCTACAGTAACACCTGTTGCAACACAACGCCAGAACATGGCTGAGAAGGACTATGTCTTTACAATGATAAATATGTTTAATTGTATTTGAATTTTGGAGGCCAAACAAACTTTTCAGCTAATAGATTAGGTAATTTGGTTGTATATCTCCAATAAGGGGCAATAGAAGGAGTGGCATACTTAAATAATAAAGATATGTGCCATTTCATAGGTAATTATCATCTTTGCTTGAGCACCAGGGGAGGCTCCTGGGAGTGGGCATCTTAGTGCCTTCCTTTACCCAGGCATTCACAAGCTAACTTGCAGGAAGCTATAAAAATGGATGAAAAGACACCTCCAGGTTTCTTGAAGGGACTGAAATATCCGTCATATGGAAGTGGACAGTCAAGACATGGAGGAACTTTAACTCCCATTTCTTTTGTTATTTTGTGTATGGCATTAATAACACAGGAATTTAGGATTCCAAAATACAACATGGCGACTGGTCTCTCTCTGTCCTCAAGATCCTTGCTGAATTTTCTACCAGTTGCTCTCTATAAATATAATCATTGTAATGTTTCTACTGTAATTTTTTTTAAGTTGGGCACATAATGTTTCCAGAATATCTTTTGATAACATTTCCTTTATTGTAGTATATTGGATAATGATTTTAGTAGCAACAAGGGGACTTTATTGCTAGATTTAACCCAGTGTTGTACATTTAGACTGTTTCAGATCCAATCAACTTGGGTATAAAGTAAAAATGAGGTCTAACAGAGTCCTCACTAAATCACAGCTTCCGCTGTCCAGACTGAATAGTATATACATCACTGAGACATTTCATTTATTTTTCCTTATTTATATTTATATTCTTTTTACAGATATGCTGCAGCAATAAAAATTCTGTACCATTATTCCTAAACTTATTTTTTAAGTACAAAAACCCCCAAACAAATAAAAACAATGAAAAACAATAACAGTTTGTCTGGTTTTGTCATAACATTATTCATTGTAAACCATTCCTCTTACAAGTTAATATTTAGAATCCCAAATTTCTACTCTGCCACAAATTAAAACGTTATATTTATATGAAAATTCTGAATTAACCAACTACACAGGTATGTCTCTAAATGTTACTGGCTTATAAAAATAAAGAGAAAGATAATTATAATAAGCTATTAAATAATGCTTTTATAGATAATATGATTTGTTGGTATATCAGCTTTATGCTCCCTATCATTCATGCATTTCCATTTCTAAATTATAATAAGCAATAAAAATTTTTAAAAAACATATTAAAGCTAGTCTTCCTAGTTTGTGCTTACTTTCCAGGCCCCAAAATTTTTTACTTGTCAAAAACTGCAAAACTTATTCCAAGAAAATAACAGGCTACACAGTTAAGTTTTGGCAAATGCAACTTTATATTGAAATTCACACATCTGTATTTTAAAGAATGAGACTCACAGACTCTAATATATTTCTAAAATACCAGAAATCATATTAAAGCTTTCACAAGTTAAATCTGAAATAATTTAAATGACAAATACACTGAATGTGCAGAAAGTATAAACAAGACTGTGCCCTCTGTAGAATAAACACTTCACAAATTGTGCAGGATGTCATACTAAGGCTGTGGTATCCCCTTGACAGCTGACTTAAAATATAAACACACATCAACTTCCTGCTTCTTAGAACATACTAGAATGAGTAGCACAATCTCAGTATTCCAATAATGTGCACCTTAATTTTTAAACCACGTGAGGAAAAAGGAAAGAGAGTATTAATGCTCTTTCATGTATGCATGATCATGACCAGTTATTGATTTGATTTCCCTTGACTATTTGCTCCAATAATAAATAAAATGAAAGATATTAGATAACTCTTCAAGGCAACATATGTTTATTCTGAATTATTAGAACAGCTCAATTGTACCATCAATGTTGCCTTCCAGCCCAAATAAAAGTGAATTGGGAAAATTTTGTACCAAATCAACAAAAATCAAATAATACAGTCCAATGCTAGCAATTTAACGAGTAGGTAAGTAAAGTGGTATTTAGTAATAGTAATGTATTAATTTTTAAAAAGTAGATTCTAGCTCCAACTGGTGTGGTTCAGCAGTTGAGTGTCGATCCAGGAATCAAGTGGTCAGCAGTTTGATTCCTGTTCAGTGCACATGCCTGGATTGTGGCTCAATCCTCAGTAGGGGTTGTGAGGACACAGCCCATCAATTATGTTTCTCTCTCATCAGTGTTTCTATCTTTCTATCCCTCCCTCTTCCTCTCTCTCTAAAAATCAATAAAAACACTTTTTTTTTTTAAAGAAACTCTAATACACTGCTTTGGAATGATCCTCCAAACATACAAGGCGATTTTTAAAAAATGTCACAATCCAATAATTCATGGTATATCTTTAGTGGATTATGGTACTTAAGTCCCCAAGTATTTTAGTATTTGCAAAACAATAAAAGTATGAAATGTTTTAAACTCTTCAAACTTCTAAAATTAGTTTTTATCAACATATTTACCTCAAGTCAACTTAACTTATTAAGATGTCCAATGCTAGTTTTTTTTTTTGAAATGTTTTTTTCATAAGTAGTGATATACACAGCATTTAGCACTGATACTTAGCACCTGCTAATTTCATTACCTAGTTTTCAACCACATAAAGAAACTTAGGGCAGTGGTTCAGTCCTTTCTTAATTTCAAACCTCCATGGGCAGTCAGCAGGATCACTCTGAGATTTAAAACAGGATTATAGGTGAACAATTGCAAAGACTGCAGAAAGTCCCCCAAATCCTTACAACCACTAATCCCATTCTTGATTTTCTTCTCAAGATATGGCTACAGGCCACAATTGCTTAACAGAGAAGGTCAGTGTTTCAGAAGGCTAAAGATTTACAGATGCTCCTTCATATAACACAGTAAGGTTCCCTTGGTAACCTGGATTTTCTGCAGTAAAGAAGGGTTGTGCTGAAACAGCGTCTCAGCTCCCTGTTGGAGAAAATGCAGACAAAAGGATTGATTCCTGCTTGGGCAAAACTCATCCAGACAGCAGCTGTTAGAAATCCTCCCGGTACCACAGGCCCTCTTGCAAAAACTCTCCAATAGCAGGCTACCAGGTAGGGGCCCCACAAGGTTAGGAAGAGAAAAGTCATTATGTAGAACATTCTGCTTATCCTCTTTTCCATTTTGAATTCATCTAAGACCAAAAGCCTTCTTCTGCTCGTGGGGTTTGCATTTTGCCTGATGCCCAGCAAGGTAGGTGGCGTGGGGCCCCTTCCAAATCCCGATAGCCAATTGGCAGCTGCCTGGCCACTGGCTCCAGGGCCATGAAAAGTCCAGTTCTGGCTTACTGCTGCTACGAACTGAACTGGCTTCATTTTCCTTCGATCGTGGACAAAAAATATCAGCTTGAGGTAGACAAGCTGTGTGGCTAGGAGGATGAGAGCAAGGAGCAACATAAATCCTAAGGAATCGTTGGCCCTGAAGGAGCGGTGTTGGAAGGTGCATTGATCTTCCTCCCTAATGAATGAGTAAGTGCCCACATCTAAAACTGGGGGAAACGCCATGGCCACAGACAGAGTCCACACCATGCAGATCACAGCCAGGCACGTCCAAAAAGTCAGCCTCTTTGTATAAAAGCGATGATGGGCGATAGCTAAGTATCTGGTGACACTGATGCAGAAGAGCATGAAAGCAGTGTGGAAGCAGGACAAAACCCCCAGAAAGGCAATCACTTTACAAGTCAGAGTCCCATAGGTCCAGGTAGAGCCATTTTTGACAGAGTTGAATACAAATGGAAAACAAATTGCAGATCTGAGGACATCAGAACAGCCAAGGTCCAACAGGAAGTAGTAAGGTGCTCTATGCAAGGTCTTATCTTTCACCAGCAAAATGGAAATCAGAAGGTTGCCCACCACACTGACTCCTATTATGAAACCCAAGGAAGTTAGTTTCAGAAAGGCTGTTAGAGGAGAGAGATTTTGCAAAATGTTGTCAGCTGCATGGCTATAGTTCGCCATAGATGGATGGAGGATAAAGATACAGCCTTAGTCAAGTCTCATGATCTAGATAGAACAAGGAAAAGACAGATCCATACATTTTACTGAAAATGTAATCCACAAAGAGAATCGATCCAATCTGCTGTCATGCTTCCTCTTTTCTTCCATTTGATTTGCCATCAGAATATCTAGGGGAAAAAAGAGCTATCAGGTATTAAGTTAACAAGCAATGAATGATGTTAGGCAGTGCTAACATAAAGCTGTTGATTTATGGGAAGTAAATAAAGTTTTAATTTTGAATATTATTATTTGCTTTAATATTTTTGCTTGAGAGTTCAGACAATTGGCTTAGTTTTCCAAGCTAGATAAACTTAAAAATGTTCCTCTTTTGGAGAACATACTTTTTTTAGGTACCTTTAGGACAAAAGGGATAATGTTCCACAATCATAAAATATGCCACTCTAGGAATTAGTCACTAGTGTTGCAATGGAATCTACAAGATTGATAATAGAAGACAGAGAGGAGACTACATTTATTTGAGGTCTATTAGTATCTGTCAGTATTTTACAGGCAACTCCCCTGTAGATATGGATCCAAAGAACCATTGCAAAATATTTGTCTTTTAACTTATGTGTCACTATTCATGCTGAATATTATAAGTGTATTTGCTGATTCTTTAGAGTATAATTTCAACATTAGATTTCTAAATTAATAGGAAATTATCCCAGGATTTGATGTGATTTAATCTTTTGTTTCCCCACTCCCACCCCACCCCATTTTTGGCAAATCTTTTCTCTTTTAAGCACACATGATTATTAAAAATGGTTAATGCAAATACTGGCCAGGAAAATACACCCAGAGGAATAATGGACTTCCATTTGTAAATCTTGGATGCCTGGATTCAAATAAATTTAACACGAACCTGTTATTTCTTGATCATTTAAGCCTTTCCATTTACACTGATCATCTTAGTTGCAAATCGAAAGTGGCTTCATTAAAAAAAAAAAAAAAAATGCACATTTTCTTCTAGGTGCCTGGGAATCACACCGGGAAAATCGGCTTCCTCTGTTATTTCCACTAAGCATATTTCCTTTGCCACTTTTCACTTGCTCGGAATACGCTGATGGTAACCCAGGCAAAACTGCTTCGATGGTTTTAATTTCCCCACTGGTACGTCCCCGGGTAAATACCGATCTCATCATGCAACATTACGAAACCTGAAATCCGCCACCCCTGGATTTATAATGGGGGGAGGAGGAGGAGGGGAGAGACATGCATTACATACGCGAAGATGGTGCGAGAAGATTGTTTCTGTGCTGCAAGGGAACTGTTTCCGGCGGCTCGCAGGCTGGTATTCCTCAGTCTTGCAACGCTTTCCAAAAATGGAGCTTTGACTAAGCCCTACTGAAGATGCATTGTCTGAATGTACCTCCATTATGTAGTTTATTGTTAAAAAAAAAAAAAAAACAACAACAACAACACAAAAAACCCAAACCAAAACAAAACAAAAAAACCTTCCACCTGGGGGGAAGGGGGAGCGCTTTCCTGGTGAACCTGCAGTTTCATCGACACTGAGCCCTCCTCCCCACAAACTTAACCAAGAGTATGGCCTCCTACCTGTTGGTGTTGGGTATCCCGACAGACTATAGCTTCTTCTTTCTATAAATTGCTGATTATTTTTTATTTTTTATTTTTTTTGGCCTTAGTGCTTTGACTGAGCATCCAGGCAGGGCTCGGCGGCGCCTGCGCGCTGAGCCTCCACGAGTTCCAGCCGCGTCCTCCCTGGCGCAGCGGACGGCCGCGCTCGGCGGCGCAGGGCAGGGGCTGGGGGCCTCGGGGCGGACGCGAGCACGACCCGCTTCCAGGACCGGCCAAGTTGGCTGCATGTCCTGTCCTGCTGAACTGGCAAAATTAGGCTTTTGTATCCTTGCGGTTGCTTCTGAACTTGACCCGTTCCCGCATTTGAAGTGGGAAGCGGAGAGGCTGGCTGGGGACCGCAGGCCCAGCCCCCCTTAGGGCAGCGCCCGAGAAGCCACCTGGCCCGGAGCGCCCGCCCCTCCCCTTCCCGGACCCTCGCCTCCCGCGAACATTTTCCTCCTTTCTCTTTCAGAGTGGTCCAAAGCAGCGCCGCTGACCTTGGAATTTGCAAGTTACGGGGGTGGGGAGGGCAAAAAATCTACAAAAAATTTAAATGACTATTCCTCGCCTTTCACCCTAAGGAGCAACAGACTTTCTTTTCCCTCTTGCAAGTACGATTTACCAATAGGTTGGTAATGTCAAAGCACTTGTGTGTGTTCCCCTTTGTTATTACTGAAGAAAGATACCAGGAATACAACGAATACGTAAAACTTACACCCGTCCAAAAGGCCCAATGATACCACAGCACACCACATGGCCTGACACCTGGGCGCTTTAGGGAGGCCTCTAGAATCATGCATTTCCTCGTGTTACCATTTCGGAAGAATTTTGCTGGTGGGGGTAATAAGAGATTTTAACTCCCCACTTGCTTTCATTCATTCCCAATGTAAAACGTCTATTTCTCACCCATGCTTACTGCTTTGTAATAATCTGTTAATGAAACAGAAAAAAATAAAGATCTTTACAGTAATAATTTGATGTCCGAACAGCAATAAAATACCTCATTGTAGGGTGGTGAGAATGTGACGTTCAGGGAAACTTAAGCCAATCAGAATACAGATAACATGGTTTAATTTACATATTGTATTTCTATTGGCTATGTCAAGATAAAGCTTTCCCTGTTTAAAGCTTAAAAATACATACTTCACTGTCATGATGTCACACTCATTACACAAAGCCCCATGTTGGTAACACTGAAATGATTACATTTTCCTAATTTGTTTTCGGATATCCTAAATTCGTAAAAAAAAAAAAAAAAAAAGGTAATGATCTTTTAAAAAATAAAACATATACACCCTAATCCTTTTGGCTCAGTGGATAGAGCGTTGGCCTGCAGACTGAGGGGTCCCGGGTTTGATTCCGGTTAAGGGCATGTGCCTTGGTTGCAGGCACATCCCCAGTAGGGGGTGTGCAGGAGGCAGCTGATCGATGTTTCTAACTCTCTATCTCTCTCCCTTCCTCTCTGTTAAAAAAAAAAAAAGTCAATATAATATATTTAAAAAATAATAAAACTATATATATATCACCTAACTCTGACATTCCTTTAATCTAGAAGAATCAACCCTACAGTAGTAACTTGAGAACATTTCCATTCAAGTGAAACACTCCACGTTTTTTGCAAAAAAAATTCAGAAGAAATCAAAACCATATGATGGTTTACAATTTCTATGTGAAATGTCAAATTAATTTGTTTTAATCCTGACATGAAGACATGTTTTTATTGATTTTATTGGGAGAGAGAGAAAAACATCAATGTGAGAGAGAAACATCGATAGGTTACCTCCTGTTCACGCCCTGACTGGTGTAGGGACAGGGCTTCAACCACCGGAGTCACCTAGCCAGGACTCAAATTCGTTTTTATGGAACTAAAAATAAATTCAATTTGTGTGTGTGTGTGTGTTTTACTTCCCAATTAATGCCTCAATGTACTTTGCAAAAAGTTATTTCCTGAGGCTTTTATTTTAATTCTCATCCAAAGGCCTATATATTGATTTTAGAGAGAGATGAAGGGAGACAGAAAGAGAATTGTGAAACATAAATCGATGCGCCCCACTCCGGGGTTGAACTCAAAACCTAGGCATATGTCCTGACCAGGAATTGAACCAGCAACCCTTCAGTACATGGGAAGATGTTCCAACCAACTGAGCCATGAGGCCAGGGCCTGAGTTTTTACAGTTCAAAAATCCATAGAGTAAAAACAAATACAAAGAAATTCTGAATATTCACGATTGGCCTCATCCTACGTTGCATGGATTAGGGAAAGATTATTTAAAAGTAAATTAAAAGGTGAATGCCCTGAGATAGAGAGTTAGAAACATCGATCATATCTACAACTTAGGATATATTAAGGCTATAATTTTCCTTTGCAAATGAGTATAGTTACATCTACTAGTTACTCAGTTTCTCCAGCTATTACATGAGAATGGCCTCTTTTTTTTTCCTCACTAAGGGGTTCAGGAAATTAATGCGATAGTTTCCAGTTAGTTCATTAACTCTATTGGAGAAGATATTAAAGTCTACACCTTCCACCAACAGGGGTTTTAAAAAATGGACTTAATAACTGACAAAACTTTCATATCATCTACTAGTACTCAAATGTAAAGTTATTGCTTCAATGTGTTATAACATTGTTTGATCTTAGCTAATTTCTTTATTCCTTATATCATCAAACCTAGAAAATTTATGTTGAGAGTAGAAGGACTAAGCAAACAACAGCAAAATATTATATCCACCCTGAGTTTGAAGGATTCTAAATGTTTTCAAGTTCTGGGCATATTACATTTACTACATTGATCATTGGATTAGGAAATCTAATCTAATTTGCTTAATTTGGTTCTTATAATAATATATATAATTTTATTTAATACAGCAATTATCTTCTTTTCAAAATTAGTAGGACAATTCAGATTTTTGCCAAGTGATGCACAGTTTCTTGAAGGTCAAATGCAGTATTTTGGTTCTATGCATTGTTTATGTGAAAATGTGTGTCAGGTCGTAAATAATTCTTGGCAAATACAGAGATTGATAGTCTATGATAAAACGTTCTAAGAAATAATTTTTTAATCATTTACTTAAAGTGCCATCTCTCCCACTTAAAACTTGTCATTAAATCTTTAAAAACATGTGTCTTTAGTATTCTCAATTCTTACTAAAATCTAAAACTATATCTGAAAAAGAGACTTAAACATTTTTGGAAAGCTATCTTGTTAAGAAAGGCTCCCACTGGGAACTTTTTCAGAAAAACATTTTAATTTTTGTTGAGTTTATTGGGTAACCTTGGTTAATAAAATTATACTATAGGTTTCAGATATACAATTCTATTATACATCATCTGTATATTGTATTGTGTGGTGTTCACCACCCAAAATCAAGTCTCCTTCCATCACCATTTAATCCCACCCCTTAATCTCTTCTAAATCCACACCCCCTTTTTCTTCTGATAATCACCAAACTATTCTCTGTGTCTATCAGGTTTTGTTTTTCTTTGCTTAATCCCTTCACATTTTTTCATCCAGTCCCTCAAATCCCCTCCCCTCTGACACCTGTCTGTTTGTTCCCTGTATCTGTGAGTCTATTTTTGTTTTGCTCTTAGATTCCACATATAAGTGAAATCATATAGTACTTGTATTTCAGTAACTGGCTTATTTCACTTAGCATAGTACTTCCCAGGTCCAACCATGCAGTCACAAATAGTAAGATTTCCTTCTTTTTTTTAGCTGATTAGTATTCTGTTGTGTAAATGTACCACAGTTTCTTTATACACTCATTTACTAATGGGCACTTGGGCTACTTTCAAATTTTGGCTATCCTACCTAATAAAAGAGTAATATGCAAATTGACCCTAACTCTGCTACACCCAACAAGCCATGCCAGCAGCCCATCAGAACAAGTATGCAAAAAAAGCCAACCAAGATGGCTACAGCCACAGAGAGCAAGGTTTCCCAGGCAACAGAGGAAGCCAAGCTTTCCGCCTTCCTTGGCTGGCCTAAGCCTCCACTCAAGCTACAAAGTTTCAATTATAGAAGGTAAACAAATCCAAACAGAAATGGCGGCAGCCAAGGAGCTGGAGAAAGCAGGCCAGGGTTGCCCCTGGCAATGGAGGAAGCCAAGCTTTCCACCTGCCCTGGCGGGCCTAGACCTCCACTTCAGGCTACAAAGTTTCCATTATAGAAGGTGAATTAACACCAACAGAAATGGCTGCTGGCCACAGAGCAAGCAGGAGGCTTGGCTCCACTCCAGGCTACAAAGTTTCAACTGTAGAAGGTAAATAAATTCCAGATACCAGGGCCTCCACTTGGGTCGCCAGGGGATGTGGCTGGCCTGCAAACCACCACAGGCCCCTTGCTCAGGTCGCCCCACACCCCAAGGGAACCACCATCCTGATCCAGGACACCCTTCGGGGCAAACCAGCTGGCCCCCACCCCTGCACCACGCCTCTATCCTAGCTAATGAAAGAGTAATATGCAGATTGACCATCACTCCAACACACAATATGGCTGCTCCCATGTGGTCAAAGATCCTGCTCCCATGTGGACACAAGATGGCTGCCACAAATTGGCCAGCAGGGGAGGGCAGTTGAGAGGCACCAGGCCTGCAAAGGGGGGCAGTTGAGAGGCACCAGGCCTGCAAGGGAGGGCAGTTGAGAGGCACCAGGCCTGCAAGGGAGGGCAGTTGAGAGGGACCAGGCCTTCAAGGGAGGGCAGTTGGAGGCGATCAACCCTGCAGGGGAGGGCAGTTAGGGGTGACCAGGCCAGCAGAGGAGGGAAGCTGGGGGCAAACAGGCTGGCAGGGGAGCAGTTAGGCATCAATCTGTCTGGCAGTGGAGTGGTTAAGAGTGATCAAGCTGTCAGGCAGAAGTGGTTAGGGGCAATCAGGAAGGCAGGCAGGTGAGCAGTTGGGAGCCAGCAGTCCTGGATTGTGAGAGGGATGTCCAACTGCCCATTTAGGCCTGATCCCTGGGATTGGGCCTAAACGGGCAGTCGGACATCCCTCAAGGGGTCCCAGATTAGAGAGGGTTCAGGCTGGGCTGAGGGACACCCCCCTCCGTGCACGAATTTCGTGCACCGGACCTCTAGTTGTAAATAATGCTGCAGTGAACATAGGGTGCATATATTCTTTTGTACTAGTGTTTTGGATTTCTTTGGATAAATTCCTAAGAGTGAAATTGCTGGGCCATAGGCAGTTCTATTATTAATTTTTTGAGGAAATTTCATACTGTTTTCCACACTGCCTGCATCAATCTGCATTCCTAACAAACAACAATGCACAAAGGTTCCCATTTTAACCTGATCTTTGCCAACACTTATTGTTTGTTAATTTTTTGATGACTAGAGGCCTGGTGCATGAAATTCGTGCATGTGAGTGGGGTCCCTCAGCCAGTCTTGAGCCCTCTCGCAGTTCAGGAGCCCTGACGCCTGGGCCTAAGCCATCAGTTGGACATCCTTAGCACTGCCATGCCAGGCTCCCACCACCACCGCTATGCTCGCCAGCCGTGAGCGTACTGACCACCTGTGTTGAGCAGGATTGGGACAAAACTGGCTCTCTGACATCCCCCGAGGGGTCCCGGATTGGGAGAGGGTGCAGGCCAGGCCAAGGGACCCCATTGGTGCATGATTGGGGCTGGGGAGGGATTTGCGAGGTTGGCCAGCCAGGGAGGGTCCTCAGAAGGGCTCCAGGGCATGTCCGGCCCGTCTCGCTTAGTCCTGATTGGCCTGACCCCACCAACAAACTAATCTACCAGTCAGAGCATCTGCCCCCCTATGGTCAGTGCACATTATAGCGACTGGTCAACCAGTCGACTGTCTGCCCCCTGGTGGTCAAGTGCATGTCATAGCGAGTGGTTGAGCAACCTTAGCATATCATTAGCATATTACACTTTGACTGGTTGAACGGACCACTGGACACTTAGCATATTAGGCTTTTATTACATAGGACTAGAGGCCTGGTGCAAGCAATTCGTGCACTCGGGGGGAGGGGTCCCTCAGCCAGCCTGCACCCTCTCACAGTCTGGGAGCCCTCAGTGGATGTCCGAATGCTGGCTTACGCCTGGGCCTAAGCCAGCAGTTGGACATCCTTAGTGCTGCCGCAGAGGTGGGAGAGGCTCCCGCCACCACTGCTGCGCTCACCAGCCATGATCCTGGCTTCTGGCTGAGCGGCGATCCCCCTGTGGGAGCACACTGACCACCAGGGAGAAGCTCCTGTGTTGAGTGTATTCCCCCTGGTGGTCAGTGCACATCATAGTGACCAGTCATTATGCTGTTTGGTCGATTTGCACATTAGCCTCTTATGCCTGCAGGATCAGTCCGAAACCAGCTCTCTGACATCCCCCAAGGGGTCCCAGATTGTGAGAGGACACAGGCCAGGCTGAGGGACCCCACCGGTGCATGATCAGGGCCTGGTAGGGACCCGGGAGATTGGCCAGCCAGGGAGGGACCGTGGCAGGGCTCCAGGGCTCAGTTCTGATCAACCGGACCCCAGCAGCAAGCTAACCTACTGGTCAGAGCATCTTCCCCCTGGTGGTCAGTGCACATCATAGTGACTGGTCGACCTGTGGACTGTCTGCTCCCTGGTGGTCATGTCATAGCGAGTGATTGAGCATATCATTAGCATATTATGCTTTGATTGGCTGAACAGATGACTGGATGACTGGACACTTAGCATATTAGGCTTTAATTATATAGGATAGCCATTCAGACAGGTGTGGGGGATGATATCTCATTGTGGTTTTACTTTGCATTTCTTTAATAATTAGAGGCTGGCTGAAACCAGTTTGGCTCAGTGGATAGAGCATCGGCCTGCAGACTGAGGGGTCCCAGGTTCGATTCCAGTCAAGGGCATATACTTTGGTTGCGGGCACATTTCCAGTAGGGGGTGTGCAGGAGGCAGTTGATGGATATTTCTCTCTCATCGATGTTTCTGGCTCTCTATCCCTCTCCCTTCCTCTCTGTAAAAAATCAATAAAATATATTTTTTTAAAAAAGAAAAAATAATAATTAGAGGCTGAGAATTTTTTCATATATCTATTGACCAGCTGTATGTTCTCTTTGGAGAAATGTTTATTCAGATGCAAATTTTTAAATTGGATTTTTGTTGTTGTTGTTGTTGTTTTGTGTGTGTGTGTGTGTGTATGTGTGTGTGTGTGTGTGTGTGTGTGTGTGTGTTGAGTTATATAAGTTTTTATAAATTTTGGATATTAACCCCTTATCAGATGTCTCATTGACAAATATGTTCTCCCATTTGGTGGGTAGCTTTTTCATTTTGTTGATCGTTTCCTTTGCTGTGCAAAAGCCTTTTAGTTTGCTGTAGTGCCATTTGTTTATTTTTCTTTTGTTTTCCTTGTTCTAAGAGAAATATAAGAATAAAATATTACTACGAGAAATGTCTGAGATGTACTGAATATGTGTTCTAGGATTTTTATAATTTTGAGACTTACATTTAAGTCTTTAATCCAGTTTGAATTTATTTTTCTGTATGGTGTAAGAAGGTGGTTTAGTTTATTTTTTTTTTTTTTTTTTGTATGCATCTGTTCAATTTTCTCAACACATTTACTGAATATACTCTTTTCACCCCATTGTATGTTCTTGTCTCTTTTGTCAAATATTAATTGACTGTTGGTGTCCCTCGTTTGGGCGTCATAATGCCAGGGTTCTTTTCACAGCCTTCCAGGGTTAGGTCCCTGTTTGGGCGCTATAAATGTTGGTGCCCCACATTGGGCACCATAATGCCAGGGTTCTTTTCCCAGCCTTACAACGGGTTCAGCATTCTGGAGAAAGGGGCTGCGCATAGATGATTAAAGAGTCTGTAGATGAAAGGCATTGGGGGTCAGTGGATCTTAGGTTAAAAGGAACTGAAGACTCTTCCCTTGTCTAGGACCCCGTACTTTTATTATAACACAATTTGTCCCAAGGCAAGGTGGAAATATACACTTCAAAGGGTAGGGTACAGAAGCATTGTCAGTTTGGGGAATAGCCTACAGCTGTTCAGGTGTTTGACCAACAGGAGGCAATAAAATGCCCTGAGCTGTCTGGCAGCAAACGATTATCCTATTCAGGTTTGGGGGAAGTGCTGTTTAGCCATTTCCAACAGGTAAACTACATATGTGGCTCACCCTTGTTGAGCCCACCAAGTCCCATCAACCTTTTGATGGAACTCTTGTAATTATTACATGCTGGAATTGGTTCTTGGCAATTGACCATAAATGTGTGGGTTTATTTTTGGGCTTCCTATTCTGTCCCATTGATCTATATGTCTGTTTTTATGCCAGTACCATGCTATTCGATTTTTATGGCCTTATAGTATAGTTTGACATCAGGTAGCATGATCCCTCCAACTTTTTTTTTTCTCAAGATCGCTGTGGCTATTTAGGGCCTTTTGTGGTTCCAAGTAAATTTTTGAAATATTTTTTTCTAGTTCTGTGCAATATGTCATTGTAGCTTGATAGAATGCATTGAATCTATAGATTGCTTTTGATAGTGTGGACATTTTAATTATGTTAATTCTTCCTATCCATAAACACAGTACATGCTTACACTTATTTGTATCTTCCTCCATTTCTTTCTTCAGTGTCTTATAATTATCCAAGTACAGGTCTTTTACATCTTGGTTAAATTTACTCCAAGGTATTTTTTGATGCAATTGTAAATGGGGTTGTTTTCTTAGTTTCTCTTTCTGATAGTTCATTCTTAGTGTATAAAAATGCAACAAATTGCTGGATATTTATTTGGCATCTTGCTACTTCACGGAATTCATTTATCATTTTTAGTAGATTTTTGGTGGAACCTTTAGGGTTCTCTATACACAGTATCATGTCATTGGCAAATAATGACTGTTTTACCTCTTCCTTTCAAATTTGGATCCTTTTATTTCTTCTTGTCTGATCTCTGTGGCTAGGATTTCCATTACTATGTTGAATTAGAGTGGTGAGAGTGGACATTCCTTTCTTGTTCCTGATCTTAAAGGAAACACTTTTAGTTTTTACCCACTGACTATGATGTTGGCTGTGGGTTTTTGATATATGGCCTTTATTATATTGAAACTAGAGGCCCAGTGCATGAAAATTCATGTGCTGGAGGGGGGTCCCTCAGCCCAGCTTGCCCCCTCTCACAGTCCAGGAGCCCTCAAGGGCGGGAGGCGACCCGGCGATCAGGGGAAGGCAACGCCCCATCACATCTCAGCTGCTGCCACTGCCAGCAGTGCAAGCCTCAGCTGGCCTTGGTTACCTGAGCCTCGGGCGGCCCTGGGTGGCTGGGCAGATGACATCTGAGGCTTGCCTGCACTTTGGGCATCAGCTGGATAGCTGATATTCGAGGCTTGCCTGTGCCTTGGTCTGGCCATGGGTGGCCAGGGGATGAAGGGACTGGGGGACTCCAGAGGCAGGCACATGGAGCGGCCGGACCCACCTGGGGGCGGGCCTGGCCGTGCCGTGCACCTGCCACCCCGGTGGGACTGAGGGGACTGGGCATCGCCATCTTGTGGCTGTGGGCGCCGCCATCTTTGAGGGTGTGGCAGTCAATTAGCATATTCCCTCCTTATTGGCTGTGGGCATGCCATTTTGTGAGGGTGTGGCAGTCAATTAGCATATTCCCTCTTTATTAGATAAGATATGTTCCTTCTATTCCCATGTTGCTGAGATTTTTATTATAAACTAGAGGCCCAGTGCATGAATTCATGCACCAGTGTGGTCCCTCAGCCTGGCCTGTGGGATCGGGCTGAAACTGGCTCTCTGACATCCCCCAAGGGGTCCTGGATTGTGAGAGGACACAGGTTAGGCTGAGGGACCCCACCGGTGCACGATCGGGGCCAGGGGGTGGGGTGAACGCATGAGGTTGGCCAGCCAGGAAGGGACTGCAGGAGGGCTCCAGGGCCTGCTTGACCCATCTCGCTCAGTCCCAATCGGCCAGACCCCAGCAGCAAGCAAACCTACCAGTCGGAGCATCTGGTCAACCAGTCGACTGTCTGTCCCCTGGTGGTCAGTGCACGTCATAGCAAGCAGCTGAGCAGCCTTAGCATATCATTAGCATATTATGTTTTGATTGGTTGAACGGCTGACCAGTCGACCAGACACTTAGCATATTAGGCTTTTATTATATAGGATGGGTGCTGGCTCTTAGTAAATGCTTTTTCTACATCTATAGATATGATCATGTGATTTTTTTAACACTTTATATTGTTTATGTGGTGTATCATGTTTATTGATTTGCAGATATTGTACCAACCTGTGTCTCTGGAATAAGACTCATTTCATCATGTTGTATGATGTTTTGAATGTATTGCTTGATCCAGATTGCTAATATTTGTTGAGTATTTTAGCATCTATGTTCATCAATGAAATTGGCCTATAATATTTTTTCTTTATTTATTTTTATTGGGGGGGGGTAGAAAAAGGAATATAAAAATTTTCTAATTGTATTTATTTATTATTATTATTTTCATCTTTATTGTTCAAAGTGTTACATAGGTTCCTCTTTGGGCCCCCCCCCGCCCCCCCATTAACCTCTTCCATCCTGTCTCCCTCTGCCCCCAGGCAACCTGGCCCTCACCACCCCATTGTCTGTGTCCATGGGTTATGCATAAATGCATACAAGTACATTGATTGATCTCCTCCCATCCACCCTCCCCTCCCTTCCCTCTGAGGTTCAACAGTCTGTTTAAGCTTCTATGTCTCTGGGTTTCTTTTTTTTCATCAGTTTATTTGGTTCATTAGATTCCACATATGAGTGAAATCATGTGATACTTATTTTTCTCTGACTGGCTTATTTCCCTCAGCATAATACTCTCCAGGTCCTTTATGCTGTTGCAAATGGTAAGAGATTTATTTATTTATTTATTTATTTATTTATTTATTTATTGCCATGTAGTATTCCATTGTGTAAATGTACAATAGTTTTTTACCCACTCATCTGCTGATGGGCACTTGGGCTGTTTTCAAATTTAGCTATTGTAAATTGTGCTTCTATGAACATAGCGGTGCATGTATTCTTTCTCATGAGTGTTTCTGGTTGTGTTTTGCTTTTCAGGGAATATGATGGGTGTTTTTCCTGTCCCAGAGCTACTCCTCTGCAAGTGGCCTAAAATATTACTCTGCTGTTGGCTGGTCAGAAATCCTTGTATGGAGACCAATGTAGTCAGCTGGGACCCTGGAGTTTTTCAGTCTGGTTCCTAGATTAGTGGGGTGGATAGCCCCTTCTCCAATTTGGACACTAAGGGCTCTTGGAGGCTGTTCAGACACATCAGCGTGGCCTCTGCCTTTTTTCCTCAGTAAAGCTCAGGGTGTGGCAGGTTGTGTCACCTAGGACAGGTTTTTTCCCCTTTCCTGCCCTCTGTGTGTTGGCAGCAGGTAGCTCCTTCCAGGGAAAATGGCAGTTTTGGTTTGGCAGCCTATGAATGACCCAATGCAGGACTCCTGGCTACTGCTTTTCCAAGTGTCCCTGCCCTGCTGCTCACCCCCGCCTGTCCTCAGGCACCTCAAGTCCGCTGGTCCCTCCCTGCACCAATGTGTCAGGTATGTAGTTGCAAATGAAAACTCCTGTGCTCTGAGTTTAGAGATTTAAAAAAAATGCAATAGAAACTGTGCCTCTCTTCCCCAGGAGCTCTGGTCTGCCCTCAGCAATCCTGCTACCTATCACTGCTGCTTCGATGTTACAGGGGCGCTGTGACCCTGGGTTGGGCTGCCACAGGTCAGGAAGCGCAGCCTGTTGGGCGTGCGGAGCCCTAAGGGTGCTCCCAAAACAGTCCTCCCTGCAGCTCAGATCCCTGCTCTCTGGGCTCCCCACCTCTCCGATCTTTCCCTTCCTACGGACCTCCAGGTGCCTTTTGTTCTCCCTTGTTATAAGTCACCTCCTCAGCTGGACCACAGTTGGAAATTCAGGTGAATGTTCTCCGATGTAGTTGTATTTCCAGCTTGGCCCTGGGATGAGGTGCCTGACAGGTCTACCTATTTGGCCGCCATTTTTTCCTCCTGATATTTTTTCTTTATAGTGTCTTTATCTGGTTATGGAATTAGAATAATGCTGGCTTTATAAAATGAGCTTGAGAGTCTTCCAATTTCTTGAATTTTTTGAATAGTTTGAGAAGGATAGGTGTTAACTATTTTTTTCTTTTTTAAAATTTTTATTGCTGAAAGTATTACATACGTCCCTTTTTTTTTTTGCCATTGACCCCTTCTAGCCCACCCCCACCAACTGCCTGAGTCCTTCATCACCCTATTGTCTGTGTCTGTGGGTTATGCATATATGCATACAAGTTCTTTGGTTGATCATTTCCTACCTACCCACCCTCAACTGCCTTCCCTCTGAAATTCTGCAGTCTGTTCTATGCTTCTATGCCTCTGGATATATTTTGTTCAATAGTTTATTTTGTTCGTTAGATTCCACATATGCGTGAGATCATGTGGTACTCCTCTTTCTCTGACTAGCTTATTTCACTTAGCGTAATACTCTCCAGGTCCCTCCATGCTATCTCAAAGGGTAAGAGATCCTTCCATTTTACTGCTGCATAGTATTTCATGGTATAAATGTACCACAGCTTTTTTTGTCCACTCATCTACTGAAGGGCACTAGGGCTGTTTTCAGATATTAGCTATTGTAAATTATGCTGCTATGACCATAGGGGTGATTACATTTTTTCTGATTGCTGTTTCTGGTTTCTTAGGATATATTCCTAGACGTGGGATCACTGGGTCAAATGGCAGTTCCGTATTAAATTTTTAAAGGAAACTCCATACTGTGTTTCATAATGGCTGCACCAGTCTGCATTCCCACCAGCAGTGTACTAGGTTCCTTTTTCTCCACATCCTCACCAATACTTGTTTGTTGATTTGTTGATGGCAGTCATTGTGACAGGTGTGAGGTGACACCTCATTGTTTTAATTTGTATCTCTCTGCAAGTTAAAGTGACTTTGAACATTTTTTTTTTTAATGTTTCTTGGCCATCAGAATATCTGCTTTGGAGAAGTGTCTAGGTCCTTTGCCCATTTTTTAATTGGATTGTTTGTTTTTATTTTGTTAAGTTGTATGAGTTCCTTATATATTTTGGATATTAACCCTTTATTAGATGGGATCATTGCCAAATATGTTCTCCCATACAGTGGGCTCCCTTTTTTTTTATTGATGGTTTCTTTTGCTTAGAGAAGCCTTTTATTTGATGCAGTCCCACTTGTATATTTTTTCCTTAGTTTCCTTTGACCTAGGAGATGTATGTGTAAACAGATTGCTATGAGAAATGTCTGAGATTTTGCTGCCTATGATTTCTTCTAGGATATTTATATTTTCAGAACTTGCATTTAAGTCTTTTATCCATTTTGAGTTTATTCTTGTGTATGGTGTAAGTTGATGGTCTAGTTTCATTTTTTTGCACGTATCTTTCCAATTTTTCCAACACCATATATTGAAGAGACTGTTTTGACTCCATTGTATGCTCTTGCTTCCTTTTTCAAATGTTAATTGAGCATAATGTCTTGGGTCAATTTCTGGGGTCTCTGTTCTGTCCCATTGACCTATATACCTGTTCTCATGACAGTACCTGGCTGTTTTGAGCACAGTGGCTTTGTAATATAACTTGACCTCTGGTATTGTGATTCTTCCAATTCTTCTTTCTCAAGATTGCTGTGGCTTTTGGGGACTTTTTTGATTCCATATAAAATTTTTTGGAGAGTTTGTTCCAGGTCGGGATATTTTAATAGGGATTGCATTGAATCTATAGATTGCTTTGGGTAATATGGACATTTTAGTGATGTTGATTCTACCAATCCATGAACACGGCATATTCTTCCACTTGTTTATATCTTCCTCTATCTCTTAGTTTTCCGAGTACAGAACTTTTACCTCCTTTGTTAAGTTTATTCATAAGCATCTTAATTTTTTTGTTGCAATTGTAAATGGGATTTTTTTTTTAAGTTTCTCTTTCTGAGGGTTCATTATTGGTGTGTAAAAATGCCTTGGATTTCCATGGGTTAATTTTATATTCTGCTACGTTGCTGAATTCATTTATTAAATTGATTAGTTTTTTGATGGAGTCTTTAGGGTTTTCTATGTATAATATCACATCATCTGTGAATAATGAGAGTTTCACTACCTCCATTCCAATTTGGATGCCTTTTATTTCTTCTTCCTGTTTGAGCACTGAAAGATGAAACAGAGGGCCAGAGACCAGGAGACCAGGACACAGGCTTTATTGGAGGAGAAGACCCCTGCCGGGCTGCCTTCCAAGGAGAAAGAGCACACGTACCGGGGTGAACACGCCTTTTGAGGGGAGGATGTAGGAAGCGGTTATAGGGTTAAGCCTCAAACTGACCTGCTGGCAAAGTCGCAAACAAATCCCAGCTTGGAGGGCACAGTCCTCTAAGCATAATTAAGCTTGATCTTGTAACTGCTCCCTAGATCTTTCCTGGGTAGCTAGTGGGCTGTGGGAGGGGCAGCAAGTGCTGCCAAAACAAGTGAAACTTACAACAACATTTTAGATTACCTTGTTTGTCCCTGATTACAAATAAAGCCTCAGCTTTGCAGTCTGGATCTGTTCTGTGGCCTCAGCCAGGCACAGAAAGATCCACCTAGACCCAGCTTTTTCTCTTTGTCTATCATTTCTCCATCCTTCACCACCTCCCTCAGGCTTGCCGAACCCTTGGCTATGCTGGCGCGGCAGAAGTGGTGCCCAACGCGGGGCTGAGTGTGGAACAAGTGGCGCCCAATGCGGGGCTAAGTGTGGCACAAGCGGTGCTCAACACAGTGCTGAGTTTGGCCCAAGTGGCACTCAATGCGGACCTGAGTGTGAGGGAACTTCAATTGTCAGGCGAAAGGAGCCCCTTGAGGCGGGCGCATGCAGTAAGTAAGGAAGGGTACTGTACTAGCTAGGTGTAAAAATATGGGAAATTCAGGATCGCAGGGAAAGAATGTATGCATATCCATGCTTAAGGCTATGCTCCAAGCAAGGGGCTGTTCTGTGAGGTATGAACAGCTTTTTGATTTTTTGGATTTTGTAAGTAAAACCTGCCCATGGTTTTCTGAGGAAGGAAAGGTAAATATAGAAGCATGGGAGAAGGTAGGAAAACATCTTCACAATCATTATATAGCTTAAGGTCCAGAGGAAATGCCTACCTCTACTTTCAGTCTGTGGTCCCTGATTCGGGACTGCCTAGAGCCCACTCCAGAAGGGGAGTGGAGAAATGTGGCAGGGAAATGCAAATCTTGGCCAAATTGGGTGATTAGTTATTACTTTGGAAAGCAAAAAAGAAAGAAAAAAATTAATATCTGTTGCAGAAACTTCCCCCAAAGTAAGCAGGATGTAGGGGAAGGGAAACACGTGGCGATCCAATATGGAAGCCCACTCTCTCAGTATGCTAATTTAAAGTTTCCTTTTTTGCAATGAAAAAGTCTTAAGAATTTAGAAATGTGTCTGGAGAGGCGATGGAAAGATGGCGACCGGGAAGAAGGTAGGGAGAGAGTGTGAGTGAGGAACCCATAGAGGAGAGTGTAGACATGTAGACATGTGTGGTGTGTGTGTGTGTATGAGCTAGGGTCAGTTAGATTCTGCAGGTCTTCCAAGGGGCTGCCTAACCGGGCAGTCCTAGATGGCGGAGCCCAGCACACAAAGCGGACACTTCTCGGCGGCTGGTGCGGACGCAGAGACCACACCATCTTGAGAAACACAGCTGCCTGAGACTCGGATCCTGGCTTCTGACACAAACCAGGACCCTGCAAGCCACTGGGGACAGAGAACTGCTATCACAGCTTCAGACGAAGAAACAACAAGAATCCAGACTTCCCGGCAGATTCCCGTGAGTCAAAGAGCCTATCCTCTGCCCCGCAGGCGCGCACGGATAGCGCCATAGTAACTGATAGACACGCCCCTCGCCCAAGCTGCAGAGCTTTGCGCAGGGACGTGCTCCGCCTTAGGGAATTTAGCGCACAGGACAGAAGCAGCTCACCTTCGGGGAAATCTGTCAGTGTGCACAGAGGGCTCCACTTCGGGGAATTAGGGGGAATTTGGCTTGTGGGTCAAAGCTCCCCTTCAGGGAATCTTAGAGCGTGCACAGAGGGGCTTCCCTTTGGGGAATTTGGCGCGCAGGACAGACTCTGCCCCTCTTCGGGGATTCTGGGAGAGTGCACAGAGGCAGCTCACCTTCAGGGATTTGAGAGTGTGCGCCCTAGCCGGTTTGGTTCAGTAGAGAGAGCACACACAGGACGCAGCTCCACTTCAGGGAATTTGGCACGCCTGACACAGCTGCCTGGGATCCCTGACTCACAGCGCATTCACACTAAGAGCCAACGACCCCAATTGTTGGTGCATGCACACACAGGGACCCTGATTCTCAACGAGAAACCGCACAAGGCAACAGGGACTCTGACACTCGATTCTTGGTGCAAACACAGGGAAACTCTGACTCCTGGCACATGCTAAGGATCTCATTTCCGGCACATACCAACAGTGTGGTGCAGACAGGGCCCCTGATTCTAAGTGTGCACACGAGACCATATGGAACACTGGGGACACTGACCCTGGGCAAGTCTGGTTCCCACCAACCAAAGGCAGCCACACATCCCAGTGTCAGAGCACTTCAGTGAAACTCAGGTGGAGCAAAGTCCCCACAGCACACGGCCCAGGTCCACACAAACGGAAGCTTGAGCTTTCTGGTGATAGCCAGAATGGGGAAACGAAATAACTCACAGAGGAAAGAAAATGTGGAGTTGCCAAGAAAGGAAATTAGTGAAACTGAAGCTTGCAACATGACCGAAAAGGAGTTCAGAGTAATGGTCGTGGAATTTATACATCGGATGGATGAGAAAATCAACAACTTATGCAAGAATCAGGAAGAAATGAAAAGTGATATAGCTACAATCAAAAACACCATGGAAAGTTTCAACAGTAGACTACAAGAAGCAAGGACCGAATTAGTGAGTTAGAAGATCAGGTACAGAAACAAGCTCAATCTGAACAGCAATTGGAGAAAAAAATTAAAAAGCAGGAGGAAAGCCTAAGGGAGCTTCGGGACAACATGAAACGAAGTAACATGCATATAATAGGGCTGCCAGAAGGACAAGAAGAGCAGCAGGGATTAGAAAATCTATTTGAAGAAATATGACAGAAAACTTCCCGGATATGGGAAAGATAAAAGTTACCCAAGTACAGAGAGTCCCAAGCAGGATCAACCACAAAAGACCCACACCCAGACATGTCATAATTTCAATGGCAAATATAAATGATAAAGAGAGAATCTTAAAGGCGGCAAGAGAGAGACAGAGAGTTACCTACAAAGGAACACCCATCAGATTGTCAAATGATTACTCAACAGAAACACAACAAGCTAGAAGTGAATGGAAGGAGGTATACAAAGTGTTGTAAAGCAAAGGACTGAATCCAAGAATACTACATCTAGCAAGACTATCAATCAAAATTGAAGGGGAAATCAGGAGCTTCGCAGACAAAAAAAGACTCAGGGAGTTTATCACCACCAAACCAGCAATGCAAGAATTGCTAGAGGGAATACTGTAAAAAGAAGAAATAAACAGGTAAGAAGGAATACAGACACAAAAATAGATATGACTACAAACAAATACCTTTCAGTAATAACTTTAAATGTAAACGGACTAAATGCTCCAATCAAAAGACATCGAGTGGCTGAATGGATAAAAAAACATGACCCATATATATGCTGTCTACAAGAGTCCCACCTCAGAACAAGAGACTCACACAGATTGAAAGTGAAGGGATGGAAAAATATCTTTCAGGCAAATGGAAATGAAAAAAAAGCTGGGGTAGCAATACTTATATCTGACAAATTAGGCCTCAAAGTAAATGCCATAACAAGAGATAAGGAAGGCCACTTCATAATACTAAAGGGAGAAATCCAAGAAGAAGAAATAATTCTGGTAAACATATACGCTCCCAATATAGGAGCACCCAAATACATAAAAAAAAACTCCTGGAGGATATCAAGGGAGAGATTAATAGCAATACAATCATAGTAGGAGACTTTAATACCCCATTATCACCATTGGACAAATCCTCTAAACAAAAAATCAGCAAAGAAACAGCAATCCTAAATGACTCACTAGACCAGATGGAATTAATTGACATCTTCAGAACATTTCACCCCAGAGCCACAGAATATACATTCTTCTCAAGTGCACATGGGTCATTTTCAAAGATAGACCATATGCTGGGTCACAGGCAAAGTCTCTACAAATTCAAGAAGATAGAAATTATATCAAGCATCTTCTCAGATCACAGTGGCATAAAACTGGAAATCAACTACAATAAATACAATCCAAAGAAATCCAACACATGGAGACTAAACAGCATGCTATTAAACAAGGACTGGGTCACCAGAGAGATCAAAGAAGAAATAAAAAACATCATGGCAACAAATGACAATGAAAACACAACAATCCAAAATCTATGGGACACAGCGAAAGCAGTCTTGAGAGGGAAGTTCATAGCTCTACAAGCCTATTGCAAAAAACAAGAAACAATGGTAATAAATTACCTAACCCTACAACTCAAAGAGCTAGAAAAAGAGCAGCAAGAAAAGCCCAGTGTAACCAGAAGGAAGGAAATAACAAAGATCAGAGCAGAGATAAATGACATAGAGACCAAAGAAACAATACAAAAGATCAACAAAACCAAGAGCTGGTTCTTTGAAAGGATAAACAAGATTGATGGACCTCTAGCCAGGCTCACCAAGAAGCAAAGAGAGAGGACCCAAATAAACAAAATCAGAAATGAAAGAGGTGAAATAACAATAGACCCCGCTGAGATACAAAGGATTGTTACAAAATACTATGAACAGCTCTATTCCAACAAACTGGACAACCTGGAGGAAATGGACATATTCCTAGAAAAATACAACCTTCCAAAAATCAAACAAGAAGAATCTCAACAGCTCAATAGGCCAATAACTATGGACGAAATTGAAGCAGTCATCAAAAAGCTTCCGGCAAACAAAAGCCCGGGGCCTGACGGCTTCACAGGAGAGTTTTACCAAACATTCAAGGAAGAACTAAAACCTATCCTCCTCAGACTATTCCAAAAAATTCAAGAGGGCGGAACAATTCCAAGCTACTTTTATGAATACCAAAACCAGATAAAGACAACACAATGAAAGAGAATTACAGACAAATATCCCTCATGAACATAGATGCCAAAATCCTCAACAAAATTCTAGCAAATCGGCTCCAGCAGTACATCAGAAAGATCATACACCATGACCAAGTAGGATTTATCCCAGGAATGCAAGGATGGTACAATATCTGCAAATCAATAAATGTGATACATCACATAAACAAATTGAGAGATAAAAATCACATAGTCATATCAATCGATGCAGAAAAAGCATTTGACAAAATCCAACAGCCTTTCTTGATAAAAACTCTCAACAAGATGGGAATAGAAGGCTCATACCTCAACATAATAAAAGCTATATATGATAAACCCACAGCAAACATCATTCTCAATGGACAAAAGCTAAAAACATTTCCCCTAAGAACGGGAACAAGACAGGGATGCCCACTCTCACCACTCCTGTTTGACATAGTACTGGAAGTATTAGCTATTGCAATTAGACAAGAAGAAGAAATAAAAGGCATCCAAATTGGAAAAGAACAAGTAAAGGTGTCTTTATTTGCAGACGACATGATATTGTACATAAAAAATCCGAAAGACTCCGTCAAAAAACTAATAGACTTAATAAATGAATTCGGCAATGTAGCAGGATACAAAATTAACGCCAAGAAATCTATGGCCTTTCTATACACCAATAGTGAACTTACAGACAGAGAGACTAAAAAGGCAATCCCATTTACCATCGCACCAAAAAAATTAAGATACCTAGGAATAAACTTAACTAAGGAGGTAAAAGACCTATACACGGAAAACTACAGGACACTGAAAAAAGAGATAGAGGAAGACGTAAACAGATGGAAGAACATACCATGTTCATGGATTGGTAGAATCAACATCATTAAAATGTCCATACTACCCAAAGCAATCTATAGATTCAATGCACTCCCCATTAAAATACCAACGGCATATTTCACAGACCTTGAAAGAACTCTCCAAAAATTCATCTGGAATAAAAAAAGACCCCGAATAGCCACAGCAATCCTGAGAAAGAAGAATAAAGTAGGAGGGATCTCAATACCAGATTTCAAGCTTTATTACAAAGCCACTATTCTCAAAACAGCCTGGCACTGGCACAAGAACAGACATATAGATCAATGGAACAGAATAGAGAATCCAGATATTGATCCAATCCACTATGCTCAATTAATATTTGACAAAGGAGGCATGAACATACAATGGAATCAAGACAGTCTCTTCAATAAATGGTGATGTTGGGAAAATTGGACAGACACATGCAAAAAAATGAAACTAGATCACCAACTTACACCATACACAAAAATAAACTCAAAATGGATAAAGGACTTAAACATAAGACGGGAAACCATAAAAATACTAGAGGAATCCACAGGCAGCAAAATCTCAGACATATGTCAAAAGAACTTCTTCACTGATACTGCCCCTAGGGCAATGGAAGCTAAAGAGAAAATAAACAAATGGGACTACATCAAAATAAAAAGCTTTTTTACAGCAAAAGAAACTATCAACAAAACAACAAGAAAGCCCACTGCATGGGAGAACATATTTGCAAATGGCATCACTGATAAAGGTTTAATCTCCAACATCTACAGGCAGCTTATACAACTTAATAAAAGGAAGATAAATGATCCAATAAAAAAATGGGCAATGGACCTAAATAGAATCTTTTCCAAAGAAGACAGAAGGAAGTCCAAGAGACACATGAAAACATGCTCAAAGTCACTAATTATCCGAGAGATGCAAATCAAAACAACAATGCGCTATCATCTCACACCTGTCAGAATGGCTATCATCAATAAATCAACAAACGACAAGTGTTGGCGAGGATGCGGAGAAAAAGGAACCCTCGTGCACTGCTGGTGGGAATGCAGACTGGTGCAGCTACTGTGGAGAACAGTATGGAGTTTCCTCAAAAAACTGAAAATAGAACTCCCATTTGACCCAGTAATCCCACTCCTAGGAATATATCCTAAGAAACTGGGAACACCACTAAGAAAGGATATATGCACCCCTATGTTCATAGCAGCACAATTTACAATGGCTAAGATCTGGAAACAGCTTAGGTGCCCATCAGCAGATGACTGGATCAGAAAACTATGGTACATCTACACAATGGAATATTATGCTGCCATAAAAAAGAAGGACTTTTTACCATTTGCAGCAACCTGGATGGAATTGGAGAACATTATGTTAAGTGAAATAAGCCAGTCAATGAAAGAAAAATACCACATGATCTCACTCATTTATGGATAATAAAGAACATTAAAAACTTGAACAAAAAGATAGATACAGAGGCAGTAAAGCACCAAACAGTCTGTCAAATTACAGCAGGAAGGTTAGGGAGAGGTGGGGAAGATAAGAGATCAATCAAAGGACTTGTTTGCATGCATATAAGTATAACCAATGGACGCAAAACTCTGGGGGGTGAGGGCATATATGGGAGTGGCGTGGGGGGGCAATGGTAAGATATGTACACATATAATACCTTAATAAAAAAATTGGAAAAAAAATAAAAAAATAAAAATAAAAAGCAAACACCAAAAATAATGTTATTTGAAAATAGCCTTCAAGGTATTTCCAGCTCTTATTTTTTGTTAATGCACAAAGTAAGATTTATAGAGATTTTTAATACCATAAAAATAATCAAAAATAAATACATTGCAAAATAAAAAAAAAAAAAGAAATGTGTCTGGAATTTCTGTGATGATGGGGAGAGAACTGAGCTGTAAGACAGAATGCGCACATAGTCCGATTTTGGACATTTAGATTGTCTTAAGCTGGAATCTCTCTGCAAAAGCTATAGAAAATGAAAAACCCAGAACTGTTTTTTTTCTTTCCTAAGAAAAACAGCGAAAAAGTCTTCTCCAAAGAAATTCAAGCTAATTCCAGCAACAGTATTCGCATTTCCATAATAAAAAGTAATTTTCAAAATGCTAATGACCCTTGTTAAAAAGTTAACTTTTAAGGCCTTCAAAAAAACCAGTAAATTCTATGTTATAGAATTTATCTAAAGTAAATGCCTTAAAATAATTGGAATTGGATTTGAGTCTCCAAACCTGGTTTTCCAGAGCCACTGGCAAATAAAAAGTAAAGTTTAAATTTGCCTCATAAAAAACCTAGAGGACAGAATTGAATCTACAGCTTGTATTTTTCTTAAAAATATAAAGTGTTATTCATCTAGAAAATGCTAAATATATTTGACTTGCCAGCTTTAAAAGTTCAAAGTGCAAATTAAATTTGGAGAAATTATATAGTTGTGGTAAATGTCTAAAGTATAAGAACTTATTTTTGAAAAAATAAAATGTGTTTTCTCTAGTAATTAGGGATTCAAAATAAGTTGCTTATTATTGGTCTAATTAAAAGGGAGGATTAGTTCTGTGATTCCAGCCAAAGTTTTTCTATGCAAAAACTAGTTTAAGATCTAATTGATATCTTAAGATAATAATAAAAGTTATTATAATATTTAAATCATATATAGATATTTGTTTGATGGTTTTTTTCCATGTTAAAATTTCAAGGCTTTAACAGAGATGATTCTTGGAAAGCTCCAAGGTCCCGGAGTAATACAAGAAATTTATTCTCTTTTCTTAAAGGAAATCCTTTTAAATTTAACAGATATAATATTCTTGACATTGCATGAAAAGCCTTATCAAATAAAAATTAATAAATATACACATACAACTACTGGGGTCATTTGGCAAGCTCCTGGAGTTGTTGAATGGCTATATTTGGCTCATTCTCCAACTAAGGTATTACTAAAACAGAAAGGGGGAGACAGATATTATGTGTCATCTCAAAACAAACTCAGTCATGTTCTTTATACTTTAAATTTTTTTGAATTGCGATGTAGAGGGTCATACAGCAGCCAAAAGGCATCGGGCCTCCTGTACAATAGCATCCGTGGGGTTAGCCCAATGGAAGGATGCACAAACTGGACAATGGTTTGGACCAGATCCAGTAATGATGTGGGGAAGAGGTTGTGTTTGTATCTTTCCAGAAGGAGCCGATCAGCCAATTTGGGTGCCAGAGTGTTATGTGCGTCACCACAATGGACCCAGAGAAGCTCCTTGTCCCATCGTACAAAAGACTGAAAGTTGCCCCAATGACAGCAAAGCGGAAAAGGAAGATGACGAAGGCTATGCAAGAGACCGAGGTGCCAACATGGGGTCAGCTGAAGAAGTTAACAACTGAGGCCCAGCAGATGGCAGAAAAGCAGGAAGTAGAAGCTACTCCCTCAACCATGTTTCTGGCCATGCTAGCATTGTTAGCTGCCAGTCTTCTGCAAACTCTTGCACAGCCAAGTCTGAGGACTCTTGAGTAAATCAGCAAAAGAAACTTTCATTTAGTAGGAAAATGTTACTGTAGTTTGATTTCTTTATTGTTGTGTTGCATTGGCATTATTGTTGTGTTGCATTGGCATTATTGTTGTGTTGCATTGGCATTGTTTTATTAATAGCCATGTCTAGATTTTTGCATTGGCATTGTTTTGTTATTGGGTTTTGCATTGGCATTGTTTTGTTAATGTTTTAATAGTCAGAAATTTGCTCTTGATGTTTAATTTTTACTTCCATTATTAGTAGCTTAAATTTAAAAGAAAGGGTGAGATGTAGGAAGTGGTTATAGGGTCAAGCCTCGGACTGACCTGCTGGCAAAGTCGCAAACAAGTCCCAGCTTGGAGGGCACAGACCTCTAAGCATAATTAAGCTTGATCTTGTGACTGCTCCCTAGATTTTTCCTGGGTAGCTAGTGGGCTGTGGGAGGGGCAGCAAGTGTTGCCCATACAAGTGAAACTTACAACAACATTGTAGATTACCTTGTTTGTCCCTGACTATAAATAAAGCCTCAACTTTGCAGTCTGGATCTGTTCTGTGGTCTCAGCCAGGCACAGAAAGATCCACCTAGACCCAGCCTTTTCTCTTTGTCTATCATTTCTCCATCCTTCACCACCTCCCTCAGGCTCGCCGAACCCTTGGCTGTGCTGGCGCGGCACAGGAGGAAAAGGAAGGGACGGGGCTTAGGGCATTCAGCACAAGCTGATTGGTGGTTTCATGTAAGGCACATGATTAGGCATCTAGGGACTTAGGAATTGGGGGCTTAGGGTATTTGGCAGGTGCTGATTTGTGGTTCAATGTACAGTCCATATAAGGTGCCTGGTTAGGTGCTCAGGAATGTCTATGCTGCAGGTACAGGTTACATCATACTCCGTACATCAGTTTGGGGAAGGGAGGATCTATCATTCCAGGCTTTTGATAATATTTTTAAAAAAATTGAGATTCCAGGCAAGGTCAGGGGGTGAAGGTCTATCTTCTGTAACTGCTTCCAGCTGAGAGGGGGCGTCGTTAGGGGCGTCTACCTGGGGTCTCAAGGATTCTGGTGTTAGGTTCTGAATTCAGTGCCAGATAGATCTCTCCCACCTTCTGGTTGGTGAATGCCTGCATTCTATTCTGCAAGAAACTAGTGAAACAACGCATGAGACAGGGGCCAAAGAGCAAAATTAAAAGTATAGATAGCAGTGGGCCTAATAGTGGGAGGAGCCATGGGGTAGGTGAGCCAAAAAAGGTAGTGTTTTCCATGCTGGACGAGGGTTGCAGCAGCATGATTTCCCCAAGAGACTGGTTGGTGAAGTCTTGAGAGCGATCCTGTTGAGTCACTTGGGAGGTAAAGGCTGGTTCTTAGGTTGCCATAGCATCACTTGTCTGGTTTTGCTGCTTTTCTGGGCCTGGAGCTGAAATACACCTGAGACCTAGATGTTATTTTTAGGGGAAAAGAGTAGGTTATCCTGGGGGTGAGGTTCTTGTTTTCCCAGTTTTGCTCCTTGCTGGGCATCCACATGTTTATTGCAGGTCCTGAGACAGGGTTTCAAAATAGGTAGAGCAGTAGTTAAGCTCTCTATGGCAGTTCCAACCCCTGCTGTGATGCCAAAGGTTAGGAGGAGAGGGATGATCTGGACTGCCCTTTTGTGTCAGATATGATGGGTTACGGGGACAGATAAATACTGATATTGGGGGCTGCATCTAAATTGGGTGAGAGATAGATGAGAGTACAGGTTCTTGTCCAGCTGATGGGGAGACAGATGTATGTGTTTTCCCCACAGAGAAAGAACAATCCCTATCATGGAGACAAGCTGAAAGGTGTAGGGAGAAGAGGTGGACTAACGGGTATGCGATTCCTTTTTCTAGTTCCACACTCCAAGCCATGGTGCTACCAATAAGGGGTGACAGATGAGTGATTGAGATTGTGTTGCAGTGAAAGTGGGAGGGAAAGGGAAGGAAAGGAGTAGTGAAAGTCTGGGACCTGGATGTTTGGCTAAAAGTAACCAGCAACCTTGTCCTGCCAGGCTTGGAGACTGAAGCCTCACTTTCTTGCTGAGAGTAACTTTTGTTCTCTCTCTCTTTCTTTCTCTCTTTCTTTCTTTCTTTCTTTCTTTCTTTCTTTCTTTCTTTCTTTCTTTCTTTCTTTCTTTCTTTCTTTCTTTCTTTCTTTTCTTTCTCTCTCTCTCTCTCTCTCTCTCTCTCTCTCTCTCTCTCTCTCTCTCTCTCTCTTTCTTTCTTTTCTTCCTTCCTTCCTTCCTTCCTTCCTTCCTTCCTTCCTTCCTTCCTTCCTTCCTTCCTTCCTTCCTTCCTTCCTTCCTTCCTTCCTTTCTTTCTTTCTTTCTTTCTTTCTTTCTTTCTTTCTTTCTTTCTTTCTTTCTTTCTTTCTTTCTTTCTTTCTTTCTTTCTTTCTTTCTTTCTTCTTTCTTTCTTTCTTTCTTCTTTCTTCCTTCCTTCCTTCCTTCCTTCCTTCCTTCCTTCCTTCCTTCCTTCCTTCCTTCCTTCCTTCCTTTCTTTCTTTCTTTCTTTCTTTCTTTCTTTCTTTCTTTCTTTCTTTCTTTCTTTCTTTCTTTCTTTCTTTCTTTCTTTCATTTCTCTGTATCTTTTTCCTTCTCTTCTCCATCTCATCACATGCACAAACCTTCACAAAAACCTTCACAATTTCAAATTAGCCTTCAAACCTTCCTTCTATGTTCTTCAAAAATGCATAACCATGCCTCAGACCTTCTATTAAGTATTTCTAAACATGTCTAGCAATCAATGTTTCAGCATTGTATGCTAGAAAAGGCAGCGGGGGAGGGAGCAGGCTCTGCAGCCTGTTCCTAGGCTAGCCAGGCCTCTAGCCGCTTCAATCCCAAATTGCCACATTCTTCCTATGGATAATGATCATAGAGGCGATAAGGAGATAAGGCGTTTACAGTCCAAGGAATGGCTTGGCCTTGTGGGGTGAGAGAGTGAAACTGAGGTAGGTGACTGTGGTTTGGGACAACTGGGTTTTATGAGGAAATGCTTGGTAGCCCTGGCCGGACACCGAGGTAGAATGAGAAAAGAGTGAATGGGGGAATTTAGGAAGATGCAATGTAGACGTGAGGTGGCTAATGTCTGTGAGACTGATCCATCAACCCCCATAATAGAGACTGAGGAGTGGACAAGGGTCCCAGCGAATTCGGAGAGGGCAGAATAAGTGGCCCTAGTGTCAATTAAGAAGGAGATCAGCTTACCTGCCACCACAGTCGTTACCCGAGGCTCTGTCCTGGTGATGTACGTCTGTGGGGCCCTGTCAGGGCCTGGGCAGCTTCTTCGGTGGCCAGTCCCAGGAGGTCTGGGAGCTCCAAACTGGATCCAGAGGGCGGCCATGCTGGACTGGCTGAGGCTGACAGCTGTCAGAGGGCAGGGGGAGTTGTGGACTGGAATGAAAGAAGTTGAAGAGATTAGGCAAAAAACATATATACATAACACATAGACACACAATAGTGGTGATAGCCAGAGGAAAAGGGGGGGATGGCGGGTAGGTGGTTAGTGGGCAAATGTGGGAGAAATGGGGATGGAAAGAAACTGCTTGGGGTGATAGGCACATAATGCAGTGTGCAGATGTTTTACTGAGTTGTACACTTGAAATCTGTATCATTTTGCAAACCAATGTCAACATATAATTCAATTAAAAAATATCACCAATAAGTTCAATTAAAAAATGCCAATAAAGTATTTTTTAAAAAAATAAATAAAATTGAATATGGTATAGTTTCTGTTTTTAAAAAAATATATTTTATTGATTTTTTAAAGAGAGGAAGGGAGAGGGAGAGAGAGTTAGAAACATCGATGAGAGAGAAACATCAATCAGCTGCTTCCTGCACACCCCCTACTGGGGATGTGCCTGAAACCAAGGTACATGCCCTTGACTGGAATTGAACCTGGGACCCTTGAGTATGCAGGCCAACACTCTTATCCACTGAGCCAAACTGGTTAGGGCTAGTTTCTGTTTTTGATGGTCATGCCTGTTTCTAAATTCTTTCATTATGTGATTTATGCATTTATTCAGAACATAATTATCTTCATTAATATTGAATTATATGGGCATTTAAAATCTCAATTTAACCAAGTGCTCATGATTATCCCTTTAATAATTAACTCTCACCCTGGCCTATGTGGTTCAGTTGGTTGGAGCGTCATCCTGTGCAAGGAAAGGTTGCAGGTTCAGTTCCAGGTCAGCGCGCACGCCTAGGTTTTGGGTTTGGTTCCTGGTTGGTGTCCCTTTCCCCCTTCAATGAGCTGAGAACAGACTTGGAGTGATAAATGCAGTTTTTTGGCAAAGCTGAACAAATGGCATGCCTATACTATTTAGTCTCCCCTTTCACTCCTTTCCTGTTAAATAACAACCAGGTTATTGCAAGGGTATCAGTATCACAATAGGGGTTAAAGGCCAAAGCCCTGGAATCCAACATACCTTGATAACCAGGCTCCACCACTTTAAATGTGATCTTAGACAAGCCACTTCTTTTAAATTTCTGTCTCTGTGTCTGCTAAATGGGGATAATAACCATACCTACCTCATATGTAGATGAGGAATGCATACAATAATGACTGTGACAGCATGAATGGACTTGGAGATTATTCTCTCATCATTGATGTTTTTAATCTCTCTCTTCCTCTCTGAAGTCAATAAAAATATATCCTATCTAATAAAGAGGGAATATGCTAATAGACCCTCATGCCATCACAAAGATGGCAGTGCCCACAGCCAACAAGGAGGGAATATGCTAATTGACTGCCCCACCCTCAAAGATGGTGGTGCCGGCTGAAACCGGTTTGGCTCAGTGGATAGAGCGTCGGCCTGCGGACTCAAGGGTCCCAGGTTCAATTCCAGTCGAGGGCATGTACCTTGGTCTCTTGCACATCCCCAGTAGGGGGTGTGCAAGAGGCAGCTGATCGATGTTTCTCTCTCATCGATGTTTCTAACTCTCTATCCCTCTCTCTTCCTCTCTGTAAAAAATCAATAAAATATATTTAAAAAAAAAAAAAAAGATGGTGGTGCCCACAGCCACAAGATGACAGCACCCAGTCCCCTCAGCCCTGCCAGGGTGGCAGGCATGTGGCAAGCCCTTGGGGTGGGCCCCGCTGCTCCAAGTGCCTGTCTCCAGAGTCCCCCTGTCCCCTCAGCCCCCCAGCCACCCAGGGCTGGCCTGAGGCGCAGGCAAGCCTTGGATGGTGGCTGCCCAGTCGCCCAGGGCCACCCGAGACTCAGGGAACCAGGGCAGGCCGAGGCTTGCGCTGCCAGCAGTGGCAGCAGCAGAGGTGTGATGGGGCATTGCCTTCCCCTGATCGCCCGGTCGCCTCCTGCCCCTGAGGGCTCCCAGACTGTGAGAGGGGGCAGGCCAGGCTGAGAGACCCCCGCTCCAGTGAATGAATTTTCATGCACTGGACCTCTAGTCCTATATAATAAAAGGGTAATATGTAAATAGACTGAATGACAGAACAGCTGAACAACCAATCAAAGCATAATATGCTAATGATATGCTGTTCAACAGCTCGCTGTGATGTGCCCTGACCACCAGGGGGCAGACAGTCAACTGGTAGGTTAGCTTGTTGCTGGGGTCTGGCCGATCTTGGGACTGAGTGAGATGGGCTAGACACACCCTGGAGCCCTTCCACTGTCCCTCCCCAACCCGATTGTGCACAGGTGGGGTCCCTCAGCCTGGCCTGTGTGCTCTCAAAATCCGGGACCCCTGGGGGGATGTCAGAGAGGCAGTTTCAGCCTGATTCAGCAGGCCACTCCCCTTGGGAGAGCGCCAGACCCAGGGCTCATGGCTGGTGAGCGCTGCTGTAGCACCAGCCTCCCCAGATTGGGACTGATTGGGTGCGAGCCCGCAGCAGGCACAGTGGGGCCGGGATGAGTGGGAGCGGCAGGTGGGAGCGGCAGGTAGGAGCTGCAGGTGGTGTGGACTGTGGGTTTCGGCTGGATCCCTGCAGGCCACCCAGAGGGACCCCACCCATGCACAAATTCATGCCCCGAGCCTCTAGTTTAAAAATAAAATACAGCATTCCCAAAGATTATTTAAAGAACAAAACCAAATAAAACATCTGTCTGGGATTACTAAATCAAAAGAGAGGCTTCCTCTTCATTTCCCACCATAGGAAATAAACATTAAACAAATTTTATATTGTTTATATCTTTATAACTTCTAATGAGAAAAGATTTGTCAGTGTATGGACCAGATCTGCAATTTTCTTGAATAGGCAGAACCAATTTCCTTACATCTTTTTAAATGACCTGAGCAATTGCTGCTAAGCTTTTGTTATGTCACTTAGGAAAGACCCATGGTTGAACACGTTAGAAATTACTAAAACAGAATCAATCAATTCTCTTTTCCTTCAAGAGACTCGGGTACATATTAAAAGACTTGGGGAAACTTTAGGGAAGCCCGATTTTCTTTTCTTCACAGATGTCTTTGAGTTTCAGCAATTTGTAAGCCTATGGTGGGGGAGGGAAACCATGGTAAAGAAAACAGACTCAGGGAAAATGTCAAAATTAAAATATAATGAACTATTTAATATGAGATTTGTTTGTATAACTTTCTAAAGATGCCCTCTTTAAATCCAAAATTAATGCTAGAATATCAATAATATCCAATATCAATAATAATAACACCCTACATGCCAAGCCTTTCACATTCATTATTGTATGCATTCCTCATCTACCTATGAGGTAGGTATGGTTATTATCCCCATTTAGCAGACAGAGAGACAGAAATTTAAAAGAAGTGGCTTGTCTAAGATCACATTTAAAGTGGTGGAGCCTGGTTATCAAAGTATGTTGGACTCCAGGGCTTTGGCCCTTAACCCCTATTGTGATACTGATACCCTTGCAATAACCTGGTTGTTATTTAACAGGAAAGGAGTGAAAGGGGAGACTAAATAGTATAGGCATGCCATTTGTTCAGCTTTGCCAAAAAGCTGCATTTATCACTCCAAGTCTGTTCTCAGCTTATTGAAGGTGGAAAGAGACTGAACAAAGGCAGTTTAGAGGCATGCCCAGTAAGGTCTGAGTGACATGGGAAAATACTTGCCCATGAACCACACCTGGAAACAGGTAATTGGCCAGGATGGGCCTGGCCACGGCAAGCTCTCAAAATCCTATATAATAAAGTGGTAATATCAAATTGACCATCACACACTCACAAGATGGCTGTCTATGACCAGGCCGACAGGGGGGTTAGTGAGGGATGACCAAATGACTGAACAGCAGGCTGCATGGTGCGACCAGGCCAGCAGGGGGGTTAGTGAGGGATGACCAAACAACTGAACAGCAGGCTGCATGGGGTGACCAGGCTGGCATGGGGTGACCAGGCCAGCGGGGGGGGGGGGGCAGTTGGGGGCTACCAGGCCAGCAAAGGGCAGTAAGAAGTGACCAGGCCGGCAGGGGTGGGCAGTTAGGGACAACCAGGCCAGTGGGGGGGGGGTGCAGTTGGGGGCAACTAGGCCGGCTGGGGGGAGGGCAGTTGAGGGCGATCAGGCAGGCAGTCAGGTGAACGATTAGGAGCCAGTGGTCCAGGATTGTGAGAGGGATGTCCAACTGCTGGTTTAGGCCCAATCCCAGGATTGGGCCTAAAATGGCAGTCAGACATCCCCCGAGGGATCTCGGATTGGAGAGGGTGCAGGCTGGGCTGAGGGACCCCCGCCCCATGCACGAATTTCATGCATTGGGCCTCTAGTCTAAATATATAAACTTCTAGACAAAGGAAGTTCCCTCTCTTTTGACTCTAAGGTGAGGGGCCCTCCTGTGACCCTGCTGTAGGGGCTGCGCTCCACTGTGTCCACATGGTGCATGGCCATTTGCTCCACACATGGACTTTAATCTGGCCTGAATGCTAAACCACCAGCCGCAACATGGAACGGGAAGTCTGAACAATGGCCCTCTTTCTGACTCTGCTGAATGAACTCCCAGCTGCCCCTCTGTCGGGACTGGCTTGGGGGAAATGGGACATTGCAACCCGAGAAATGGAACTCATGCCAATAAAGCTTTCTTCCATATCCCATCCTCCCAGGGGGGCTTCTGAAAATGCTCTTTCAGTGGTGCCCCAAGAACTTTGCTCCCCCAAACAATAGGGGAGTTTTACTCTCCAGCATCAATACCACCAGAGACTGATGTGAGTCAATGGGAGAGAGATGGTTCTTATGCAGGTAATTCTCCTCCCTTCATCATGTGCTGCAGGATAAGTAGCTACAGGCTATGTAGATTTTTGGATGGGCATCACCTTTCCTACAGCCAAAGTTGGAAATGGCAATTGACAAGGCTCTGCAGAGCTTAGAAAGCCTAAGCGGGCAAAGGTGCAGTTGACGTGCAGCTTCTGAGATTTCCTGGATGTGGCTGGTTCCTTTGTTAGTACATTTGGTATCACATTCATTTGCTGCCGCTTGCACTCTCTATTGAGACAAAATATGAATACAACCCACTTTTTTAAACTTCATCTGCGCTCCTGAATTCTTGTTAGTCATACCCCCTAGTTAAGTTTATTGGGTAAAGACAGAAATAAATAATATACTGGATGGGTGAAGAGGGGAGGGCAGATGTGAGAGACCACAGGCCAAGGGTCTGTGAGTGAAATACTTTGAATTCATCATTTACCTGATGTTTTCTCTCTCCAAAGATTTCACTCTTTAAACATACACTCAGACTTCTGCTTCCAGAAAGATGGAATAGACATCTTTTTTTTTTCTTTCTATTTTTCCCACTAAATACAGCTAAAAATCCTGACATTATGTATAAAACAAACATAAAAAGATCCTTAAAGGTGAAAAGAAGGCAGACAGTCTAGGACCTCCAGACCAGAAGAAAGACATGGTGGTGAATTCTCTGGGTTTTCATTTTGCCTCATAAATCTCTGACTAGGTACTGAAAAGCTGGTGACCCAGAAATGTCAATGGGCTCAGACATGGCCATGGGAGTCTGGACATCCACTCCTACCACAATGTACAAAGAAAAGCCAAATGGAAAATTTAGAACTGAAAATACAATGGAATCAGTGAACTTGAGGATAGTACACTAGAAATTACCCAATCTGAATAGAAGCCTAAAATCAATCAATATTTTGATTAATCAATCAATCAATATTGAGCCCTGGGGAGGAGTGGAACTGTAACAAAAGATTTAACAATTGGGTCACTGGAGTTCCAGAAGAAAAGGAGAAATGAATGGTGCTGAAAAAAATTTTCGAAAAAATAATGGCTGAAAAGTACCTAAATTTGGGAAAAGACATAAACCTATAGGTTCAAGAACCAGAATGAACCCCAAACAGGGTAAGCCCCAAAATAAGACACATCACAGTCAACCTTCTGAAAATTAAAGACAGTGAAAAAGTCTTAAAAGCAGACAGAGAAATGATGCACTGATTTTTAGCATTAGAAGAATAGGCTGTTTACCAACACTTCTTATTGATTTCAAGTATTAGTCTTCTGCCTTTTTAACTGGATTCACCTGAGTTAACATGTACAAAGCATTTACTAGACATCTACAAATTATGTTGTTGGGGGACATTTGTTTATCCCATTTTTCCTAACATTGCTCCAACAGCAGGTGTTATCCCTCAGAGCAAATCAAGGAATTCCAGGATTGGAAAAACCTCAAAGGAGGAAATACAAGAGCAGAAATTTGCAAATGGGGATTTTTGGGTGGGCTTCAGCTCTGTGAACTCCTTAAAATTAATTTAAAAATGCCAGCATATATGTGCCTTTTTTTTCCTCCTCAGAAAATGAAAATATGTTTTGTCAGATTCTCAAAGGAGCTGGTGGCCCCATAAAGGTTAAGAGCCACTGTAAGTTTCTGTTCTTCTCAGGCAAAACCATATAATCTACCTTAGATGAGAAAAGAGACTAAAAATAGAGAAGGCATTCCCTATCATAGCCATCAAAATTCCTGAATGCCTCCTCAGGATAATTCTCTACTTTTAAGGGTAAAATAGAAAAATGGCAGTTTTCTAATTCTTTCTAGGCACTTTTGGAAATACATGCCATTAAAGCATGTTTACCGGTAGTCCTATTTTGAACATTTAAATAACAGTATCTAGAGATGACTAAATGATTAAGGCAGTGATTTAAAATGTACTTCAGGTGTGATTCCTCCTAAGGCCAACAGAAAAGTTCAGATATACAAGCGGCAGCAGCCTCTCTACCTACATTTGCACCCAGGGACTAGTTTATGAGACAGGACAAACGGACCCACAAGCTGCACTTCTTTTTCTATCTTAAAAAAAAAAAGGCATATAAAATTAAGTTTTATAATTACATGATATGTAACTGCCAATTTATTTGAACAAAACATAGTGCTTTCTCTGTTGAAAAAACAAAACAGCTACGACAAAAATAGATCCATTTGGTTTTTATAATGTCTTTGTAATGTATCTGTCCCTCACTCCTTGTACTCGCCACCAAATCCCTTATTAGCCAGGTCAGCGAACACCTGCAGAAATGCACTGTATACAGAATCTTAAGGTTGCTGCTGGTTTTCTGACCAAAATTAGGGATTCCAATGGCACCTGGAAAGCTGGGGATCTGATAATGCATTATTTTAGGAAAAACTTGACTACCTGCTTCCAGTAAGAACTGAAGCAGTTTGATTTATCACATTATTCTATACTGGTGCAGCTACAGAGTCAAAGGCATCACTGGGTGGACTTGTTAAACATAGAATTCCAGGCTTCAACCTACAATGACTCCAACACAACCATGAGAGGGACCTGGGAATGGAGTTTTATCAAGTGCGTTGGGCGATTTGTGGACTCAAACAGGCTAGATCAATCTTCTTAAAATGTAAATGTGCACACAAATTATCTTGGGCTCTGAAACAAGTAGATTCTGATCCAATTGGTCTGGAGGAGGCCTGAGGTTCTGTATTTCTAACAAATCCCCAGGTAATAATGCTGGTTTGTGAAAGTAGCAAGGTCATTGAGCTGGTGTGTAAATCAGTATAATCCAATATAGTTTCCTTCTGTATCTGTGGATTCTCTACCAACAACCTCTCCTAGCTTGGTTATGCACATTTCTAGTTTTTCACTGACTGTATCTCTATAAACAAAAATAGACACCATACCCAGCCAGCATGGCTCAGTGGTTGAGCGTCGACCTATGAACCAGGAGGTG